>JAAWXA010000012.1:10574099-10852235 GCA_038090715.1 Florisuga fusca
AAAAGCTGTAGAGCATTTAAATAAACTTGCCCTAAAAACAAATCAAGCTCTGGGATAAGCTGGAACAAGTATAAAATTAAACTTACTCTAAAATCTCAAAACTCAAGGCTTTGTGCACTTATCAAGGCACTGACTGCAGGTTGCATTCCACTTTCCAAGAAAGACAATTTAAATTTTGACTAATACATGCCCTCCTCCAGGCCTGTCAAGCCAAAAAGTTAGTTTACTATAAAGCATCATACTTTTAAACAATATAATACACGTTAAGCTAATGTGTATCAGTATGCATTGTTTAGAGACAGTAAAGCTTAAGGCAAAACCATCAATAACAAGAGGAACATGAAAGTAAGTCTTACAAGCAGTTTAATGTCAAACCCGTTGGCCAACGTGTGTGTATGCTGAACACACACCACTGCAGTATCACTGAACATTAAACACTGTCGTAAGGATGCTCAAAGGCTGAGGTAAAAACTATTTAATGAGTGAAATAAGATTTTGTAATACTAAATGATAGTAACAACAATAGAAGAAGGAAGAAGGAAGAAGGAAGAAAGAAGAAGAAAGAAGAGAGAAAAGAGAAAGAAGAGGAAATAAGAAAGAAGAAAGAAGTAGAAAGAAGAAAGAAGAAAGAAGAAAGAAGAAAGAAGAAAGAAGAAAGAAGAAAGAAGAAAGAAGAAAGAAGAAAGAAGAAAGAAGAAAGAAGAAAGAAGAAAGAAGAAAGAAGAAAGAAGAAAGAAGAAAGAAGAAAGAAGAAAGAAGAAAGAAGAGAGAAAAGAGAAGAGAGAAGAAGGAAGAAAGAAGAAGAAAGAAGAGAGAAGAGAGAAGAGAGAAGAGGCAGCAGACGCAGCAGAAGACAAAGAGGAAGAAGAGGAAAAAGATGAAGCAGCTCAGCAGGCACAGCCCTATGTACAGCCTCTTCTGGCTAGCAATACTTGAGGAGGCAAAAACCCAAAGCTGCAATCCTAGAAGAGAGAGAATCAGCTCCCTGGCCAACCCCCATCAGTACACTGAGCATGACATTGCATGATAGAGAATATTCCAATGACCAATTTGTATCTGTTGCTCTGGCTATGCTTCCTCCCAGCTTCTTATGCACCTGCACACCAGAAAGACATAGAAAGTCGAGAAGTCCTTGATTTCTTAGCAGCTACAAAACCATCAGTGTATTATCAGCATTTTCGTCATGACAAATCCCATACTGAGTCCAAAAGACAGCACTATTCTAGCTACGAAGAAGAATTTGCTCCATCCCAGATGAGAGCAGAAGGAACTTTGAGTACTGACTCCAAGCAAGCTAATCTGAGAATGCACCAAAAAAAGGTTAGGAAAACACTTGTACACTACTAGAGAAGCTGGCATTTTAAGACTGCAGCACTGAACAGGAGCTTCCTATCTGCAAAACTTTTGCTACTGCAAAAAGGCTTTGAATGCTTAGCTAGCCTCTAATCTATGAAGTCAGAAGTGACAAGACATCCTGTCTTACTGAAAAATTAACAAAAATATTGCTCTTCTTAACTGAGTGTTGGTAAGGCAACTCACAGTATTTAGAATATCAAAGGAATACGAGAATAAACAAAAATACAGTATTACTTAATTTTTTCCCCCTGAGAGATTAAAAGGTTATTTTAAGATATATTTCTTAATGCGCCAGAAACAGTTAAAAGAGTAACCCTGAAAAGTCACTGCTATGCCTGCAAAAAAATAACTGTATAGAAATAAACCCAGTGCATATGCATCTTGTGAAGTAAACATTTTTTTAAGCCTCACCTTGTCACTGTCATCATTACAAATGTGATCTTGATGGATTGAGTGGCATTGAAAGGATGTACCAATGCTACCTACAAAAGAAGGGAGGGAGGGGGAAGAAAAAAAAATCATTAAATGATAACCCAATTCCTGTGAAGGCCAAAAATAAAGAGAAACTTATCTTTCTTTTTTTCTCCACACACAAATCAGAGTTAGTTACCAAGCAGCTACGTCTGGCAAGCCATGAATTTAATTCTGATTGTACAGTATGCCAACAATGTATCCACATCTATTTTTCCTACACAGTTAAACAATGCAATTAGTTAGGTCATCAATCAAACCCAAACATATGCTGTGAAGTACACATGCATAAATATGAATATGGCAAAGCTACACATTTCATGTTAAGTCTGTGTAGTCCTGTCCCATACCCTTTACTACAGAAAATTATCATCACTGTGAGTTGCCACAAAACAGCAGCCTCTTTTCAGTGTTATGTTAAGAATAAAAGTGAGTGAAAAAACTCAAGGTCAACACAAAAAAAATTTTACTAGCATTTGTTTTGTCTGTAGTGGAATTTCTGCCTGCTTAAGGTCCTTCCCTAGGTTTCTTGAACCATAGGAAAAAAAGGACAGAACACCTCTGCAAAGGCTTACCCCACTCATGAGACTTCTGTCCAAGCAGGGATACAAACTAAGGTTTGACTGTATCCATACAGACTCTCAAAACAGATTTACATAAAACTTTACAGTGTAAGAGCTATTTTAATGTGCTTTTTTTCCTTGCTCAGAAAGTACAGCAGACATGTGACCACTATTTTTTAATTTATGCTTCCCTCTAATGACTTCTTCCTGAAAATACCGAGCAAAAAAACCCAACAAAAACCAACAAAAAACCCCCCAAACAAACAAAAACCAAACTAAACCAAAATCCAGCAACCAAAAAAACCACAAACCACCAAACCCCAAAAAACCAAACCAAATCAGGTAGGAAAAATGTCTCATTTGCAAAGCCATACCATCTCATGATTTTCGTTACCAGAAGATCTATCTAGAACTTTTCTCCACAAGTTTCTTGTGGTCCTTCTGTTAAAATTTCAAAATATTGGTAGCCTTGTGCTGTAACGTTTACAATAAATTCCATACAAATGTTTGTCATAAAACTTTGAAGTCCGTGTATTGTTTTGGACCTGGACAGAATTGATCAAAGAAAATAACTGTTTAAGCAAGCAGCCAACCAAAAGCAAAAATCATGTCCAATTACTGCAAGCTGCCCCCAGATCCCTCTGTATTTGGCAGAGGGTGGGAAGGAGTTTGTACTGCTTATTGTCACCACTATCTCAGGTAAGAAACAGTGTATTTTATAATCAAAATTGCATTTACCCCCTTGATTTCTGAAATAGAAAGTAAAGAATGGGAGAAAAGGAAAATCTATTTCCTTCTTCACTTCTTTGCATATGGATGGGTATGCACACGCACACGCCCTTCAGCCAGACGGGATCTTCTTGAAGAATATGCTGCTGAGCTCCACGGATTACACTGTCTTGTATTTCAACAAAAATACTTGCTACTACTGTAATTATGTCATGTGAATTCTATTGAATTTTATCTCAGCTGTTGTACAAAGCATAGAAAAAGCAGTACTGTACTGCACAGGCACTACCCTATCAGTCAGCAAGCCCTGTCCAGCACATAGCATCTGGATGCTGTGTATTCATGAGCTTGAGCCAATTAACAGCATTTTAAGTATGATTCACACCACTGACAGACTATCTGCCTTTTACCACAGCTACTGGGAAACAATTCATGTCACAGCTTCATGCAGATACCACCCTGGATTTTCCAAGCTCCACAGAACAGGTAATAGTGTTCAGTTTTTCTGTCCAAAAGTTTGATGGCACACATGCAATCTGAACACCATCCAATCAGACAAACTTCTATAACAAGTTTATTCAGCCACTTAACATCCCTTTTTTTCAAAGCAAAACATCTGCACCAAATAAAATTTAATTTACAAGAAAATTCCAACATACCATGACCTTACTAAAGGGAACGGAGCATCTGACTTCCTTTCCCTGAAAGTTTCTATTAAAACTTTCATCCCAAAATGTGATACACTTACGATGTCCTTCTTGTCCATAACAGAGTTGTTTTCACATCAAACAATTCTTAAACCAGTTTTTAATGCTCAGAAGTACATAAAAGTTCACAACTAGCATATTTTATTGCACAAGATACATAAATCTTTTAAAAGGGGTGGTTTCAAAGTATCCCATAATCTAGGCAATTGGCTCCACATTGGACTGACGTACTGAGAAGGCAGTTTACTTGCTTTTATTCCCATACCAAGACATGGCACCTCTTAAGACTTGATGTGCAGGAGGGCTACTGCAAGTGACAGACATCTTGATACTGACAGAATTGTAATTCAATAGTCAGATAATGATTCATTAGATTTTAGACTTATCCATTAGACTTATTCATTCATTTTAGACTTATTCATTAGACTTTTAGACTTTAGTAGCTTTATACTTAAATGTAATAATAATAATTGTAGTATAATGGCAAATTGATTTCATAGCCTACTATTGACTATTCTACTGCTTTACCAACGTCCTAACACTGTGTTAATTAATAAGCTTCTTAATTGCTTTGAATCAATTATGCCTAAGGTCTCCAGTAACAGAGGTGAACTACAATGCCACCAGTAAGAGAAACATGGAACAGTTAAACCATCACCACTATGACCTAGCTGCTGCCGCCTTCTTTTGGATTAACTTCATCAGCTCCGTGTTTTCCCGTGAAGAGTGGGAGTTCCTGCACTCCGGATGGACACATAACCCACAGGCTCAACTGCACTGCTGCATCCCCTGCATAGCAGTCTCACACAGGGAGAGGCCACTGCTTTGGTGGCCATCCAGCTTCATCAGGCAGGGTACAAATTCTGAAAGGGTTTCCATGTTTTTAAGTTAAGCTGTGTGGACATCTGAGCCACTTCCACACAAAAGCATCTGAGGGTCCCAACACATCAGAAATATGCTTTCCTGTGTACCTTATTAGATTTACAGCTAAAGTCAGATATCCAGTGCTATATCAGAAGACTTTTCTGCAACTAACAATACAGTATTACTGGATAAGCAAAGGCTTTCAAGGAGCGTACAAAGTTTTATTTCCAAATTATTAAAATAATTTCCATACAAGATTTATATACATCAACTATACAAACCAGCAGCCCTAGGGCAAATAATCAGATTCAGTGAGGCTTCAAGTAAAATGAACATTCCTCCCAACATTTTAAAAATTCTTGAAATCAAAGGTATTACAGAATTCATGTTTAAAAATTCTGTTTGTTTGCATTGTCAAAATCCCTACAGAAACAAAATTACCGTACATAAGGAACAGACTTCTGGAACATTCTTCAACATTGAACTTTGTTATTTAACAAAAAAAAAAACCAAAAAACCAAATCGCTCCTCCACCCCCAAAAAACCCAAAACCAAAACCCAAAACCAAACAAACTTGAAGCACATCAGAAGCAGGTCCCTACTGTTTTGGGTTTTCTTCTTTCTTTCTTTACGTATCAAGCATTCAGCTTTCATGGAAGTGCAAAAGTAGTATTTTAAATGTTGCATTTTCATATCTTTACAGTGCACATATGTCATTGTCTGAACAGGAAGAACTACAGGACCCTGAGAGGGGCAGAACACAGAGGGAGGGGTCTATTCCCTCCCGTTTCCTGCCCATCCTCTATAAAGTTGGGGAAGCCCCGGCAGCTCCTCCCTTTTTCTTCCCGCTGGCTCCTGGCTGCGCTGCTGTTCCCCTGCGCTTCTTTACCACCAGCTCGCCACATGCTCCTCCGGGCACAGATCTGACGGGTTGTGTATAGAGATATTTGTGTATAGTTGTATTCTTTGTCACTTTATTATCCCTTATGTTATTACCTTTCCCCTCTGTTAGTAAATCTGCATCCAATTGTCTTCAGTTTCCAGCTTAAAGTCTCCGGTCTTTACTCCCCTTTTATCTCCCCTTTGTGGGGTGGGGGAAGAGAGAGGAATTCTGTCCTTAGGTTTGTGGTCTGCCCAAACTTGTAAGCCGTGAAAACATATAAAAAGCAAAGGAAGTTTTCCATAAGGCTACTGACAGCTGTGTGCTTTGCTCTGGGGATCAGTTTTTCCTGCTTATTCAAAGAGCAGTTCAGCAGGAAGTCATCCAGGGTAAGATTTTACAGCAGTAATAAACCTTCAGGAAATTAGGTTAAAGCAGAATTTTGATTACACCCATAAACACAATAACACTATTTTAGCAGTTCTCCTAGTACTAAAAATATCAAGAGATGAATCATCAAGATAAGTTAGCAGGTTAAGTCTGTTTTATAAAATATATGATTAAATAAAAAAAAACAAACAAAAAAACAAGCAAGCAACTACATATAGCAGTAAGGTAAAAGCACAATTTATGTCAAATAAGCTTTTTAAGCACAGGGCCAAAAGCAGGAAATCACTTTATATTCTGATGACAATCTTGTGTGAGTTGAGACTAAGAAACAATCCTTCTAAAGTGATACCATATAAGAAATTCTAGACTGTTATTATAAGGCTATTTTAAAAAATACTGACAAAATTATGTATGTATTAACAGGTACCAATATACTCCCCAAATGGCATTTTAGTTCTTAGTCAAGGCCTACTTTAAAATTGAAATTTAAAAGCCATTCCTTCATTTGGATACAAGATGACACTATTTATAATCTCATTCCCACATGGTTTTCCACTCCAGAGTAAAACTTTCATCATAAGTATCTAATATACACTGTTCAAAAACAGATGATGTTTTAAAGATCGGTTTGATTACAGGATAGAGCCATTCCCTTTCTGCTGTCTTTGTATTCTCTTGTCTCTCATGAACTGAGTTTAAAAAAAAATCACACAGTTTCTGTCTGTCTGATGCAAGTGTCAAGCACAGAAGATTGCCAGTATATCAAGACTAGGAGAACATTTAAGAATTTTGCAACAGCTAGTCCTGCATCAGATACTGCTCACGTAGTCCCCATGGGAATTCATTGTGGTTTACATTCAACAGGGCATAAGATTATTTCAAAATTGTAAACAGTAATATTTTACAAAGTAATATTTATAAATGTAATATTTCAGAATTGCAAAATGGTTTGCATTTTAAATGGCCTTTAAAGATCGCCTAGTTCAGCATCCCTGAAACAGACAGGGACACCTTTCATTAGATCAGGTTGCTCAAACCACCATCCAACCTGACCTTGAACACTTCCAATGATGGCTCATCTACAATTTCTCCACAACCAGGCAACCTGTTCCAACATTTCTCCACCCTCACTCCATTGAAGATACAAGGAAGAAAGTTTTTGTGTTCCTAAATCTACCCTCCTTCAGTTTAAAACCATTGCCCTTTCTCCTGACACTACAGGCCTTGATTAAAAGTCTCCATCTTTCTTGTAAGCCCTGTTTATATATTTAAAAGGTTGCAACAAGGTATCCCCAGAGCCTTTTTTCAGTTTCTCATCCCTTTCTCACCTGAGATGTCTCCCAGCCTTCTGATAATTTTTGTGGCCCTTCTCTGGACTCTAAGAGGTGCATGTTTTTCTTGTCCTGAGGACTCCAGAACTGAATGCAGTACTCCAGCTGGAGTCTCATGAGAATGAAGTGAAGGGACTCAATCACCTCCCTTGACCTCCTGGTGACACTTTTTTTTAGGTAACCCAGGATACAGTTGGCTTTCTGACCTGTAAACACACATTGCTCGCTCATCCCATTTTTCAGGCTCCAGTAGCTCCCAAGACCTCCTCTGCAGGCTGCTCTCAATCCATTCATCCCCCAGCCTGTATTAATTTTGGGGATTGCCATCACCCAGGTGCAGTACCTTGCACTTGATATTGCTGAACCTCACAAAGTTCACATGGGCCTCACTCCTCAAAACTGCCATGGAAAGCCTTCCTTTCCTCTAGCCTTCCAGTCTTCCATGATTTGACTTGAGCTTTCAGGAGGATCTGATTCATGAACTTAATAGGCATTGAGGTGAGACAGACTGGCTGGTAATTCCCAAGGTTCTTTTTTTTAGAAGGGTATTTGCAAAACAAAGTCAAGAAATAGATGTGCCTGTGGGATTACTGATAAAAGATAGATGAATCTGAACCATTTCAACTGCTCCATTGAAATGCCATACAGAAATAGTACCCAATTCATATCCCAAAGTTTGTCTAGGGAAGGGAACAATTTTCCGTAAATCTTATTCCCAAAACCAGTCAGTATTTCTTAAGAGTTGACCTGCCATGCAGCTGGGAGCAAGGTCTACAGATTCAGGTTATTCCCACTGCACTTGGCAGTCAGGTACTTGAACCAAATGAACACAAGAATTGGTACCTCCTGTCTAAGAAGCCCTTCTTTTTAGATGTTCTCTCATAACAAAAGCACTCTGAGGTAGTTTTCTGAGGAACTGACACCTGCAGCCTGAAACATACTACCTCTGCTGCTAGATGCAAAATCTTTTTCCCCCACACTTCATCTTAGCTACTGCACTACAGGACTTTTGTGAGACTGAGCTACACAGAAACTGATACTCAAGAGACAAAGACTGATATTTTAAGACACAGGGATTAAAGATGAGCCATGTTTTACTTTCCGTTCTCTTCTCTGGTGCATAGTAAGATTCACAGCTCCTAAAGTGGAACTATCTGTGCTACGTATCAAAAAAAACCTAAAAGGAACCTTATTTTCTGCATTTAAATTCTGTGAGAAACTGACACTCTTACCAACACACTCTGAACAGCAACTCCAGTTATGGTGTCTTGCCCCTCTGGCAGCTTTGCTGGAGGTTATTCACATAGCCCCTTGCTGTTGCCTGGTGGCTATTTTATCAGGTGTGCTCCTGCACATGCACAGTCTGGTAGATGCTCTCATGCCACATGTGCACTTTTAATGCAGTTCCAGAGTGAAGCACAACATTAATTTGTACTAATACATAGTGGAGTGAATGAGTCCCACCACAGAAAATCTTATCCAGGAGTCAAAACATAGCAGTGCCATTTCAGAAGGGATACTGGTTGACAGTCGACTTAATATATTGAGTCAACAAAAGTGTGTGCAGGTGTCCAAGAAGGCCAAGGGCATCCTGGCTTGTGTTAGGAACTCAGTGGCCAGCAGGAACAGGAAGGTGATCGTCCCTCTGTACTCAGCTCTGGTGAGGCTGCACCTTGAGTACTGTGTTCAGTTCTGGGCACCTCACTGTAAGAGGGACACAGAAGTGCTGGAGCGTGTCCAGAGAAGGGCAACAAAGCTCATGAAGGGCCTGGAGCACAAGTCCTGTGAGGAGCGGCTGAGGGAGCTGGGGGTGTTTGTCTGGAGAAGAGGAGGCTGAGAGGAGACATTATTGCTCTCTGTAGCCACCTCAAGGGAGGTTGGAGCGAGGAGGGAAACAGCCTCTGCTCCTTGGTGGGTTGTGATGGGAGCAGAGGGAATGGATGGAAGCTGCACCAGGGGAGGTTTAGGCTGGATGTTAGGAAACATTCTTTCACTGAGAGGGTTGTCTCCACCAGGACAGTGGTGGAGTCACCATCCCTGGACACATTTAAAAGGAGTTTGGACATGGTCCTTAAGGACATGGTTTAGTACTTAGATTATGGTGTTGGCCAAAGGTTGGACTGGATGATCTTGGAGGTCTCTTACAACCTAAACATTCTGTGAGTTCTGATTTACTGCATTACCATTTACCTCAGTTTGACAGAGTTCACCATAACCTCACTCACAAACTGAATTCAAAAGAAGCAACATGGAAGGCAAGCTGAAATACACATATGCTAAGTAAAACCAGCAACAAACTAAGGGACACTGTATTTTCCTTTATAACAGCTTTTATTTATAAAGTATGAAGCTGAAAAACCTAACAGGATTCCTTGAAATGCAAAGCAATTTCCTAATTTCTTACTGAGGTTGAGTGGGTGCTGGAAGTACAAAGATGTAACACAAAGAAGACCTTTGAATGGAGTTATTTGAGATCACAATATAGCTACTTTTCAATTACTAGGGGCTGATTATTAAAAATGGTCCTGTCAAAATATTTTAATTATTAAATATTTAAATATTTAATCTCTAGAAGCCTGATATTTGAGATGTTTTCCAGTTACCTGTATCTCTCAGACACACTCATGCCTACACACATGTGCATAGTATATGCAAGTCCAGGCATCAGCCACTCACTGACTGTTTCTTTGCTGTCTCACGTCTCCTCCTACAGCTGTAAGCATAAGCAGCCTGGGATGTATACAATGACAAGAGTGACCTGTAATCAAGAATTTGCACAGCAAGTTCTGGACCTTGCTGCTACATTCCTTCATCAGCCCTCAATTGACCTTCTTGGTGACTCACTGTGCTACAACACAAATATCCCTTTCCCAGCATCCCTGGTCTTCCCAGACATCATTTATCTCCATGCTCAGCAGTCACCAACTGACAAAGAAGGACATCATCTGAAAAGTTGTCTTGACATTAGCAAGTTCAGATATGAACGAGACTTTTAAAATCTGACAAAAATTGCCACTGTTCATCTCTCTGGTATGGACAAAAGAGCATTCTTTCCTCCCTGTCTCTCCCCCCCTGTCTCCCCCCTCATCTCTTTACCAATCTACTATAAAAGAGTTATCAAGAGAAGGATAACTTAAGATATCATTTATTTTTAAGCATCAGAAGTATGGTCACTATAAGCAATAATTTTATCTCTGTCCTAAAGTCTATACCCAGTTTGATTTTAAGTCTGTAACCTAAACAAATCGACTAACATAAATTTCCCAAAATAGACCTATCAGATGATGTAATTAAAACATTCTTGTCACTTCATTATTCTTAGAAAAAAATAAAGCAACAGAAAATCAAGGAGCCACAAGTCCTTCTTTCACGAAACGTGTAGCAAGAGTTTGCCTGTGAACAGCTCCCACTGCTGTTCCACCTGGCACTACAAGGAAACTAAAATGCATAGTGAAGCTATGAGTATTCTTGTTTATACTAGACAGTTTTAACAAATTTCAGGCAGAAGGCAAGGTGCCTTATGATACCAAATGAGTGAAATAATATCCTAAACAGACTACGGTGAACTCGCTTTTTTTCCTTTCTTTAAAAGTGTGTGCCTAACTTCCTGATAGTTTGGAAAAACTGGGGAGCTGCCTGACGCCGCTGCACAGTGTCACACAAATTACAACTTTGTATCCTTACCATCATCTTTAAAAGGACAAGGCAACACGTTAAACACGAACATATTCTATTTTTCAAAAAAAATCATACGTTTGTTTCAAAAATCGTTTGTTTCAAAAGCAAACTTAGGTTAAAGGAAAGTTTTAAATATGAAACCAAGGCAGTTTTTACTGGCAAAAAGGACCTAGTCAATATAACCTGTCTTGGTTCTAAGTTCTTGACTTCCTAAATACTAATAAACCCATATGAGCTAAACTTTGTCACCCTTATGACACCTTCCAAAAGAAAGTCTTTTTGGTAGTCCTACTCCAGCTGTTTCTCCGTAACCTTGACACTAAACCCCACTCAGGAGTACATAAGGTTCACTTGCACATTTCCAAGAAGGTACCAAGCAAAACCAGCACTAGACTAAAAGCTACCTACAATTGCATAGCAAATGTTTCCTGAATAGGCTTCTCTCAAAAAACAACCACTTGCAAAGTAATTGACAGATAGGCACTACCTTTTAATCACCTGTCTGAATCACTGGGATCACTGCATGATGTCTGCAGCAAGAGCTGTAGAGAATGAAAAATAACTGGAAATAAACATACAATCAATAGACCCAGCCCAGGCAGATTAAGCTATGCCTTAAACCTCACTGAAATCCTCTGAGAGCATGCACAAGCAAAGCTAAGTTAACTGAATTCACAGCTCCATTTTTTCCATCTCTGAAAAACTGTTTGTCCGTGCACAGCCTATTTCTGTGTTTGTGTGTTTACAGGAAAGCCTTGAAAATTATTCAAATGGGTTTCAGAATAAATGCCTAAGATATTATCTTTAAATAAGTTTTAGTGTTAACACTAAACATTCAAATAAAACTTTAACACTGTGTACATATAATGGAAACAAATGAGATCACATTATTGAATTAATAACCCAGCATTTATACAAACAAAACATAGCTGTAGGAAACACAAATTCCAGCCAAATCCACAAAACCTCTACAGTCTTGGCTGGTACAGATTAAAATGAAATAATGATTTTAAATTAAAAAAGAAACAAAGAAACCAAGCTGTAGTATTTCCTCTGGCCAGGAATGCCAAGTTCTATTGCCTGTAGTGTGTTTTGACCACAAAGTAATACATTCTGCCATGTGTGAGGTTATAGTGGCAGCAGCAATTTTTAGCTATAGTACTGGTAATGGGTACAGCTTTTAGCACGTTTCATGAAGCTATTAATTCTGATTTCAGATTTGAGTTTACTAACCCAGCCTTTTTCCTCTTCTCCTTTTCTTGAGTAGTCTTTGAAGAAGACAAACACTGAAACAAACAAAACAAACCCAAAACCTACACATCAAGATTTTGGCAAGAGAGGTATCAGCGGATGCGAAGGGCAGGTTACTGCAGTGGACGATGTGGGTTATTAAGGTTTACACTTTATTCTTTGCACAGCAGTAACAGCAAAGGTGCAAAGGCAATATATGTTCTTTTCAGATAAATTACTTTTTAACTCACATCTTCTCCAATTGACAACGGAGAATTTGTCCTACAATTAAGAATTCAGGGACTGCAGTATAAAGTAAAGGACTGAAGAATGATAGGAACAAGAGGCACTTCAGAAGCAACCTTACAGGCTGAAGGGAAACCTATCCAAAGTGTATTTGCACAAATGCATGCAACCTGGGAATAGTAAGGAGCTCAGCATCCAGTCACAACACAATGTGATTTGAATAACTGAGAGATAGCAGGAATGGCTGGGTTGTAATGGACAGACAGCAGATCTTCAGGAAATGTAAATAAGGAAGGTAAAGATGTGCCTTTATGCAAAAGAGCAGTTTGGATATACGGAGCTCTTTCAGCTGAGAGCTTGTGGGTCTGCATCTGAAAATAGATTAGTAAGTGTGGCATCATGGCAGAAATGGCTTCCTTACAGACCTCCCAGACAGACAAAGCACCTTAAACAACTTGCAGATTGCTCTTAATCACAGCCCAATCCTTCTTATGAAGGATTTCAATCTCCCTGACATCTGCTGGAAAAGCAGCAGTTCAAGCATGAAACACACCAGCAAGGAGATTTCTAGAAAGAGCATCTGGATAGACTAACCTTAGGTAGTGCACACTTAAGAACATTTACTCTTCACTAGCAGGGAAGTACCAATTAAGAATATAAAAATCACTGGCAACCTCAGTGGTACTGATCATGGCATAGGGGAATTCAAGATCCTGAGGGCAGAGAGGAAGGGAGGTGGTAGAATACATGGACTTCAGGAAAACAGACTTGTGGAGTGGTATATGTGAACTCATTGAAAGCTGCCATTAAAAGTGAAGGACAACAAGAAAGCTGGGAGGCCTTGAAGACATCCTCCACATAGAAACAGCCCAGCCCTATACTCAGGGAATCAAGCGCATGTATCAGGGAACTTCACTGCATAAAAGCAGCACACAGGAGGTGAAAGCAGCGTTCAAGTACTAAGGAGGAATTTAGAAACTTTGCTTGTGCATGCAGGAATGGCATAAGAGAAGGCGAAGCTCAGCTGCAGGTAAGACCTGCAAGCATCATAAAGATAACAAGAAGACCTTTTTTTGCTACAAGAACTGTAAAAGATTGAACAAGAACACTTGGGACGGTTCCTGATTGGAGTAGATGATCTAGTGATAACATAAACAGATAAGGCAGGGATACTCAATTTCTTTTTTGTCTTTTTGGCATCCATTAGCGAGGTCTTACAATGTCTTTTCTTACAGACAGGGTTCAAGGCAGTAAATGACAGTCTTCAACTAATGATGAACTACAGATTAATCCACACAAGTAGATCAATTGTGTACAACTTGTATGCAGCTCTGGAACTCCAAACACAGGGAGGACATGAAGCTGTTGGAGTAAGTCCAGGGGAGAGCCATGAAGATGATCAGAGAGCTGGAGCATTGTTCCTACAAGGACAGGCTGAAAGAGCTGAAGTGGTCCAGACTGGAGAACAGAAGGCTACAGGAAGACCTTATAGAAGCCTTTCAGTACATGAAGGGGAACTATAGGAGAGCTGGTGAGGGACTTCTAACAACTGTCAATGTATCAATAGGACAAGGGGGAATGGTATTAAACTGGAAGAACATAGATTTAGATTAGACATGAGGAAGAAATTCTTCACTGTGAAGGTGGTGAGACACTGGAGGAGGTTGCTCAGGAAAGCTGTGGATGCTCCATCCTTGGAAATGTTAAAGGCCAGGCTGGATGACAGCTTCTACTCTCCCATTGTCATTTAACCACAAAAGACAATCAAGTTGGTGAAGCTTGAGTTGTACCATTCCTCCTTCACATACCAAGAAGCAGTTTGAGATTTTTTCCAGTCAGACCAATGTAGTCTATTTCTTCCAAAATGAGGAACCCTGTGCTGTTTTCACAGCTCACTGAAGATCCAGCTCATGGAGACAGAGGTATTAATTCTCCAGCCAAGGTGATGAGGATGCTATAAATATTTTATTAGACTTGCATGATCACAGAAGTAAACTTGTCATGCATAATTTTTTTTTTTTTTTTCTTTTTTCACTAAGGATATTCCTCAACACTATATTACAATTTCTAAGTTGGCACCTTCCACAGTTCCACAGAATCTGTACTGGTACTGTAAGGTTTGTAACTTTTCTTGGTGTACAAGGCAGAGCTTTAACATGACCCTCCTGTGCTTATTTTCAACCTGCATCTTGATAAGCAAATACCTGCTTCTGTACAGCAGACACTGTGAGTGAATCTTTAACTAACTCCAGACAACAGGTGTTAGTTATTCAGTCTTCTCCTGCACTGTATATCTAGATTACACACCTAAAGTAACAAAAGCAGCTTTAATGACACTCTGGGAATATTTAAAACTTTTTTTTATTAGAAAGTATCAGAGCTTACCACCAGGTATACAACCTACCCGATAGCCCCTTGGGAAGGCTGCTTACTTAACTGCTCTGTAATGAGTAATCCTACAAGCAAGGACTAACACAATAAACACCCACTTGACCTCACCTGATTTTTAGTTTGTATGGTCTCCGAAGAAAAATTAACAGTATTTTGAGCTACACAACTACTACTGTCAAGCATATTTAACTGTTGAAATATTTTTGCAAAGTCTTCTGACAGAGCTCAGCTTATTCAAATCTCCAAGGATTTTTGTTTTAAATGTGTTTTTCCCCAGCTGTCAATAAAAAGCAAGACTTCTAATTAATGAGGATGATGTGCCACCACAGTACTCAAAATAACATATAAACCCATGGGATGGTTACCAGTCTCAAGAGAGTCTCAAGAGAGTTCACTCAGCTAAGATGTGAATGACAATCTGAAGTATTTTTCCTGTTTTCTGATAGAAGATAACAAAAGAGGGTTAAAGCAAAAATGCAAAGGCATTATGAGTTGCAAATACTGCAGCTGACAGAAAGTAAGTCCCCATATATTATTAGAGGGACCCTGGAAGTCAGTTACTGAGGTCAGCTGTTTGGGCAGGTTGAGAGCTGAACAGCATTGAAGACATGGCAACAGAAAGCATGATTTGAGGGTCAGAAATAGAGAAGATTAAGAAAACTTCTGTTTCAGCAGGATTTGCCAATGAGTCAAAATCACTTGGTTCTGACAATGCTTCAGTGAGTTCCCTTGGTCTCTCACCACAGCAATACCCTGCTTCTTTCCATCCAGGTTCTCCACGAGTCTGGACCACAAGAGCTCCAGGATGTGCCTCTGAGAGCACCAGCAGAACCAGCCTGAGGCTCCCAGCTATTCACAACCTCTACAGTAATCAAATCCTCCACAGAAGCCCAACCTCCTCCCCTTCAACACATCCAGAGCCCTGATGGGAGCAAATGGACACAGTTACTAACATCTAAGTATGCCCCTATTGTCATCCCTGCTTCTGCATGTCTCAGAACTAACCAAACATATACATAGAACTCTGAAGTGTAGTCATACAAACATTCATAAAATAAAACCCAAACTCTGATGAGGTTTCTGTTAGTAACAGGATCTGACCAGTTAGAAGGTGAGGACATCTGGGAACAGGAGGGTAGATCAAAGGAAAAGTTTCTGATTGAGTTTGGAGAAGTTGTTTTTGTAACAGGCAGGGGAATTTTTGCATGGAGGGTAATGCACTTTCAACTCCTACCCTTCAGTAGGAGGGGTTATTTTAAGAAAAAATATCCCATGCAATGAAGAGAATTCACAAAAACATTCCAACATCTTAAGTAAATTTTACCTCTGGGGAAACTGCACTCACATCCTAAAACTAGATTGGTAGCCCTCTAGATTGTTTGGACAGAGTCTCTTTAACTCCAGCAGAGATTCAGAGTACTAGAAAAGGCCTGTCCTGACACAGAACAGTATCAGAAATACCCTGAATAACACAACACAGACTGGTGTTTTTCACTATCACTTCCTGAGCACTTTGGATATTAGAGTAACATTTTCCAACTCAGCCACTGGAAGAAGCTGAAGCTGGATTAGTGAGGAAATGTACAAAATGTACAAAAATTTGATCTGACTTTAATTCCTTTTAAATATAATAGGTCACACAGCACTCCACCTGCAGCACTGGCTTCTTAAAGGTGCTGTACTGTGGCATTGATGAGTCACTGCAGAGCAGCTGCAGTCTACCAGACTGAGGTTGGCTGCTGGAAATTCCATGACTTGATAAACATGTCAGTGGACCTACCATGAAAAATAAGGGCACTCACTATTAGAAACACTAACTGCTACATGCAAATCAAACAATCCTGTATGTGATGTGCTGGCAGGCAGGAAAACCTGCCCAGGGAGCAGCCTTTGAGTGAGCTCAGCCAAGCCTCAGGTCCTGCACTCCAGGAGGAGCTCCTGCACAGCAGGAGCTCCAATGGGACCTTTCCCTATGTCTTCTCAACAGCTTTCAGAGCCCAAGGAGCTGCAGCAGCCACTTATCAAACACAGGGCCTCAAAGAAATAATTTTGTTGGCCTCAGTGCACAAACCAGCCCAAACTGAAGTGACCAGTGGATTTCCATGGCACATAAAAGGTTCTCACCTTATTCAGTAAGATAATCTCCACTAAGCCAGGCGAAGCTCTAGAACAGAAGATCTTGTAGCTGTTGCAAGGTCTGATGGAATTAGTCTTTCTGAAGAACTCTTTCGTGTAGGTACTTTCCTGACACTGTCCCAGATTGGCTCTGCATGACGGCCTGGAGTTCATTTCCTTATGAGAGCTCTGGCAAACAGGCTGCCCATGCCATCTCCAGATACCAAACTGGTTCACACACTCCACCACCTCTTTGTCCCATACAATTTTTTATGCTAAAACCCAAAAATCTTGCATGTAGTATTTCCCAAAAACCATGTGGAGAAGGGATACAAATGAAAAACTGGCCTACCAGATCTTTTCCTCTTGCATGTATCTCTGGAATGGAATGGGTTTCTTTTTGTAGCAGTTCTTTTGTAGTGAAGCGAGAAAGTTCTTGAAAGGTGAAGTGCTAAATCAGCACTGAATTAAAGAACATTTTTTTCCTCAATGATCAGCAATTTACACTGCTGACACATCTAAATGTATGCCTTGGTTAGACCACCTTATCTGTGTGCCACTTCAGAGGCTGAATATGCATTTTCACTTTATAGATTAGTAAGAAATACCTCTTTTTCAAAGAGCTCATTTGTTTTTCTTCTTTCCTAAAAGCCACCTTTTTTCACCTATAAAACTAAAGAGCTTTAAAACCTCATATTCTAAACTTTGCAAAACTTCACACCCAGTGCCACCTGGTTCTTTACAGGATGCTTCTGCACTGAAGACAGCATTTATTTTTTTTCTGAGCCATATAAAAGTTTAGGTTTCTACTGTCCCCAGAGAGTAGTTCTCATTCTCATTGTAGGAAATCTTGTACCACTCCCTCTTTCTCCATGAAGAGGGAGTTTTCCCAGAGTGTTAAAAGTTAGACTACACCTGCCTAATGTTAACCATTTTGATGTACTATGCTCTTCAGCAAAAGAAAAGTTAATAGGTTGACAAAGACAGCCATTCAAATGAAAGTATACCTCTCACCTTCCTTTCACCTCACATGTTACAAGAGACAGTAAGAAAATAGTATTTCTGGTCAGTGAAAATATAGCCAATTTTTAGCTAAATTACAAAGTAGAACAGCAGTCGACATCCTGGGGAAAAAAAAAAAAAAAAGTTTTAAATTTGTAACCCAACACATGACCAAAGTACAAATGCTTTAACAGAAATGTGTATTTGCTTCAGTTTTCCACCTCCTTCAAAGGGCTTATTATGGGAAGATGCCTTCCACATCTGCCATTAAAATAAAGTGTACAGTCAGAGGCAGAAGGAAGTGATCTTCTGCAAGAGGGCTTCCAACTAAAAAGCAGAATTTGGGATGCTTTACCTAAACCTACCTTCATCTACAGCCTTTAATTGGAACAGAATGATATTTAATTTTCAACTTCTAAAGTTAGTTAAAAATGATTCCTGGTTAAGTATTTCTCTTTAAAATGCCTCAAAACTCACCTCCAAGTATGAGAAGAGACAGTACTTCTGGAATAAAGAGAACATTTTTGGAAGCATGAACTTCCTGTTTCATGCTTCAGAGCAAAATGTTGGCAGTCCCTTTAAATGTGGAAGAAATGATCCATTATGATTGCTGATCAGTATAGAAACAAGTCTTTGAAAAAGGCCAATGAATCACAGAATAGTTGAGGATGGAGGGGGAGGGACCTCTAGAGGTCATCTTGGCCAACCACCCTGTTCAAGCAGGTCCAGCTAGAGCAGGTTGCCCAGGACAACATCCGGAAAGCTTCTGAATGTCTCAAAGGTGGGAGACTCCACAATCTCTCTGGGTAACCTACACCAAAGCTCAGTCACTTTCACAGTCTCCTGATGTTCAGAAGGAACCTCCTATGTTTCAGTTTGTGCTCATTGCCTTTCCTCCTAAACCCCACAAGCCAAGTTTTCTCAACTGATAGCAATACAATTACATTTTCCTCCAAATTTCAACTGTTTTGGCCACCTACCAAACCAGCATGTAACCCACAAATGAGGTTAGAGAACATAATGTACTGTACACTTGCTTCAGGCTATACTGAGAATATAATGAAGAAGAAGAAAATGAAACTACTCCAAAACCTCAGTGCTGTTTGCCTATTAGAGAAGAATAAAGCAAATTCAACTGTTGTCTCTTTCCGTTTGCATTAACTATACAGTCACATTTTTTAAAAAAAGCAGAAGTTTATAAAATGTTTCTTTTTTCTGCTCAATCTAGTCCTAGTGAAGTTCAACAAAACAACTAGTAATAACTATGCTGGTAATAGCTATGCCTTAATTCTTCTTACTTTCTCAAAAAAAAGCCTAATTTGGGAGAAATCTGCGGACCTTACTGTGTTGTAGTAAAAGTAGCAAATCCACAACTTTAAGCATGCAGGATCTACTAAGTTTGGCATGCATGTGACAGAAATACTAGGGGCTACAAGCTTGAACAACCATTGTTCAATAGAACTTGGAAACCTTATTCCACATGATGTTCCCTTTTTTTTAAATTTCGTGATTTCTCTTAAGTTTTAGGTAAGAGCACCACAGTTACCAAGCAGAGGACTCTATGTGTGCTTGTATGCAAAATAGAATGTGATGCAATGCCAACGCTGTAACCAACATAAACAAGGTATTTACGTATTCAAATTCTCTTCTTGCAGTGTCATAAAACCTGTGGCACAAATTATTTTTATTAAGGAAATTCATTACAGCACTGCTGATTATTTGTGTTCCTGTCTGAAGAAGGCATGATCCAATATAGTGATACAATACAGGGACTAACAACTACTAGAAAAAAGCAAATTAAGTTTTCTGGATTAAAGATCATTCTCTTCCAAAAAGTTCTACATCCTGGTGGGCTCCTGAATCGAAGATTCTGTTTCTCATGAACTTAGAGGTCAGCCAGAAAACCTGAAGACACTATAGTCTAAGAGGAGTAAAATGATTATGGGCTGACACTGATCAAAGAAGGGCGTCGAGTGCTGTTTCTTGCACAACTGTTTGCTAGTTTATACTGAGAAAACTTTATTGTGATGACATGTATGGGCGACAGAGAACTTAACCTGGTCTTCATTTTTATTAGTAGGCAAAATGAAGAAAGAATTCAAAGTCATTTTGAGTTCAGGTTGAATTTTGCTTGCAGACAAAGAACTCCTTGCACTCTCCAAATTACTACATTTCATAAGGAAATGAAGATACAGAGAATTAAATTGTGCAAATTTTCCAGATCCAGTATGCTTTCCAAATAATTCCCTACATTGAAAAACATGTGCAAATAATGAGAGTAATTGTTAGTTGAAGTTAATAGGCACCTGTATATTTAAATATGATATTTGCCTGGTTTTCAGTGCAGCATATTCATGGGAGACATCAACCTACACAAAGTCTACAGCCTGAGGCTAGGCTAGCTGAGGTTTATCAAATTCACTGTGAGACTTTAACAGTTCATTTACAAAGAAGGCTTGAAATGTACATTAATTTACAGCAAGGCTTGAAAAGCTAAGAGTAAGCTGGTTGCAGCAACATGCTCATGACACACTCCAATTACACACGAATGTACCTCTCTCCTTCATCACCCTTCACGGAGTGAGGTGTGATGATTCTACAAGCACTGAATTTATGGCCATGACTCAAACCTGGCAGACACCATGGAGACTTGCAGCAAAAATTATCAGGACATGAAACAATCATGAAAAAAACAGTGCCTTTCAGCTTAGAGTAGAATTAACTAAGAGGCAGTATACTTAAGCCTAAAAACTTTTACATGATGGAAGTAAGTAGAGAACAAATACTGACTACTTCTCTCAGGGTAGCTCTCATCACTGTGAAGTTTTACAGTTGAGTACTGATTTTGCTACACAATCCTTCTCTCAGTTGTGGAATTTTTTGCCAAAGGATGCCACAGATAGCTGTGGATCAAAAGTGACTTCAGACAAAGAGATCACAATCTGTTACCAGTTAACAAAACCTGGAAGCACAGACTAAGAAAAGGATCCTTCACCACTTCTTTTGTCCCTAAGCTTCTCCTAAAGCATCCACTAGTTGGTACTCATTGAAATGAAAGACTGTGGAAGAGGGATCTGGCCCAAGAACTCATGGTTTTTCACACAAATAGAGAGAACAGAGAAAATCTCACTCCTCTACAGTCACAGCCACAGCCAGAACAATCCAAAAGCACAGCAACAGCTTTACACATTCTGCTTTAAAATCTTCTCATTCACAGTCAATCCCAACATCAAACTACTTATCTTCCTAGGGTACTTTGACAACTTTAGCACTCTTTAGAAAAGGTATGACACTTGTGCAGTCAGGCTGATCTGCTTCTGCTTATAATACCCTCCAGTGTCAACAGTGCACTTGTCACAGGAACATCCTGAAACACAGGATTGTTATCAAGGAAGAAGGAGAAAGAACTTCCAATAATGTCCTAAGCCAGCTGGAGCACCCTCTGAAATCCACTCAAGGTACTGTTATTTTTACTAATTACTATTACAGTTCTTGCTTCCTAACAGGTGAAACAATAACACAGATCAAGGTAATAAGTGAGAATATAATATTTAGTACATAAGGCCTGAAGAAAGTCCTCTGCCAAACTCACCAGATGCTATAAAGGGGATTTATTTTTTCATTATCTTTTATGGCTACTAGAAGAGGCCATAAAATACCCGTAAAATACAGGGGAGAAACTAGACCTGGGGTTAGAAAGACATATTCCTCAACTGCAGACAGCCTTTCAATGGAATACAGAATTAAGTCTCCCTGTGCACAGCCAAAAGACTTTGATAGTGGAGGCTGCAGCCTGCACTTTTCTCCAGCTACTGGCATACTCAGTTTACTCACAATATTAACTCTACAGAGTGCCAGCCCTAGAAGAGTTCTGTTCCCACTTGAAATCCTGAGTAACTCACAAGTTAATGTCCCTTTTTTATTATCTCTTTTAGCCAACAGGAATGAGAAGATCAGTTGCATCAGGTTTTCTGCTTCTAGAGAGTCTGTTAGAGCAGAAGTACTCAGATGGTTACCCACTAAAGAAGCCTTAAATAGAATGCTGAAATATTTGACAGCCTTGTTTTGGAAACAGGAAGAAACACAGAATCACGTATTTTATTTCTTTTTTTTTCCAAGACAATTCTAAAGATGTTTCTATGCATGTCAAAATCGGGTGCTCTCTATGGAATGCAATGAACAAAGTGTCTTGTGAGGTATGCTAGTTCCATAAAGTTCTGCACTGTGACTGTGAGGAACTATTTGCAACCAGAGAGCGCCTACCTTACTCTACCCTCTGCACATTTAATAAACACTCTCAAGGCACATGAGAAATTGTCTTTTTTCTAAACATCTTTCACACCTGCTAATTTAAAAGCTGATCAACTGCCAAGCAAGTTGAGGCCAAATGGCAAACCTGTGTCCCATCTATTCCTCTATGAGGGGAGTGGGGGGAAGGAAGCAAGAGCATGTACATCACAGAATCCTCAGAATCTAGGCACAGCAAGAAAAACAGGGTCATTAGGGGCATTCAGCATGGTGTTATAAAGGGGAACTCATGCTGAACCAACCTGATAGCTTTTTATGAAGACATAACCAGGTGGACAGATGATGGTAGTGTGGTTGATGCCATTTATCTAGATTTCCATAAAGGATTTAAACACCATCTCTGATGGCATCCTCACAGCTAAACTAAGAAAAGGTGGTCTGGAAGATCAGGGAAGAGAGGTGGATCATGAACTGGTAAAAGGAAAGAAGTTAGAGAGCTGTGGTCAATGGGGCAGAATCTAGTTGGAGGCCTGTATCTAGTGGAGTCCTTCATGGGTTGGTACTGGGACCAGCACTGTTCAACATATTCCTCAATGATCTGGATGAGGGAACAAAGTACACCAAGCCTGTTGATGACACGGACCTGGGAGGAGTGTCTGACACCCCAGGAGGCTGTGCTGCCATTCAGTAGGACCTAGACAGGCTGGAGAGTTGGGCAGGGAGAAATTCAATGAAATACAACAGGGGCAAGTGTAGAGTCTTGCATCTGGGAAAGAACAACTCCAGTTGAGGAGTGACCCATCAGAGAGCAGCACAGAGAAAAGGGACCTGGGGGTGCTGGTGGATGGAAGGGTGACCATGAGCCAACAATGTGCCCTTGTGGCCAAGAAGGCCAATGGCATCCTGGGGTGCATTAGAAGTGGGGTAGTTAGTAGGTTGAGAGAGGTTCTCCTCCCCATTTACTCTGCCCTGGTGAGGCCACATCCAGAATATTGTGTCCAGTTCTGGGCACCTCAGTTCAAGAAGGACAGGGAACTGCTTGAAAGAACACAGTGTAGAGCCACAGAGATGATTAAGGGAGTGGAACATCTCCCTTCTGAGGGAGCTGGATCTCTTTAGCATGCTGAAGAGGAGACCGAGGGGCAAACTCATAAATGTTAATAAGTATGTAAAGGGTGACTGTCCAGAGGACAGAGCCAGTGATTACATCTTCTCAGTGATGTCCAACAATATGACTAGGGGTGACAGGTACAAGTTAGACCACAGGAGGTTCCACATAAATACAAGAAAAAGCTTTTTCACTGTGAGGGTGACAGAACACTGGAACAGGCTGCCCAGGGATGTGGCGGAATATCTGACTCTGGAGACATTCAAAACCCACCTGGACATGTTGCTGTGTGGCCTACACTATATGATTCCTCCCTGGCAGGGGGTTGGGACTTGATGATGTCTTGGGGTCGCTTCCAACCCCTAGCACTCTGTGATTCTGTAATCAAAGCATAAATATATGTATAGGAGATAAGTACACCAACTTCTCTATTTTCTAGCAAGCTTCTCACACTTTCTGCTTCGTCTGTTTCCTAAGGGGATGCAATGCTAGATGTATGACTTTCTGAAAAATAACGGAAAGCTTCTAGTGAGTAGCTTCATTCCAAGGTCATCTTCACGTATAAAACACTTGAGTCAGGGCTGTGTGTCAAAAAGGGTAGGGTGATGACAGAAAATTGATAAAACAAAAAGAAAAGATCCTGTTCAATCTGACACATTTTCACTAAGCAGAACAAATATTTCAGAACAGAACCTCCTCATATGACAAAAACAAAAGGGAGGGAGAGCACAGTGTTCATCTGGACACAATACAAAATATCAAATATTACATGTCCAAAGATCAAATTTTATGTCCTGCTGAAGTCTGCAATATTCTTTAAACAAATATCTGAAGTATTAGCTCACTGATTTCACCTTTTACAGAGAAAAAAAATCTCAGCTGTGAGTAGCCAAACTTTTTGGAAATACTGTAACTGTTTTGAAATTCCAGCTGAATCATTTAAATGGCTCTAAAGCAGAATCACATTACAAATGAAAAATGAACTTCACAAAATGGCTGCATTACTGTAGCTTGCACAACATTAATTTCAACCTCTGTATATTATGACAGTTATGAAAAACACCACATTTTCTTCTGCACTTCTAACTCAGTTACACAGGACACTCAGCATAGACAAGGATCATTCATGGTTTTCCTTCTTCATCATCTTTCAAAGCACACAGTCAAAGCTGCTTGGTTCCCAACTTTGACAGTACCGTTCTCATTTATCTTGGTTACAGTCACATAGGCTCAGAGTTCTGCAAAACTAGATCCGAGCTCATAGAAGGTATCTAGAAAAGGAAAAATTACAAAGCTCCTGCAAAAAGGTTAGCTTATATGGCATATCTGTTTGGCATCCTATAGCAGAGTAAGGGACAGAATTTGGTTTGCCATAGCAGTTCCTGTCTTACAATTAAACAGACCATTTCCTCCGGGATGGTCTGCCCCATTCTCTGCTTACTTTCCTACATTAAACGAAGAAGTGTTCTTACAGTGCACATGCTCTTGAGATACAATCCCAATTCGTTCCACAAGCATCATCTGCTGTCCACTCAGGACATAAAATTGAACTGCAGTTTCAAAAGTAATCACAGAAAGGCATCATCAGAAAAAATACTGATCAAAAGGATACAAAGCAGGTTCAAAATTCTGGATGTATCCCAGGCTAACTCCAAATATAGCACTTCAAACACACCTTTAGTTTATTGCTTTTTAAGCAAAAATGGTCCAAAAGTTTCACTCTGAAGCTTGAGGACAACACATCAATTCTGCTGCACAGGGACCTCAGCAAAGTGATGTGGCTTTCAGCCTCCCCTACATTTTCTAGGGAACACTTAGCAATTGAACAGACAGAAGCAGCTGGGATTTACAATGACCAGCTAACAGAACATAAGAATAAAAGAGAGTAAAATCTTCAGAAGTACCTGCTAGGCAGCTAATTGTGTTCCTAAATCAAACTTCAGAAAGACAACCTTACCTAGTGGCTAAAGGAAAGTCTGCTCCTTCTGCCAGAACCTAACCACAGCCAGGTGGTGTGAATAAAAGCTCCTTCAGCCCAAGAAATTAATAAAAAAAATAATGCTGCATTGCTAGCTCTTACACAGTCAGATTTACAAGCTATGCAGACTGTGTACTCTGTGGCCAGCAGGCCAGCCAGCAGCATCAATCTGTATGAGCACATGTGAGCATACTCAAACTTTCACTTGGAGGGTAAAAATTCTCATACTAATCCTCCCATTCACTACTGGTTTCAGCAGGTGAGATGCTACAGTCCTAAGGGAACGGTTGTAAGAACATATATATAATAAGGACTGGCAGTGCAGGATGTTTTCCTTAAAAGTGTCAGCACAATGTGCCTGAGGAGTCTGAAAGTTTGCAAAATAATCGGGAGGTAACCCTCTACTTCGAAATTCTGTAAGAAACTCTCACGAGATCTGTCAAAACATCAGCATAGAAACTGGGGGAAAAGCTTACGTACCACAGGAGAATGAAGCAGTCCATTGCTGTGTATTAAAGACCAGAAACTGAACTTTTCGCTTCCAAACATTTTTAGATTGTTATCAGAATGCTTCTGTCACAACAAAAATTATACTTAAAAATTGCTCGCTCAGATAAATTAGACAAAAACCTCCTTGAACTTGAAAGTGTATACGCAGTAAAACGGGATGAAAAACAATCTGCAATGTTATAGTCAAATTTGACGAAAATCTTGAGAAAAAGAAATAATAACTTCTGTGAACAATAAAAAAAGATTTGTCTTAGCACACCAACTACAGAATACACCCAGAAGATCTGGTATATAACTATGTTGCAATGAGCTTTACATGTCACAAACCCCAGACATTCTGCACCTTCATACCTTAAAGCCCTTAAAAGATTAAGACACCATCACATATTACAGGCTGGCAACTGTTTCCTGATTTCAAGGGAAAAGTCACAAGAGCTGTTCCCTAAAGCTTTCTGCTGAAGAAACACTGACTGCCTAGATAGTTACAGTTGATGCAGTTTTCCTTCAGTGATATATAAATTAAAATTTTAAAGTAAATTAAGTAAATAAACTCTTGAGAAACACTCAGAGTAGAAAGAAAACAGGCATCTAAGAAAGACCTACTAGTAGGCACAACTTCAAAAACCCCAATAGCTAAAGTAAAACCATAATTAACAAAGCACTTGGCTACTTCTTTAAGTGCTAATTATGAAATCTAACACAAAACCACAATATGCAGTTCCAGTTTATTTTTGAGGAATGTATAACAGCAGTTTAATTACACCACTGAAATTGAATAATGATGCTCAACTGAAAAGAAACACATTTTGAAATGAAATTTTTCAAATGGACCTTTTTAACCTTCTCTTTTACCACTCCTTTTGATTTGTCTTTGAATTTCTTTGCTTCTGTTTTTAGTATCTTTCTGAATTCCCAAAAAATAACCTCTTTCTAAATTCCTCAGAGTTGCTTCAGCAGTAGTAGTCACCACAAAGAACAAATGCTTTTATCATGAACACCTTCTGCAAAGCTGCATCTCATTATATAGCAACTTCTGACCCTGTTGACCAGACTCAAGTAATTTAATACATAACACTGTTTGAAATTTCATTCCCTGAACACCTTTACAGTCCCACTAAAATCACATTTTGACTTCTCACAGAAGGGAAAGAGAATGCAAATTATCCCGTTCTCTTCTGATGCTCAAAATGTGGTGTTTCATACCTAGGCTCCCAAGCTAATGATAAGCATAACTAGTTCAGAGAAAGCAAAGGGCACAGTCCACCAAGACCATGCACCAATCCGACTGGGACAGCATTGCCTTCCCGAGTCACATGTTCAGTAACATTGCTAAAGAGCTATGACTTAACACTTTAGAGGCAGCAAGATCTATAAAAACCTACACCAGTCAACTAAGCCAGAACAAAAAGGTCAAGGCTCTTTGCATGCTGAGGACTAGTTCTGCCATGGTGATGGCGAGTGCCAGCTGCACCAGTGGTACCATGTCACTCACCAGCCCTTAACTAGTATCCTCATCATAATTGTTAGGCAGGTTCTGAAGTCATGACAGTGATACTTAGCCAGCCACAGCCTTCTGACAGACAAGCAATATAGCACAGTTTTTCTGCTTCATTCCTCTCCTGTTCGAGGACAGGTTAACTGTCCCGAACTTTGTCACCAAATGCTGCCAATCTAACCGACTGCCTCTGCTCTTAGTCCCACTGGTTTTCCTGTGCTCTCATTTCTGCTTACACTTCTTACAGGATAACCTTGCAGGCAGGTTTTAATACTGAGCTTCTTGTAACAGAATTACTCTTCGACAGTAAAACAAGAATACACATATATAGGAGCTGCCTTTATGAAAGCACTGCATTAGAAAAAGAAACTAAGGTTAAACCTCTCTGGTTTTTAACATGGTTTTGACTAGTGCTAACACAAAAGGCAGCACAAAATCTAATTGCATAGAAGGCATTTGTAGTAACAGTGCTGACTTGACTTGTACCATACATGGCATCCTGCACGTTCTTGGACAAGAGGAACAGATCTGTTTCAAAAAGAAAAAAATGAAAACTCAGAAGTCAGTACAGGGTTTAGTTACATGAAAGGCACCCACATAAATCACACTAATCTGCTGCAGCAATTTATGACGAAACATTAAAGAGTATGGGGTTTACAGTATGAAAGTCAGTGATTAGATAGGGAAGAATGTCTCTGAAAACTACAGGAAAGACAAATCAGTAGAAAAATAGAAAGTTCAAGGGGCAACTTTGCATAAGTTCTGAAAGAAATTACTCAAAAGGAGCTTTGATACAGGAGGAACTGGAAAAAGCACAAAGTGCATCTGGCATGAGATAAAGATTACGATTATAATTATATTGTTAGATAATATTATATAACAAAGATGATAACAAATTATAACAATTTCCGGGATAATCACACATCACAGTATTTAGCCTGCAGTTTTCTAAGTTGTACAAGATGTTTTAAAAATTAAGACTTGACAGGGACAAATAATTGCTGATAATGTTCACAGAAGAAAAACAGCACTAGAAAAAAAGGCCAGATAACTGCCATAACACTGAGGAGCTGAACTGTGTTCATAGAATCTTTTCTTACCCAGAACCAACAGAAAAGCCATCATATGTTTGTATGGCTATAGCAAAATATCAACTGTGGCC
Organism: Florisuga fusca; assembly: GCA_038090715.1. Taxonomy (NCBI): domain Eukaryota; kingdom Metazoa; phylum Chordata; class Aves; order Apodiformes; family Trochilidae; genus Florisuga; species Florisuga fusca. Next base: position 10,602,554 of record JAAWXA010000012.1, read on the forward strand.
CAGAAGTTTCCTGAGCATTCTAGGAAGCTCACCCTATGCATGCATGCATACATACCATGTGCTGCATGAATGCATGCAGCATTCAGTATCACACATTCTGCTTTAACCATGCTACTTTCTCTCTCTCCTAACCCCAGATGTGCCAGAATTCATTGCTACTATGAGTAGATCTGCTATCCCATCCAACATAAAAGATCCGTATTTTTCACTGCATCATTTTTTGTTGTTGCTGGGTTTTGTGAGGTTTGTTTCTTGTTTTTTATAAAATAAGTCTTTCACTCATCTTCCTTTCAGCCTGGATATTACTGACTACCTGAGGCATACTGCCAAATAATACAAGATCAGTAGCACAAAGTCAAACACGCAGCCAGTCACCTAGGCCAACAAGCATGCTAATGATACTATACATCACATTTATGACTTTTTTAAAAAATAGAAACTATTCATGCTACCCAGATGGGACACTTAAGCTTCCCCATCTCTCAGAAGACCCAAGTACTTCATTTCTTATGTTGGAAAGCAAGCAGGTGTCATGTACCAGAAAGCTCAGAACTCCAGTAAAAGCTTACTTGGGAAACATGAAGGACATAGTTGAAATAAGGAAGAATTCACTGCCCCAGGTGAATCCCTGTGCTTTTTCTGTTACCACCAGCTCAGCTGCAGATGGACAATATGAATTCAGCTTCCAGCATCTCCACAACTAGCAAGGACTACAAAGACATCCTTCTTTTGTGACAATATATTTTGTGTCAATATATTCACAAGAATATTGTCAGAACACAGTTTACTTTTCTTCTGAAAAACAAAGTTGTTAGACTAGGGAGACTGCTCACAAAGTGCAACTACTGCAAGCACTTACATTCAGGACACTTCTCCTCAATAGAACTGTTTAAACCTTATGTGAGGAATCTACACAGCTCTCTGGATAATTACCCCACAGAAAGGATTCTTTTTTTCTCTGTTTAAAACCAAACAAAGCAGATGTAAGGCATGCTTTCTGGTATTCTAATTTCAAGGAGGCAGCCAGTTGCACTAGCTAGGGGAAAGAACCCAGACTTCCCAAGCAGGTGCAAAACACATGAGCTAAAACTGGAATACAGCAAACAGCTGGAAACACTCTTCACAGCAAACCACTAGGTTTGTGCATACATTCTAAGATCTTCCAATCTCCATCCAACTCTACTGGAATTACAGCTGTAACACTCTGTTACAGCAGGATTATCTATTAGGCTCTCCCCTAAAATTATATGAAGAAAATACAATCCCAGCAATGCAATGCGGACTGGACACATTCTCAGAAAGCAGAGAAAGGAGGGACCAGTAGATTTCTAAGTCACCTTGAAGAATCAGTGAGGTGTTACTATAAAATCTTCCTAACTATTCACAGCAATTAAAATCATGGCTGTTTACCAGAACCCAATTACCTTTTTAAGGAGGAAAAATAGTTGAAGTAATTTCAGAAGTAAAAGCAGGCAGAGAGCCAAAAAAATGCCTTCAAGGAGATAAAAAAGGGAGCAAGAAGATAATAATGAATGAAGTCAGATGGAGCTGCCCCTGCTGCAGCCCTCTGCCCCTTGCTATGACACTGCCTCCACATTTCCAGAATATCCTCAGGACATGCTCTGTTTACAAACAGGTAAAGTGAGCACGTTGCCAATTAAAGCAGGAGACATGACCCAGTCAGTTCCACACAGACATGCAAATATGCTTCAGCGTGGGCAGAATTGTTAATCTAAGGAGTGCTTATCCTCATCTGTCTATCATCCTTCCACAATACCACACAAGGCCTTTAAAGTTTCAAAGCAATCTTCGTTTTCTAGTCTATTAACATCAGTAGCAGTTATGACCTGGGGTCAAATGGAAAATAAATAAAACAGAACTATGACTGGATTGAACAATAGCAAGTGAGGGGCATATTAAGTGACAGACGAAATCCAGTGCCAATAACTACAAAAGAACACACACAAGGAGAAAAATAATCCCAGCTAGACTTGTGGACTTCCTACCCTTAAATGGGAACTGTCTCTTACCAAAGCTTCTGATAGAATTAACAGATGTACATTCAGATATAGCAGAAAAGGTTTACAGAATGAGTCTGAGAATGCCATACACTCAGGGATTACTAGCATTTTGGAAATTGCATTCTTATGAGGCTGTAGTTAGAGCCACGGAACAGTGATAGTGTGGAGTGAAAACAACATACAGACTTGAAACCTGGACTCCTCAGCTTGGAAGTTAAAGGACCTACTCAGGAGTGCCACAGAGAAGGTAGACAAAGAAATGTTACTCACTGTGCCTCAAAAGAAGTCCATTCCATTGAGTACAATGTGTCCGATACAACTTGCATCCCAGAAAGTCTGTGACCAGGACTTCCTGAAGCCTGGGTAATACGATGGGAATAATTATTCATTCTGTGCCTCACTCAAACTCCATTCTGGGAGTAATCAAGACTGACCTAAGACTAACCAACACAAGAACAATTTGTTCCAAAACCACTGCTGAATTTCCACAAACATTCCTCTGGACCTAGAAGTCCAATTGTCGATAGGCTTCCAAATGGTTTTGTAAAGCATTTCAGTACTTTTATGTGGCCTTAGAAAAGCTGCAAGACAGAGGACAACATCAAAAGCATGATCAAAAGCAGTCCCTGTCAGTGAAGAAAACCCATTAACAGGCATTGTGTGACTTATTGGACAGTTTTCCACAGCTCTAACAGTCCTATCACAGACTGTAAGTGTCTGAACAGAGCAAAACAAACCTGCTGGGCACCAGGTCAGATAGAATCTATAGTACATTTTCTCTCCACTCTGAAAGCAGATTGCTTGATTATCAGTTTTCTTTTTGTACCATCCATTTGTACCATTTTGCAAAATACAGCCTCCCCAAGTACAATAGCAATGCAAGTAAGAAGACTTTACCCATGAAGCAATGAAGCAGGTTATGTTATTTCCTGGTTCAAAAGCCAGGTACCAAGGCTATGATTTTCCTGGAACATAATCAAGGGTCAGATGTTGATTGCTAGCAGGATACAAAGACTGAGCAAAGTCCAAACTTTCTCTAGATTGCCTAAAACTTAGTACATGGCAGTTTCTCCTGCACTCAGGTACTTGAAAACTGAAACTAGAGGAAGGAACAGCAGATAAGGTTAGCTCTGGAGAAGTTAAGAAAAAAAAAAAGAAGTAAACCAAATATTACGTACACCCTCTGGAAATGATGTCTTTATTTCTCTTCCTCCTCAAGATAGCCAGAGGTGATGGATGATAAGGAGCTGGAATGTAGGGCAATATTATTAGGAGGTAGGATTTGAGTTCCCAGGGTACATGCGGCCAAGAGCAAACATTAGGAAAAAGGAAATGGAGAGAACACAACCCACATACAAGATCAACACAGACTAATATTAAGATTCCCATGCCTGCTAATAGTAGGGTATTGCAATGAGTTTAAATATTTTTTGACGAGAACCCAACATGGAGCAGAAACTACATGAAGTGCACTCACTACAAGTGCACTCACTACATGAAGTGCACTACTCAGAAGCCATCAGAGGGACTGGTGGAAGACCCTGCTTAACACTCCTAATAGTCCTATGACTAGATCTCTTTTCAAGAGTTACTTTGAGGGAGAAGAGCACGATCCAGATTTTTTTAACTCTTATACTACTAGCAGCCTGCTTCAATAAACCACTTAATGTTAGTTCTCCTAGAGACAAATGACTAGGCTATGCTCTGGATTTCTAGACACAGATTTTCACTTGTCTAGCTGCCAATGCTTTCTACATTATTTTCACAAAAGAAGCAGCATTCCACAATGAGAAAATCTCCCAATTTTTACAGAACATTGTTTCTCTCCAGCAGAGGCAACCATACTGTAAAGCTTACAAGAATGAACTCTAAGTTGGAAATAACTGCAATACTAACATGTTCTTAATGGCTGTTCAGCTAGAAAAAGGAAGTGCAGTCAGATGCGTAGCTCTGTAGGACAGTGTTAACATTTCACTTCTGTGAAATGACAACACGCTGTTGGGGATAAGGAAATTGAGGCTTTCTGCTTTTTACTTGATTAGAAAGAAAAGCTAATGTTCATCACATGCCTTGAATACCATTTACATAATATTTGCCTGTGCATATCAAACATGAGGCAAAAAGCACAAGACATATACTCGTACTGTAAGCACAGGAGGAAAGCACCGGGGCTACGTAAGCAAACCACACTACAGAGCCTGGTAAAAGTTACATTCAGCAGCTGAGGCTGTAATTCAGAAGCCAAGTTAGCTATTAATATCCAAGAAGGACCACTACCCTCAAGACAAGAGGGGCCTCCAACTTCAGCCACCCTAATAGTGAGGATTAGTCCAAATTGCAGGTGCAGACTGGAAACGAAGCTGTTATTCTTAATTCATTAACAAACTGATTCACATAAATGAAGGTAAAATTCAAAGAAATATCTGCACACTGAGGTCACTGCATGTGTGAAATTTTTTATTAATTTTGCATTACTGTAGAGCCACATGAAACAAAATGCCTTTTCTTTCCAAAAAACCCGAGTTGCTCTCTTTTCCTTCCCCTCCCAAGCGTATGTTCCTTCATCATTCATGCTGATCTCTACCATTATCTGCACATTGGTAGATTTTTTACATCCAAAAATATAAATAAATCAATGCCATCACTATTTAGTTTTACAAAGCACTTATTTAATGTATGAGTCTGCCTGAAATTTGATCTGTATATCCTAACAGCCCCCTAAAGAATATAAAAATAGATTACTAGTTACAACAGAGAATCTTTCAGATTATTGAAAAAATAAAAGATCTGTATATTCAATACTGCAGTAGCTAGCAGTCCTCCCTTTTACTCAGGGAGTAGAAACCTACTTAGAAGGTACAAAGGATGAAGAGAGGTGGAACCAAGCACAGACTAGAATTTAATACATGGATTGGTAAGAAGTGGTTGCAAACTCTTCGCTTTCGTTTCTCAATCCCATGTCGGGGCCATTGTGACACTGAGGGAAACTCTCCTGTGTACTGTATGCATGTGCAAGAACATCCAGTGAACCTGAACAAGGGATTTACCTCAGCTGACACCTAATGCTGGTGTTAAAATGCAGCACTTCATTAATCCACTGTAGGAGAGGGGTGGTCAGAAGTGATAATTGGCAATTTTTTCTGCTTTTCCAGCTACAGTTTAAGTGTGCATGAAGTTTTTATGAACTTAGAAACACAGTTAATTTTTAGGACATCCCTTATGCTGTTCCTAGACAGCTAGATAGGGGACTGGGTGTCTGATTCAGATCTTCGTGGCATGAACCAGAGGAAACACACACAGATCACAATGCTTTAGGAACGCCGAAAAGATTAAAACTGTCCTGATCTGCCTATATGCAACCAATGGCAGTCAAACATCCAAACCCAAAACAGTTTTTGCAGTTCATCCTGATTGCAACAGCCGTACACTCAGCACAAAGAGACTGCTTAATAATGACACACTGCTAGCAATGGATGTAGATGGCGTTCTTTACTCTGAATAGACTGTACATCATCAGAGAAAAAGCTTCCTGAAGTGACCACCTAACTAAGACTCGTTCATTAGAAGGCTCCACACCCACTCATTTCAGTGAAAAACTGATTTTATCTTGTAAAATTTTACTCAAGCAATACTGGATGTCCTGCACAAGCCACAGCATCTGAATGAGCCTCTGGAAAGGCTCAAAATGAGTCAGTTTTCACCACAGTACAAAATACGAGATAGGTCAGCTTGAGCAACACCAACTGATCCTCCACAAATAGAAGAGATTCTTAAATAATTTCTTGGTATAAGAAATAAATGCTACTTGGAAAGGAGCACTTCCTTACAAGCACAAAGACAGAAGACATCTTCTTTTCCTCCTTATTCATAAACTCCATGCACTCCTTCAGAGACACGGTTTCAACGACGAGCAAACCTTGCCCTTACATTAACATACTTAATTAAGGTCCTCTGTCCTTGTAAGAGATATGGCTGCTTTCTGATGTTTACTCTGAGCACCATAGCCAACCAAATTTGACCATCAGGTAAATATTAGACAAATTTAAGCCACTTAGAAGATTTTTGCAAAAATACACACAAAAATCTGCATTTGCAGAAAATTAGAAAAAGTCTATGCATTTAATCAACTGACAGAGCAGCAGGTCACTCAAAAAAGTGTATAGTAAACCACAGATCAGCCCAAACACTGCTGTTTACATTGCATTTATACAGCTGGATTATTCCTGTATCTTTGTTAGTCCCACAGTAGCTTTCTCCCTGCTTTGTAGAGAGGAAAAAAGAAAGCCAACAACCAACAACAACAAAAAAACCTCACAACATTCTGAAAGCCTCTAGGTAAAATTAAAAACCTGAAGTGCTCCAAAAACTAAGCAAAAGACACAGTATATTAATCCCACTGTATAATTAATCACAAAGGATTTTGTCTAGTGTTTCATTGTGAATTTGACAATTCTATTTTCTTTACAATTCCAGACTTTTCCCCCATGGCAAACTTACAAGTACATCCAGTATCATCAGATTTCTGACTAGTGAGTAATCTAAAGAATATCAGTAGGATTTATAGACTTCATCTAGATCCTTCTGTATACACACATCATATTCAAAATAATGGCTACTGTGCAGCTTATTTTCAATTCCAGATGCAAGCTATAGCATGCAGAATCCAGAAAAACCTACCTTTGGGGTCAACTACATTACCCTTTTCATCTGTAGAACTCTTCTAGGCAGCAAACTGTTTAAGTCATAGGAAATTGCACACAAAATACTTCCAGGTAGTAAGTTTCACTCTTCTGACCTACATTAGCTTTTTCACCTAGCTCTTCTTATACCTTTTCTTGCTCCAAAACACAGAAGCACGTGTTTCCTTCTTCAAGTACCTATCTTGGTGCTGTGACAAACTATGAACTCAAATTCCTTGTGCAGTCAAATGAGAGGTAATTGCATACAGGGTAGACAATGTTTTTCTGGATTGGTTGTCTATGTGAATAAATCCATATCTCCTTATCCCAGGCCATCTTGTATTTGGTTTATGTGGCAAGGTTGTGGTAGCTGGCGGGTATTAGGGTGGTTTTTGCAAGAAGATGCCAGAAGTTTCACCTATGTCTGATGCAACCCACTGATGGGATTCAACCCAGGATGGACCCACTGACTGCCAAAGTTGAGCCAACCAGGGATGGTTGTAGTGCGTGCCTCTGTGACAACATATTTAAGAAGGGGGAAAAAACTGCTGCACTATAACAGCCAAGAGAGGAATGAGAGGAACAATTCTGCAGACACAGGTCAGTGAAGAAGGAGGGGGAGTAGATACTCCAGGCACAAAAGCAGAAATTCTCCTGCAGCCCATTGTAAAGACATCAGAAGAGAGGGACGTGCCCAGGGAAGGCTGTGACCCCATTGAGAGCCCATACTGGTGCAGGTCTGGCACGACCTCTGTCCCCAAGGGGGACCCACGCTGGAGCAGTCCATTCATGGAGGACTCCATGTTGTGGAAGGGATCCATGATGAAGCAGTTCACGAAGAACTATAGTTCATGGTAAGGACTCTCACGGAAGTTCATGGAGGACTGTCTCCCATGGGAGCAAGGGAGGAGGGTGAGGAGTCCTCCTCCTGAAGAGGAAGAAGCAGTAGAGACAATATGGGACGAATTGACCACAACTGCCATTTCCAGTCCTCCTGCTCCACTGGATGATAGAAGGTAGAAAAGAGGGGAGTTTAGTTGGGGCTGGGAAGAAGGGAGGGGTGGCCAGAAGGTGTTTTAGTATTTCGTTTCATTTTTCATTATCCTACTCTGACTTTTGTTTGGCAATGAATTAAATGTACTTCCCCAAGCCTGTTTTGCCTGTTACTATAATTACTGTCCTTATCTCAACTCACAAGCCCTTTCTTATGCTTTCTCCCCACTGTCAAGGAGGAGTAGTGAGAGCACTGCTTGGTGAGCACCTGTCATCCATCCAAAGTTAACTCCCCACAACATGATAACCTTCATTCTCCACAAGATTTCATTTTAGTTTCCATAGTTTCTAATTTTTTATGTTCGGTGCAAAAGAATTACACTCTGGAACTTTCTTCATGCCTCCTAATCCAGTTACAGGCTACAGAAGTAATCAGTTCACTTTCCTTTCTAATGCATTCCTTAGCATTTCCTTCACCGTTGCCAATTCTGAGCTTCTGGTATTTTTTTTTCCTCTGAACTTACTGACATCTCATTGCCTGGTGGTCTTGTCTAGAGAGTTATGCCCCACTTGGACTCTATTCCAGGAGTTCCCACAATCCCAACACACTCTTACCTTTCTCAAGTAAACAAGACCCAGCTCTCCCAAACACTCCTATTACCATAGCTCCTTCTGCTCCAACTGATACTCATGGTAACATCTGAAAGCAAAAGCAGCAACACAGATGCATGTCAGCCAGTACCTGTGACATATCCACATAGCTCAGCAGTTTTTAGTAGTTCATCTAGCAGCTTAACAACAAAAATATCCATCTGAGTTCAGACTCTCTTAGATATATAAGAACTTTGAGAAAGAGGGCAAGTTACTGCAATTATAACCAGACTATATGACCATTTTAAGTTACTAGCTCCTTCCAGCTGGGCCTGCTATTACTTTATATGAATGAACCCATTCCGCTTTTGCTTTCAATGAAGGCATACCTCTAATCCTGTCCAGAAGAGAGTACTCTCAGATTCATGTACAATGCACACACACAGAACTTAAAAACATATATATAGTCTAGTTTACTTTTAGGTGTATTCCAGTTGAAACAAACACCTCGTGAAGTAGTGTGTAAAAATGGAAAAGAAGTTTCTAAGCAGACAGGTTAGCCAGCCCTAACAGCAAGTCATAGATATTGTAGACAGTTTCACAAAAGAACCTCATAAAGTTTACTATGTATTCAACACAGAGAAACCTAGGATGCTGTAGAGCCAGATTCCTCCTCAGAAGTATGTCTTTTATACATTAGGTAATGCACTGAGGCAATCAGAAGCCAAGGAATGTGTCCACTGCTAAACTGCAGATCTTAAGGATACAGAAGTGACTGTTCTAGCTACTGATGTACGTACCTGCCTGCCTGTGAGTGTTCCCACACATAGGGGTGTTTGTCTCTAGCAGCAAATAACTGAAAATATCCAAGGAGGAAGAATTAGAACCTAGACACTGGATTTATCACCATTTGTGCACCTTCTGAACTCTCAACCCTTTTCGGAGAGCATCAGTATGCCAATAACAATAATAACAGCAAGTGGGAAAATAGAGAATATTCAACAGAAATGTACATTTAAAGGAGACTTCGAACGAACAGCAACCTTGTGACTTGTGTGATATCCATCTTTGCTTCAGCACACTACTCTTTTCTCAGACTACCCTTTGCTCCTAATTCAATGGCCTCCAGGTCACTTCAAAAAACCTAAGGAATCCTTCTAGTAGCCTCTTTATAGTAATGAAGCCAAGCCAGTGAACTTCTGGAAGTCTTCAGGGAATTTTGTCTCCTGCCTCCCTCTGCCTTTCCAAATACAGACCTCAAAGTACAAGAGCACACATACTTCCTTTAACATAGGCATAAGTAGTGAAATCAACAGGGACCAACAGATCACACACAAATCCTGCTTTTGTGATACTTGATTTGCAAAGTTAAAGCATGAGTGTTTGACAGTGATTATGCCTACACTTGTGGAGTGTGGAGCAAATCTTCCCCTGAAAACATGCCTGCATCTGCTGTTTCACAATGTTTTCTGGAAAGCAACAACTGCATTACTAAACGCAAGAGTCTGAGCTCATTACACAAGTTTTTGCAATACAAAATATGCTGTATCTAGAGCAGAACTCCAGGAGCTCAGACATTACCAGAGATCACACTGCCACATTTCCTTTTTTAAACATACACCAAGATCCACTTCCACTTCTTCATGTGAGTCATAAATTTTTAACAGCAGTTTGCTTCACATGCAAAAGTCTTCCTTCTTAACACCATAAAAACAAATTTCCAAGTCCAGTTTTGCCAGTTTTCATACAAAACCCTCACAGGGAATCCAAACAATTGAAGCAAGACAGTGCTGTGTTTACCAGAGTTCAAAATCACATCCAAGAAACATGTCTCCCAGAAGTATTTCTTCAACCTCAGCCTGCTGGTAATTGTATTTTCTACTGAGATGTCTGAACAGACCTGGAGAACACAGATACTCCCATGTTCCAGTCCCCCCTCTCCCAAGGCTAAGTGGTTGCTCTCCCACTTTGATGCCACTCCTCCTGTGACATCACAAAAAGCTCCAGTGACCTCAAGAATGCTCAACACAATAATCTGCAAGAATTTGTCAAATGAGCTGAGTGAAGCACAAAATTTTTCATTGCAAGGAGCAACAATACCATACAGCAGCAGTAAGGCAAAGAAAGATAAAAGCATAAAACACAACATCTTGCAGGAAATTACACCTTAATTTGATCATATAGGCTGCGAGGACAAAGAGGCTGAAGCACTCCAAAGAAGTGCCACATGGACTCGCAACAGGGCTGCAAATTTCTTTTCAGTACCAAAAATAACTGCTAGGAACTTCAATTTTCAAGCACATGTGAGCTGGTGGTCTACATAAAAGAAAAGTCAAGTGGAAGCAGTCATTCTCCAGGTGTGCCGTGTCTATGATCCAAGAGCAACGAGGTTATCAGAATAAAATATTTTTAGTGATGACTTGCGCTGTTTCTCAGAACAGGACAAACCCTCCCAGACAGGCTATTCAAAGACACCTTCATGTCTGAGAGTCTTTTTACCACTTTAGCTGTAATGATTAAGTTGTATCATATATCAGTTGTACAACATGTAAGTTGTACAGTGTTAACTTTCTAGCACAGACAAACCCTAAGCAATATCTCCAAATACAGTGGATAATAAATATCACAGCATGCCAATACATAGATATTCAACAACATTCATCCCAAATGTACTTAAAAGTATTCAAGTATTTTCATCTATCACTGTCTACAGAGATTATAAAATCCTTAGTTGTTATCTTGGGCCTCTGCTCTACAGAAGTGCAATAAGCCCCAGCCAGCATCTTGCATAAATTCAAGTTCTCCAGAAGATAGAAATAGAAAACAATTCCATTGGCAACCACTTCTGTAACTCTTTGCTGGACAATCTGCCTTAATTTGAAAATCCCTACGGGCATAAAAGACGTCCAAAACTAGATACAGTGCCTCGAAAATTAAGCTCTCCCATAATCTTGTACAATTGCTGTCCCAAAAGTGGGGCCCATCACACAGTGTGCAATATGGCAATCCATACACAGAATTGAGATAATGCCTTCATACCCAGTTGTGCACAGAAAAAGGAGCAGGGTGGTATTCCACAAGGCAACAATAATTTCCAGAAACAAGTGCTACTGTTGTACCAAAAACGTGAGAAGGAACTTTGTCTCTAATATTCTACCATTCACACATGCTTAGTTAGGTGGTTCCTCACTTCCATTTAAAGTGCCAATGGCCAAAACTTTCACTACACATGCTCAAAGAGTAAGGGGCTTTTTGTTAGTAGGCTTCCCTCTAGCCTATGGGTGGGTATTTTAGTATGCTAATAGATGGTTAGTATATTAATGGTATGTTAACACAGTGAATCCAATTACTCAAGTGTTTTTCTATGCAGTGCTCAAGAATGTAACCAAGACAAGTTGTGGGGAGCTGTGAGGAGCACTTCTTCCCATCCTTTTCATCTGTCTTGCAGGCTTGTCTCAAGGCCAGGCTGCTGACGACTCAGGATGTGTTTCTCTCTAATTGGAATTTTGTCTCATTCTTACTGTTTCACTGTTATGTGTGCCCTACTTTTATTCTGTATGTCTCTTGTTCTCTTTTATGGGATGTTTTTTCCTCCCAAACATGACTTTTCCTCAAAATTTTACTGATTTCAATTAATAACTGACATCATAATGACAGACTGATTTCCTGTTTCTCTTGACACACGCTATCAGGACTTCTTCACTCCTCTACTCCTCTTTTTGTCATTACTAAACTGCAAGAAAAAGAGAGAAAAACAAACAAAACAAGGGTAAAACAACAGAGAGGGAGAAACACAAAGGAGGAACTAAGCTAACAGAAACAACTTCACCAGGCTGTGCAGCTCCAGTTCCCTTCACCTCTGCTCCTCATCAGGCAGATGTTCAGCCCCTGCATCATCCTGGTGTCCTCAAGCTAGATCACTTCATCAGGTCAGTATCTGCCTTTCCAGCAGAGCTGCTACTCACCCACTCAGCCACACCTTTTCCATGCATTTACTCTGCCCCAGTGCAAGAATTCGCATTTGCTTTTGCTGAATGCCAAGAGATCCTCACTTCTCCAACCTATCATAGAATCATAGAATTGTCTGGGTTGGAAGGGACCTCAGAGATCACCAAGTCCAACTCTTGATCCACTACCACTGCAGTTACCAGACCATGGCACTGAGTGCCATATCCAGTCTCTTTTTAAATATCTCCAGGGATGGAGAATCCACTACTTCCCTGGGCAGCACATTCCAATGCCTGATCACCCTCTCTGTAAAGAAATCCTTTCTAATATCCAACCTAAACCTCCCCTGGCACAACTTAAGACCATGTCCTCTTGTCTTGCTGAGAGGTGCCTGGGAAAAGAGACCAACCCCCCCCTGGCTACACCCTCCTTTCAGGTATTTGTAGAGAGTGATGAGGTCTCCCCTGAGCCTCCTCTTCTCCAGGCTGAACACCCCCAGCTCCCTCAGCCTCTCCTCATAGGATCTGTGCTCGAGTCCCTTCACCAGCCTGGCTACCCTCCTTTGGACCTGCTCCAGCACCTCAATCTTCCTCCTGAGCTGAGGGGCCCAGAACTGGACACAGTACTCGAGGTGTGGCCTCACCAGGGCTGAGTACAGGGGCAGAATCACTTCCCTGGACCTGCTGGCCACGCTGTTCCTGATACAGGCCAGGATGCCATTGGGATTTCAAAGTCCTCTCTCTTAGCTTATTGATTGTTCCCCAGAGCATGGTGTAATCTCTGAATTAGCTGGGGGCCACTATTACACCAGACAGATACATTGTTCAGGAATAGAAGGGCTCTTTTACAAGGTGACATAGTCACTTTTGTCAGATCATTTTTACCATATTTACCACTTTCACAGCTCTCCCCTAGTCCCTTATTTTCACTTTGCCACCAAAATACAAAATCGTTTCTTTTCCCCAAGTGTTCAAATTCTTCATTATCAGTACTTTTTGTATCTCACTGCATAAAAGCAGGATCAGCAAGAATTATTTCCCATCCATTCCTCCTGCTCCCCCAGTAAAAAAGAAAGTACATTCTTTTTATCCAGGGTAGGAGCTAACCAACACAATACGAATTTACAGACTGGCTAGATGCTTCCTCCTGAAAACTCCAGTGTGGGTTTTAGAATTTAAATGAGTCAACCACCAAATTCAGAGTCATTCAGGATCACCAAATTTTTCCACTCTTAGACTAAGTGAAAATTAGGAAGAGAAAAATAAGCCCACTTAATATTTTATTAATCCAAAATTTGAAGATTATTGGGTTAAACAAGGATTTATATACACACTTTCACGGCTTAGCATCAAGACTGATCAACCAGAATATTAGTGTGAGTGAAAGGCTCTATGGGCAAAAGAGACTGACCATGTTTTAAAAATAAAATTAAGCTTTAATGAAGCAAGGAGTTTTTTCTGGGTGTCTTCCCCTCATTATTTTTAGTCCAAATCAACAAACGCCAATGAAGAACAGTATCAAATATCTCTTGATTTCCACTTTCTTGAAATGCACTATGGCAGCCTATACCAGTCCGTTGCATTACTCCTCTACAAGAAAAACTGTAAAAGCTACAGATTTCTTAAGTTTTAACACATTTTTATACCAGTGGCTAAAAGCCTTCACTCTCAAGCCTCCAAAATTGTTAAGGAGTTTCTGAAATTACTTGTGAATCTAACCTGTATCCAAGACCATCTGCAAAAGCAGTTTTCAGATTGTATCATAAACACTTCATGTTATCTTGCATGAAAACAAACCACAAACATGATAGACACCAGGGTTTCTGAGCCAAAAGGCTCAACAATTTATTACTAAATCTGCATTAAAATTATTTCCAAAAGCTACTGCTTACTCCTTGCTTGGCTTACTGCCATATCAACCTACAAACAGGAAAAAAGTGATACCTTGAAGATGCATCCGGAAAGCCTGCACATGTTAAAAATCAGCAGATAAACACATTTCCAAGGGGAATAACTTTAAAATGTCGGCCTGTAGGTGGGGAAAAAAACCCACCATAGTTCAGATCCTGCAACAATTTGCACATGCTTTTAATGAAAGCAAAAGCACTCTTGTGCCTAAAACCCAAATCTTTAGAAAGCAAGAACCCAAGCAGACAGTAAATTTAAATCTCTAATGTTTTCACTTTGAAACGTGCCAGGTGCCAAGCAGCAAAAGATACAGAGGAGGCAACTTTCAGCTGTGCTGAAAAAACATGCAGCAAATGTTTTCAAACTGTATGTTGCAGTTTTCTTGGTTCAGGTTCTGTCATACAGCACTCACGCTGTTCCATGTATTCTCCAACAGACCCAACCAACTTGTTTATAAACACCATATATATTACTAGTTAATGCTAGTAGACCTTGTGGTTTAAGAGCTACCCTCAGGTTCTCGTACCATGAGAACAAATATGGCTTCTAGAAATTTTAAACTATTTTAGGGTAGCCACTTCACCAGGGAGTTTTCCAGGTATGCAGATTATGAAGTATTTTACCAAGATTCACAGAACTCATACTTTATTCCTCTACACATAGACTGGCAGAAAATAGATAACTTTCAACAATGTAATGAACGTTCTTTTTGATAACTGGCTGCAAACCCTTGTGCTGCAGTTGTGTACCTTATGCAAAAGGATAAAAATTCTGTAAAAGACTTAAGTAAGATTTTCTGATTTTTTTTTTTTTTTTCAACTAAAGCTATGAAGTATGTCTCCTTTTAAGATTATAATTTCCAATTTGGAATTATCTCAGAAGCTGGTAACAAAGCCCAACACCTAGAGTTGCAAGATCTGAAATACTAAGGTGTATCATTAAAGGCTGGCTATTCTGACAACCCACCTCCAAGAAAAACCCATGAGGGCAATGCAGCAAGCAACAGAGTTTATCTGTGTGGATGCAGAACTCCAGTTATTACAAGAAAAATCGGAGAAACATCTTGCCACATTTTACCCCGAACAGACTAATCACAGATGTTACTTTTTCATACCTCAGGGCTGTGAAGGGCCTGCATGAGGGACGATGCAGAGGCTTAACCTAAACATAGCGACACTGATAATGGGAAGAACAACCCAGCAGCTTAGAGCTGGGATGCCAGGCTCTCCACTGAGAAAGATCCAGGGAAGAGTGTTTTAAGAATGAGCATTTGGAGTACGTGGATGTATTTGAGAAGCTCAGAAACCAAAAAGGCTGTACAGTATACTTGCTTAAAATACTTCTGAAAATACCTAAGACTTACTATTTCAAAAACCACTTCCTGCATCTTTCCCTAATAAAATGAAGCATGCATTCTTTGCTCTGCATTACACATGAAGTAGTTTCCAGAAGAAAAGCTTTATTTTAAGCCATCAGAGCGAAAGAGCAACTGTATTTTTTCCCTCAGGAACGGAGAATCTTTTCCTCATTCAGAGAGTTGTAATGACTAAGCACTTACCATAATTCACATACCCAAAGAAGAAAAAAATAGTTTAAAATAAACATAGAAGAATGCAACCAGCCGTTAAAAGAAAAAAAAAACACCAACCACCAACACAAAAAAACAACCAAAACCCCAAAACAAAACAGCACAACCCTCCCCCCCCTAGATAGTACAAAACAAACAAAACCTAGTGAAACAAAGGTTGGAAAAAGCAGGACTATCATGTTATTCAGGCAAAGGGAACTCTCACAGCAAACTTCGTAAGATGCTCTCTGACATTTAGATACTTAACCTTCTGGCTATCCTACCCACATCTTGCCTCACATTAGTAATGATAACTCTTATGTTTAGATGACATCTCCACCTGAACTCCTGATATGAAGCAGATGCCATATGAGAAAACACCTGAGGTGCAAGAACTAAGCAAAAAGCTCCCGTGTAAAAGATTTAAGGCCTGTATTTCTCAGGAAAGAAAAGTGTCAAAAAAGATTCTGAGCATGTCTGGATCTCCTTTGCCAAGACAATCTGCGGGTGAAAAGAAAAAGGGCTGTACAAGCAGCAAAACTAAATGTAAGATGACACGCAAAAATTATTTTTGAGATCAGCTTTTTTTACAACATTTATGATCACATTTATTAATAGTCTACAAAGCAATTTCTCATTTTAACCTTTTTGTGACAGGGCAAACATATTTCTGTAACTCTGCTGAGAAAAGTGTTGACTTTTCAGTCTACACCCATCTGAAATCACAGATGAAGCAGTGAGAATAAGAAGAGTACAAAATCCATCTTGCTGCCTAGCTTTTTCTGGAGTAATTTCATCTTGGAAAGAAATAGTTCAAGGCTCAGATAGAACATGTTATATGTCTGGGATGCCAACTTCAGGTCAATATGAAAATGCAGATTTTGCAGCATTGTCATTAAATACAGAAAAAAAAATCATGCAAACGTAAGAGGGAACTGCAAGAAACAATACAAACACATACACACACATGTATATATGTAGACAAGCTATAATCAAACGATGTAAAATATGTCATCACTAAATTTTTTCAGCTGCAAATCCTTACCATCCTCACTAATGCCTGTGGAGTGACAGCTGCAGAAAACAACACACACATCTAACACGTTCTCTCTTAATGAAAATTAATCTCTCCCCCATTTTCTAAGCAATTAACAATTTTAGCCAAGGCAGCAGCTAGGAAAAGACAGGTGAGTTTACAAACCAACTCAATTGCCAGCTAAACTGCAACTCTGTGTTACACTCTTCTGTGTAGCCACCCAAACTCAGTCCTTCTGAAGGATCAGCTCTATTAAGTCACCCATCTGAAACCAACTGATACTAACACCAACCAGTATCTTGATAGATTAGACCAAATAACAATTTAGGTTATTTCAGAAGGAGACGCTGCACAGCACAAAATCAAAGGCTTGTCTCTGGTCTTCTTCCTGTCATTAAACTGAAATTTGTACTGTAGAGACACTTTGGAATTTTTCATTCTCCTGCTCCTGCATATTTTACATTTACAATGTCAGTATAAGCAAGGATGAAATTGTTTGCACTGCAAAAATTACAATTTAAAAGATCACAGAATTGTTCAGGTTGGAAGGGACCTTAAGGATTATCTAGTTCCAACCCCACTGCATTGGCAGGGACACCTTCCACCAGACCTGGAACCAAAGCCCCATCCAGCCTGGCCTGGAACACACTTTAGGGGAGGAGCAGCCACAGCTTCCCTGGGCAACCTCTCCCCGTGTCTCAGCACTCACAGTGAATAATTTCTTCCGAAGGTCTATTCTAAACCTATCCCCTTCCAGTGTCAGGCTATGAGCCCTTGTCTTAGATCTACATGCCCCTGTAAATAAAGTCCTTGTAAAAAGACCTGCATATTAATTTTATTATTTAAAAAATACACGTATCTTAAGTGCACACTATGGTTAAATACTTATGTCAGAAGGTGAAATATCAGCACTTGCTAGCATTCACTTGAGCTAGTGCTAGCACTTAGAAGGCCTTCCACCAAAACAACTTCATACAGCACATTTGTGGCATAGAACAATTTCAGGACATAAATTTATAATTTCCAGTTCAAATAAGCACTACATATTAATTTACCAAAGAAATCCAAAGTGAAATTTTAAAAAAGTGATAGTCACCGAGAATAACTTAAAATGGATATGCATTATCTGAAAATAATTAAGGAAGTCCATTTATTTCCCAAATTAATCACAAAAATATGAAACTCATTTATGTTATAACTAACTTCCTGAAATAAAGTCAATGTCTGCTAATATGAACACCCAGATTTCTAGAATCTAGAGTAATTAGAACCTTTTTGTGTAAAAAACAAAGCCTTCTGTCTTCTTTCATAATTCAAAATTAGCAAAAACAACACACAAGTATTATAATAAAGAATTCCGCTGTACCAAAGGTAATGATAATCTTGTGTCCAAGACAGATCAGTTCTCTGCAACAAACAAGCACAGTGACATGTTTATAATACTGTTGCAGTTTTAACCAAGTAATTTTAACCATTTTGCTGGTGAACATAGCACTTTCACAGAATTCAAATAAATGTGCTGCAGTACGACTTTCCAGTTTAGGGGTTTTTTTGGTTGGTTGGCTTTAATCTACCAAAATAAATCACGACTTTTGCAAACTGTCCACATACTGAACGTGTTCAGCGTGTTCTTACTAAGGAGTTAATTTTTTTCACCTTGCTTTATTTCACACAGTTATAAATCTGTGAAGGCATCTGTGACATAAATCACAAAACTCTCATCTACCTCCAGGCATGCCAGAATTAAGCACAACAGTCACTCTAAAGCACAGAAACAATCTTCCAGAACTAAGACCACACATACCATGCATATATGTTACAACTATGCAGAACTGCTAGAAGCACAAAAGCTTACATGTGCCAATATGAACATACAAGGCGTTTTGGTACTTATGATACATCTGCTTAGCACACACAGCATTAGGCAGAATCACTACGAATGCAAAGAGCATTCTACTGCACTTAATTGACACACCAGCACTATCTTTACTATCAAGGCCATCCCCTCAGGTTCTGCAGTTATGTGCATGTTTGAAAACTGGTACTGACCCTTTCATCAGCAGCTTCAGCTTCTCAGAACTGAAAGACTTAGCAGATGCCTAGTTATCTGCTTAGATAATTTTGCTTCATGTGCATCTTGAACAATAATTTCAGTTTTAAAGTGATTCTAACTAAAGACTTTGCAACATAAGGAAGGCAAGAAATATTAATTAAATTTTTCAGTTTTTAACAGATGACATTCAAAAGCTGATATGCATAACAACGTTTAAGAGGAAAGCTGCTTTCACCAGCTATAGTATACCTCAACTTTCAAAGGCCTTCTTTCCATTCCAAATGCTACAAAACATGAGAATATAGACCTTCCAAAAAACCTGAACTTGAAAAGGCCTCAGCATATCCACTACAGACACATTTTCCTCATCTTAGCTGACACCTTTGCCTCTAGGTGGGCTTCCCATGTGCACCGAGAAGATACACATACCAGAGAGGAGGCAAAGTACTTTATGGAATGTGAAGTGCCTCTAAGACCAAGATCAACTTCCTGAATGAAACAAAGAATCACTTCTCCAGTACAGCACTTTCTAGACCAATATTCTTTCACTGACAGTCATGAACAGACTTTCCCTTCTGTCGATACATAATGTTTGGGAAAAAATACTGAAAGAACAATAACAATGACAACAAAAAAAGAACAACTAGCTATTACTTAATGCTTTTCTGCTGGGGCTGGGGAGGAGGTGAGAAATAGTAAACATTCTCTCAATCCCACCTGCAAATTATAGTTATTTCACTAGCACTTAATGTTTGATGGCCAGGTCACAATACAAAAATATTAACTTTTAATAAAAAGTTAATAAAGTAGGACCACCAATAGTAGACTACTGCTTAGACAGTAGACACTTAGCAAAACAATCCAAGTTCATCTCTGCTGACAGAGCTTGGAGCATCATTTTTTCCACTGATGGCAGACATTTTAATGAAACAGGTAGACTTTCACAAAGAATAACAATCATTCCCTTTGGAGAAAAAAAAGAAATAGATTTCTCATCCCAAATTCAGAAATTGCCTGGATTTGTCTGTAAACTGTAACATGATCTCAAAATCGGAAGACAAATCAGAGGTCATACTACAAGAAAACATTTTAACTATTTTTCAGATCACAACTAATAACAAATATTCACCTCTTATCGTGACTTAAGTATACTGTAAAATAATCATTTAACTTGGGCATCTGCATGAGCTCTTTTGACTAAACTGCTTCAGACTATTCCAGTTACCCTTGAGTACAGGTCTTCTAAGCATACAATGTGTGCTAGTTACTATCAAAGCTTCAGGATGGACTCAAGAAACTTCTTCATTTTTTGAAGAAGGCTCAGCATTGCCTAATGCAAAAGTAAGCTTTTTATACACCACACATGTAATTAATTCATTAAATGGTAAGAGTAATAGTTCTTTTCTCCACCATGCTCTTCCAAATCATGGGAAATACAAAAGCTTTTATCCCCCCCCCCAACAGTAGCATACGAAGTAAATTCATCTATTGGATTATTAAGAGCGTGGGAAGGTTAGGAGAGATTTTGAGATCAAGCTTTAAGATAAGATTATCCTTTAAACCAAGAAAGTCCATGCAGTTTTAAAATAAAAAAAGCTGAAATACAGTTTCATCATGTAAAACCTCTGGTTTCCAGACCACATATATTGGAAGAATATTTTTTTCTCCTATATATTTTATTTGGAACACACTAGCCAAAACAGAGGGACTGATCTTTCCCATGTGCTGTGTGGTATGAAAAGCTATTTTTGAGCTAAGTAGTAGAATTCAAAGGTAAAAATTCAAGTTCTTCCTCAACTTTCTGCATGGTAATCCTGTAAGCACCATTAAAAATACATTCCAAGAAAAAACTCATTAGATGTCTCATTTCACAGAATCATCTGGGTTGGAAAGGACCTCTGAGATCATCAAATCCAACCCCTGATCCACTACCACCGTGGTTACCAGACCATGGCACTGAGTCCCACATCCAGTCTCTTCTTAAAAATCTTCGGGGACAGAGAATCCACCACCTCCCTGGGCAGCCCATTCCAATGTCTGATCACCCTCTCCGTAAACAATTTCTTTCTCATATCTAACCTAAACCTCCCCTGGCAGAGCTTAAGTCCATGCCCCCTTGTCCTGCTGGCAGCTGCCTGGGAGAAGAGACCGACCCCCCCTGGCTACACCCTCCTTTCAGGGAGTTGTAGAGAGTGATGAGGTCTCCCCTGAGCCTCCTCTTATCCAAACTAAACAACTAAATTTCCTCACCCTCCAGGCCCAAAGAATGATGTCTTGTTTTCTGCTTGTTCTCCCACACCACTTCCTAATTACTAACTTCAGATATACATAAACAGCTTCATTCTTGTTGCCATTCACAAACAACAGTTTAGGAAAACATCTAAGGCCCCGTTCCTGAAAGCAGGCTGACTCTTGTTTAGTGGTAAGCATGTGGGAAACTCCACGGCATACCTGGAGACAGCTCTGGTGTTTGACAGTAAGGACGTCAAACCATTTGTTGGAACCTCCGTCCTGAAAACGGACTCTAGCATCAAGACAAGTGAACCGCATCCACAAAACTGGTTCCGAAGAGAGACCGTGCTGCTGGCTGTTTGTAACAGGAAACTCAGCACGTTTTACGGGGCAGCTTCTGAAGACCCCGAAGGCACTCCTCCAGGGCTCCCTTAGCGGCGGACCGACTTGCAAAGCTTTTTGGAGCCGTACGCAGGAACTAGAGGTGACCTGCCACTGAAAAACGTGGATTTCCACAGAAGTGGAAAGCCTGCTGGGAGGGGCTGCGCCTGATCCAGGGACACGGATGCATTTTTCCCCTCCCCAAATGAAAAAAATACAAAACGTTTCGGAAAAAGGCCGGCACGGCGGGCGTCCCGCCCTTCCCAAAGGCTCGTACGAGACAGCAAACAAGCACCGACGCCGTGAGAGGCGGGAGCCCTCCGGCTGCAGCGGCGGCCAACAGACGGGGAGCTCCGGCAGCGGCACGATCGGTACGATCGCAGGGAGAGATCCCCAGCGCAGCGGGCTGCCCGCGCCTCGCAACGCCGCGTCCCCACCGGCGGAGAAAAAGCCGTGACCGCGCCGGCCCCCGACGCGCAGGGGGGGCCCGGGGACCCCGCGGCAGTCCNGGGATTGCGGGGCGGGGCGCGATGCCGGGCGGTGAGGGGTGTTCCGGCGGGGCCGGGCCTGCCAGGCACGTGTGGGGGCCCCGGGGCAGCCCCGCCGGCAGTCAGCTTGGGAGGTGTCAGCGGGACCGGGCTGCGGCAGGCCCGCCGTGGGCTTACGCCAGATGGGTGTCGGGAGGTGTCAGTAAACTCCTTAATCCATCACGGGGATGGCGGTGAGTTGCGTTGTTGCCAGGTGAACGTTATTCACGCTAATCCCCGTGTAGGAGAAGATGCCAGGGATGCAGCCAATGGTTTCTCTAAAGGTGATGGTGTCTCTGCGTGCTTGCCTGGGCTGATTCAGCAGGGTTTCGTGTTTAATGGGAAAAGTGTTACATACATAAGCAAAGACAAATCACTATTATAGCTAGCTTCACTGCATAGAGGGACACACTCACTGTCACCAGTAGAGCCCCAACGATTGAGATATAAATGTGCAGGTGGAGAATTTGTTTGCCTTGCACATAACAGCAGTGCCACCTTCTATGTAATGCCATGAGTGAGAAGAGGTTTTCACAAATCATGCCTTTGCAGCATTATCCTGCTGTTTCATGCCTTTCCTTCATTCCTTCATGTCATTTGAGCTTTTCACCTACTTCAGGACAAGGTGGCCGTTTCTCCCCAGAGGGCAGCACCTCTGCGACTTGTGGTCTCCCAGCACAGTTAATGTCTCAGCAATTTCTAGAGCCTTTTTCTCTGAATTTCTCAGCCTTTCGAGATCTGTTTGCTTAAAACTCCACACAGCTAGCCCCTCATGTCAGGAAACAACCCTAAATCAGGAAACAACTTCATCAGCTCTTGTCTTGTGATCCTGTGGAACACCAGGGCATAAAATACTTTCCCATCACTATAGGGGAGGCACTTGCTGCCTGCATGAAGCTTCTGGCAATTCTCAGACAGCAGAATAACACAGCCACTGTTACTTCATGGTGGTTCATTTTTTACTCACTTCCTAGGGGGATGTTGCTTTAAAACTGCTCTCATACTGGAGATATTACACAAGAGTGCATAGTGGCACTGACTTCCTTTTTTTGTGACCCCTCCAAAACTGCAGATTTGAGTACTAGAGGATTTTGTAGTACAGGAAATGGTGTATTAGTACACCAGCTGTCCGCCAACTGAGACAGTTTTTCTAACCTTTTTGCATCCAGATTGTCTTCCAGAAGCAAAGAAAATGCATTTCTGCAGTATGAATCTACTCCAGCCATTAATCTGTCATGCACTCCAGGCAGTAGTCTGGCAGTTCAGGAAGGCTGTTTCTGTGCCGTGTGGCTTGGCAGTCTTGCAGACATGTAACCTGGCAGTTCTGGTGCATTGCACTTCATTTAGTTCTGGAGCTGGAGTGTTCCATTTTCCTGTTGGTTCTAAATTTAAATTAAGCGTTTCAAGATAATATACTTACAAGAGCTAGGTCCAGATTTTTTCCAAGTGTCTAAGTGGAATGAGATGATGTAATACTCTTTCTTAGCCTAATAAGTTACTAGGGTAATTTCCACATTTGGAAAACAGACAAGCTTTTGACAGTGTGCTGAAAGCCTTCTTCATTTCTTCTTAAGGTCTTAAGGTTCTTATAGTGAAGATTTTCTGTCTTAGAGGTTTAGAACAATTGGTATCACCTTATTTTTTTAAACATAAACATACTGACAGATGTCCAGAGTTAAACCTATTGATAGTGTACATCAAAAAGATCCAGAGAAAAGCTGTAAAAAGTGATTTTTAAATTCTTTCTCTCTGTTGGGACTTTTATTTTGTTTTAAAGTTTACACATTTAAAATACTGCAATGATCAGAAAGCTACTACATTGAGTACGGTAGACTGTTTCTCTACCTCAGGTGAATTCAGACCTCCTGGGTTTGAGTCAGAACAATTACTATATGGACATCTGACACTGATGCAGGCTCTCTTGCAAACTGTGAGTGCTTTCTTCTTCCAAGCTAATTCTGCCTAAGAACAGAAAATGTGAGTCTACGTTTCCAAATGGTCTGCCAGAATCTGTTGTGTGGTGTGATTGTTCTCAGGGTTCTTACTCTGGTCCAGTGTTGAAAATAATGGTAGTATGGATAAGGAATTGACTAAATGGCCATATACAAAGAATTGCAGTCAGTGCCTTGAAGTCCAAATTGAGATCAAGATCAAGTGGTGTCCCTCAGGGGTTTGTATGGGGGCTGGTACTGTTCAATACTTTATTGATGACACAGACAGTGGTATCAAGTGCAAGCTCAGCAAGTTTGTGCATGACACCAAGGTGAGTGCTACAGCTGATAGGATCAAAGGAGGGTTTACCATCCAGAGGGACCTGGGCATGCTTGAGAATTGGGCCCGTGTGAACGTCGTGGAGGTCAAGAGAAACAAATGGAAGGTCCTGCATCTGGACTGGAGCAATTCCAAGTATCATTGCAGACTGGCACCCTAATATCAATGCAGACTAGCACATGAATGATTGAGAGCAGTAACCTGTGGAAAAACTAGGGAATACTGGCAGATGGAAAGTTGCATATGAATGTGCACTTGCAGTCCAGAAAGCCAACCATACCCCGGGCTGCATCAAGACAGCATGACCAGCAAGACAAGGGAGGTGATTTTCCCATTCTACTCTGCTGTGGTGAGACCCTACCTGGAATAGTGCATTCAGCCCTGGGTTCCTCAGTACAAAAAGGACATGGACTTGTTGGAGTGGGTCCAGAGGAAGGCCACAAAAATGAGCAGAGGGCTGAAACTCTCTCCAATGAAGAAAGGCTGAGAGTTAAGGTTATTCAGCCTTGAGAAGAGAGGTGTCTGGGGAGACCTCACTGTAGCATTTCACTGTAGAAGGGAGAAGTGAAGAGGGAAGTGCTAGTCTCTTCTTCCCTGTATCTGGTGACCATTGGAATGGTTCAGAGCTTCATCAGAGAAGGTTTGGAGGTGACTTTCCAAAACATCTCTGTACCAAGAGGGTGGTGAAGAACTGTAACAGCCTTCCTACTGAGGTAGTCTGTGCCCCAAGCCTGTCAGCCTTTAAGAGGCATTTGAACAATGCCCTTAATAACATGCTTTATCTTTTGGTCATCCCTGCAGTCTTCAGGCAGTTGGCCTAGGTGATCATTGTAGATCCCTTACAATTAACTCTTCTGTTCTATTCTTTTCTAAATACAGTGGAAAGGCTTTCAGTCATCTCTAGAGAACCACTGGTGTTGGCAAGAAATTAATTTTGTCTCTAGCAGAGAGTTCTGCGTTGTCCAAGTAATGGAACTGTCCATGCTAGACTGTTTTGTTTGTTTGTTTTTTTAAATTGAGATGAATTTTTGAGATCTTGTTTTCACAGGACATTGTATGCCTTCAAAATAAGTAATACCATCCCCTGAGAATGCCACCATGGGCATGGAGGACTGATTGGATACACTTCCATAGTATATTTGGTTAAAGTTACCTGCTGTTCTCTTTAGAAAAATATGGGTTTCTACTCAGTTTTATTTTACTGCTGCTACTGAGCCACCCGGACAGGGCTTTTGTCATGAGCAGAGCAAATAAATAATCTTAAACAAATGGAGAGATCTTTTAGCTTATCTTTTAGCTACCTGAAATGTATAATGCATGTCAATGATATCTATTTTTGTGTTGTCCACTGCCTAAGCACTGCTAGACTCCTCTGTTTCAAGGACATAAATTGTGCATATAATGCCTCAGTACATGTCTCTCTAAGGCTCATTGAAAAGTCCCAAGTCTCCAAACTAGCAGGACTGAGAGCAGCTCCAGGGTTGCAGTTCTCACCAAAGACTAATGTTGCCCACAGGGCAGAGGATGTCAAACTCACCTCTGTTGCCTGCATTCTGCTATGTGCATTGTGTGCACTTACACAGCAGCCCAGAAGAGAGGCTGAACTCCCAAGTTATTTGTTGGATTTAAAATAAAATCTGATTATTACAAGGTGGTTTGTTTGCCTACTTCTTTTTCAAGAAGGTCTGGTTCTGGGGAGGAGCAGATGAAAAGTCACATTTCTAAACTCTCAGCTTCACAGCCTAATGGGTGATCCAAGCCAGCTTTTTGCCTGGGACTGGAAAAGCAGGAAGGAATGACATGAGGTAGAACCATTTTTATCTTTTCAGTATTCATGAGTTAAAAGCAGTTATAAAATGAATCCTGAATGGGAAATTCAGCCAAGTGATAAATTGCAGCACATGCCTGCTGTTGGTAGCTCATCCATTTAATTTCAAACATTAATTTCCTAGACATGCAGCACCCTTTTCCTGTCACTCTTCTCATGCACCTAGTGATCTGCAGTGTGAGCCTGAGCAACTAACATGGGCAGGCACCAAATTTTATCCAGGGAACCACTTTGACCTCCTCAGTGCTTCTCTTTGTTGCTTTCAATTCCCTTACTGTCTACACCTCCTAGTTCCCCCTTTTACCTTCCAGCCTACATAGTAAAGGTATGAACTGCATGTGGCAGCAATATCACTGCTGTTCTCAAAGCTGTTGGTTCTGGAGAACAGAGTGTGAGGTTCAGTCCTGAATCACTCCTCCCTTCATTCTGGTCCTTAATTACTGCAGTCTCCACACAGAATCTTTGTGTGGAAGAGCAGCTGCATACTTGGAACCACATACTTGTCTGAAGACATCTCTGACAGGATGTTTTTCATTTGCATTTGTTTTCCCATTGATCCTTTTCTGTCTTGCAAGCTCTGTAGTACCTGGTTTCTCAGAGAGCTCTCCAAGGAAATAGTGACAGAGTCACCACCTCTTTTCCCATCTGTTTTCCACCCTCTGAATGGTATATTTTGATGGTACAAGCAATTTACTTTCCACTTCTCCCAAGGACCAGAGCTGGGTCTGCTCTTTACCTTCACACCCCAGGTAAGACAGTGTCTTACGAATTACACAGTTCATAAGAATTACAGAATTAATGTTAGGGTTAAGCTGCAGGGCATGTCATTCCCCTTTCTCCTCCTCATACCACACTGGGTACTTGTATTTGCTGCATTTTCATCATTATTCAGGAAAGCAAAATGCAACGTATTGTTAAGGGGAGGTATGTTCTACACCTATTGATGTCTGAACTGACACCACCAGCTTTGTCTAATTCACAGCTCGTGCACAATCACAATGTTATTAGCACCAACTGCAGATCCAAAGGGACAGCACAAAGGAATATTTTGGCTGCATTTTTGTAGCTATTACATTTTCTCCACTGGGGCTGGGCCCATTTTGTTACAGTTAAACTTGTCCTGGGGACAGTTGAGTCCACATCTGCTAAGCATTCTCACCCTCTTCCCCTGGTAGTGTTGTCCCAAAAGTGAGGTTCATCACCCAGTCTGAATTAAGCTGCTCCATACACAGAGCTGAGATACTTGCTTTAATTTCCAGTTCTGCACAGAAAGGGAGCCATGTGGTGTTCCATAAGGCTAGCTCAGCTTCCCAATATGCAGAGGCTACTTTTATACACAATATGTAAAATCACTTTATCTCTAATTTTATTCTATCACTTGTATACATGACTGGTTAAGTTGTTCTTCACTTCCATGTAAAGTGACAGTGCTTAAAAATTTGCCATGTATACTCAAAGGGCAGATTGCTTATTGTTAGTAGGGGCCACTTTAGCCTATGGATGGGTATTTTAGTATGCTAATAGGTCATTAATATGCTAATAGCATGTTACTAGCTAAATCAAATTAGTCAGTGTTTTCTACATAGTGCTCAAGGCTATAACCAAGAAAGCTGTGGGGAGTACTTGCTCCCACCCCTTTCATCTGTCTTTCAGGCCTTTTTCTCAAGGACAGGTCGTTGGCTACTAGGGATGTGTTTTTCTCTAATGGTTGCTGTTACAGGGTTATGTGAGGTCTGTTTTATTCTGCATGTCTCGTTTTCTTTTATGTGATTTTTTTTCCCCAAAATTTTACTTCAATTAATAACTGACGTCAATAGGTCTATTGGTAGCCACAATCTATAGATAGCACAGCAGGGAGTGGTTAGATCTAGGCAAACACTGAAAGCTTTGTTTTTCCTTCAGAAGCTGCATAGGCAGGAGAGAAGGGGAGGGAAGGGACCTGTATGCAGGGACACCTCCCACTAGACCAGGTTGCTCAAAGCCCCATCCAGCCATTTCTCAATGCTAACCCTTGTACAGGGAAATCTGGCATTTTGTCACATGACAGAATCAAGTAAACTCATGGAAACTGGTAGCTTCTGCCATCATATGGGCAGAGGGGTCCCTGTATTCAAAATATCACATTAATGCTGGTGGAATTCTGGCCTACAACTTGGTCCATACCCTTAGGACCAATATGAGACACAGTCCCAAACTGAAGAACTAGAAACCTTAATAACCAGATATATAAAAGCTATTACATACCTGAAGCAAATAACTATTTCTGCCAAACATGATACTTGCTGGATTGTCAGAATCACAACAGAAACTGAACAAACTCTTGGATGTCCTCGATGTGACATTTTTATGTGATACACACCATCTGCAACTGGCATATTGCATCTTATGTTACATCCTACGATAACTGTAATATTGTGTTCTGTTTTATTATGTTTTTTATTATTATCCTTGTATATCTGATTATCATTTATCTTACCACATTGAAAACACATCCCATCAGCTCTTACCTGGTTACAAACTGTGAACACAAACTTCCCTCAATCCCAGACTTCCCTTACTCTTACCCAGCGAGACAAGAGGAGTAACAGTACCTCCAGTTACCAACAGAATGGAGTGGAATGTGACTGTTCACTCAGCTCTGCTCATTTTTTAATAACAAACAGTTCCTTCTAAGACCTGGTAGATGCTAGCTGGAGCACTATTAGATCAAAGTGAAGGCAACACGCAGACAGGACACAGTGCCCATAAAGGCCTAAAGGCTATTATGCAGTCACCATCACCTGCAGCTTGCTGTCTCCTGCTGCCAATAATCCCTGCATACTGGTCCTCTATCAGTTTCGTCAGAATCCACTAACACATGGGAGTGTCATAGACCAAGCTTCCAAGTTGTAAGGCATGAATATGTCAGTTTACCCAAAATGATTTTGAACCAGATCCAACAGCAGCTGGACTGCTGAAGCTTTTGTGCTCCCTGGTGTGATAAATGGGACACCTTCTTGATGGAGTAGGAAGGATGAGCACTCTCACCATGGGCTAGGTAACTGCTTTGCTCACAGGTGTATGAGTTACACCTACGTTATGAATTATGAATTAGAGAACTGGTGAGTTAGAAACCTCATTACTTAAGTGATTAATTCGTGAATTCATGTGTTAGATTAGTCTGTACAAAGGGGATTGAACCTTTATTAGTCATGTTTACTTTTTCCTAATGAAATCATAAAAGCCAAGTAAACATGAGAATTTGTGTTGGGTTCCCAGAAATTTCCAGTCACAATCTGCATCCCCATCGTCCACCCCAGTTCCTCTCTCCTACCATATAGAAAAATGTATAGCATGGAAGACTGTTCAGCCTGTGGTACTGTATTACTTGACAAAGATTCTTGCATGGAACAAATCTCTTTCCCACGGGATCCCAGTAAGACAATTAAATTCCATGAAGGTGTACTTTTTGTCTCTGCTCTCACTTAACTTCTGGTGTTCTGAGAAGACCTTGTTCTCAGTGAGAGACTTCATCACCTGTGCAGCTGTACTAACAGTTCTCTGCAGTGACTTACCCATCAAGCAGCTCAGCAGCCAGGGAAATGCTTTCCTAATTATCCTGCAGGTCTGTATTATTTTGCTTGCAAAGAAGTCGGGTTCTTAGAATTTTCTCTCATCTGACTTCTGGGATAGTGCTGTTCAACTCAGGAAAACACTCTTCTTTGTCCTTGTTGATGGATCAACTGCACAAATAGTCAAATTTATGCTAATTTCCAACAGTTGCCAATGTAACATACCCTATCCTTAGCCATCAGTCCTGAAGCCCATAGTTATGGACTACAGTCAATAACCGATGCTTTTAAGCTAACAGCATTATGTAATTTGTCTTCAGAGGTGACTAGATCTTCACAAGTCAGTTCTGGTGATATTGGTGGGACGCTGGCACTACGGGGACTCTTGAGTCAGAAATCATCAGGTGATTACTGTCTGCCTGGAACACAACCGCTGTGGACCTACTTGTACACGAAGGATGGGAAATAAGGTTATGTTTCTTTGTTCTTCTTCATCTTTTGTAGCACTCTGCCCGTTGTCTCCCACATTCTCAAAGGTAGACTCTCATCTGCCAAAAAGAGGCCAAAAAGGAACCACATGCAAATACCCTCTCTTGCTACACATCTGTTGTTCTGGGCTGTAGGATACTGGCATCAAGAAACCAGATGCAGAGCCAGCACTGTAATCATCAGGTTTTCAAAACAAAGACACTGTCCCTGAGCTAACAGATGAGTGCTGAAGGCTTCCCTGGTGTGAAGCTAGTGGCTATTCAGTTGGAGCTGGGAGAAACAATTCACTACTCCTTGCTCTTCTGTATTTGTTTAGGCAGAAAAAATATCCTGTTGGAAAGGTATTGAGCAGACTCCTAGCCTCTGGGTCCTACTGCAGTTCAGGTTAGGTAAGTGGTGGTGGGGTTTCCTAACTCTTCTGGAGACAACCAAACCCAGCTCTGGTCTTTTAATGTGATATGGCTGTACTGTTACTTTCTATTACCCTTGGCCATAGATGTGTCTTTAGCCTCATCTCAGGGAATTTTCCAAGATCTCAGTTTTGTCCACCATGGTCAAAACCCACATGAATTGAGTTCATGTTGTGTATTTACATGTGTATTCCGATGTGTATAATCACATTCAATGACTGAAAATACTCCTCTGCACAAGTGAGTCTGCTAACTTGTGCGATCATAGAGTCAAACACCTCTAGTTAGATAATGTTAAGAATGCTGTTAACTAGAAATTACAGCAGAGCCACATCCTCCCATTCAGACACTAAAAGGTTGATTTTAAGAATAAATATTTGGATGTGACTCAAAATTTTACAGCTGATCATTATTTTTGTGGTCAGCTAAGAGTGAGCTCTCAAACTTGGGTATGCTTGGCCTGGGAAACACAGATTCAGCTCCAGCCCCATCATGATTTCAGGCTACATGCTCTGCTGGTGTAGACTGCACTACTTCCCTTGAGAGCTGGATTTTTCCCAATTCTTGTTCCCACAAGCCGCCGAGTGCTTCTTTGTCTCAGAAACAAAAGTGCTCAGCACTTTGGAGCAGTCAGCTCTGCATTGACAAGCATGAATGAACTGCAGCAGATTGTGCTTCACCCTTTTCCCACTGGCAGGAAGGGGACTCCAACAGGTGAAATTCTCCTTGGCATTCAGTGACAGACACAGTTCTCAGTGTGACTTTTCCCTGACCTTCCTGTGTTACATTTCAGAGTCTGTGACAGTAAATAAAGAGCTGCACAAGGGGATATCCCCATACACTCTGCTTAGATCTCACTCAATTTTGACAATTCTTTTTTCTTGTGTACTGGCTTTGGCTGACATCAGGTTAATTTTCTCATAGCAGGTTGTATGGGGACATGTTTTCGGTTTGTCACCAGAAGTGTTGATAGCACAGGAATATTTTAGTTATTGGTGGGCTGTGCTTACACAGAGTCAAGGCTTCTCACACCACCCCACCAGCAAGTAGGCTGAGTGTGTCCTAGATGTTGGGAGCGGACACAGCTGGGGCAGCTGACCCCAAAGGACCAGAGGAATATTTCACACCATGTCACATCATGCTCAGCAATAGAAAGCAGAGCAAAGAAGGAAGGGGGGGACATTCAAAGTGATGACACTTGTCTTCCTAAGCAACTGTTACGTGTGGTGGAGTCCTGCTTTCCTGGAGCTGGCTAAACACCTGCCTGCCCATGTAAGAGATGTGTAAATTCTGCCTTTTGCTTTGTTTCCGTGCGTGGTTTTTGCCTTGCCTATTTAACTGTCTTTATCTCAACCCATGAGTTTTTTCAATTTAACCCCTTTGATTCTCTCCCCATCCCACTGTGGGGGAGTGAGAGAGCAGCTGTGTGGGGTTTAGCTGCCTAATGGGGTTCACCAGTGACAATCTGCCAACAATAAGCTTGGGCTTACTCATTGTATGGTTTTGCATTTTGTTGTACAGTGTATCTTATTGTGTTAAATAAAAGAGAAGTTAAAAGTTACAAGATCAAAGTTCACCTCAAGTACTGTGTCCAGTTCTGGGCCCCTCAGCTCAGGAAGGATATCGAGGTCCTGGAGCAGGTCCAAAGGAGGGCAACCAGGCTGGTGAAGGGACTCGAGCACAGATCCTATGAGGAGAGGCTGAGGGAGCTGGGGGTGTTCAGCCCGGAGAAGAGGAGGCTCAGGGGAGACCTCATCACTCTCTACAACTCCCTGAAAGGAGGGTGTAGCCAGGTGGGGGTTGGTCTCTTTTCCCAGGCACCTCTCAGCAAGACAAGAGGACACGGTCTCAGGTTGTGCCAGGGGAGGTTTAGGTTGGATATTAGAAAGAATTTCTTTACGGAGAGGGTGATCAGACGTTGGGATGGGCTGCCCAGGGAAGTAGTGGATTCTCTGTCCCTGGAGATATTCAAAAAGAGACTGGATGTGGCACTCAGTGCCATGGTCTGGTAACCACAGCGGTAGTGGATCAAGGGTTGGATTTGATGATATCTGAGGTCCCTTCCAACCCAGCCGATTCTATGAGTCTATGAAGATATGGACCTATGTTTTCTTTCTGATTTTTTCTATGCTTTTTTTACAAATTTCAACTTTTAAGGCAGCCTTGTTATTTCCAAGCGTATATTGTGAGTATTGCCTGCAGCCAACTGTGGAACTGCAGTCCCAGTCTGGAAAACCATTGACCCCAACTCTTCAGGCAGCTTCAAAGGCATTGTTTTCTGGTAAAAACACGGGGTCAGACTCCAAAGCAGCATCTTCTCTTGCTTCTCCTGATGTAAGGTGGCACACACTGCTCAAGTAATCTTAACCCAGTCTTATTAGTTCAATTCCTTTGCCTGCACAGGGTAGAATGTGTGGCACAAGGATCTGCCAAGATTTGTGGCTCAGAATGGCTGTTAAGGAAATAATTCCCTAAGTAGCCTCATATACCTATTGAAATTGCCTTCCCAAGACTGAGAGGGGGCATTATAGGTTTTCCTGCTCACCTTTCATTACCTTTATTCAAATGGAAAAGTTGGAAATGTTTAGCTGTCTGCATGACTCAGTAAACAGTGTCCTGTTCCAGAGATGTTAAGGCCCAGATCTTCAAAGGCAAATGTGCCAAGCTGTCATAAATTTGAGCAGAAGTTAGGCACACTGCCTAGGATTTCAAAAGATGAACACACAGCATTAAAATTCTGGCCTTTATGGAGCCCACAGGGCATTGTGAAAGTGGCATTTTCAAAGTAAAAAGTAACTTTCTACTCCTCTTTTCCACTGTCATCTACTATTTTTTTGTATTTTAAAAATCTGTATCATACAAGAGCACCCTGATGAAGTTTACTAATGACACCAAGATGAGTGGAGAGGCTTACACCCCGGAAGGGAGGGAGAGCCATCTCCAGGTGACTTAGACAAACTGGATAAGTAGACTAACAGGAACTTTATAAAGTTCAACGTAGAGAAGTGCAAGGTCTTGCACCTGGGAACACATAACCCAGGAGTGCAGTTCAGACTGGGATCCACTTGGCTAGAGAGCAGCCTTGTGGGAAGCAACTTGGGGGTCGGAGTGGACAACAGGCTCAACACAAGTGAACAGTGTGCTGCAGCAGCTAAAAGCCAACAGGATGCTGGGCTGCATCAGCAAGGGCATCACCAGCAGAGACAAAGAATTCATCATCCCGCTTTACTTGGCACTTGTCAGACTGCACCTGGAGTATTGCATCCAGTTTTGGTCCCCGCTGCACAGAAAGGAACTTTAGCATGAACTCTAAAAAATGGAACTGAAAAGGTTAATTAATGTATTTAATGTTTTTAAGCAGACTAAAAAAATCAAAGCATGCTTAAACTATTAATAACAAAAGCTTGCAAAATGAACTGTTTTATACTTTGGAAACTGGTCTTTGCCAGGTTCATCAATGTCATCAGAAGTGCAGTCTGCCCACCTCTGACCTCTCCTTTGGCCCTGTAAAGAAGTACATTGCACCATCTGTCATCACGAGATGGCAGATTTTTTCCAGCAGACCATTTACTTCTTCCTACATGATATACCTGATCCAGGTGTGAATAATGGTTTCCCCACCACCCTGCTCTTTAAAAAAAATCTTGCAGTTGTCACTTCTGATCACAGTTAGGAAAAACCTCACTTCTCTTGTTAAAATCTTGTTAAAATACTAGGTATGTGGCACAAAATATTTGTATCTTATAAATTATCTGACATACTTTTACAGTTTCAGTGAACACAGCATATCCTTCTTGCAAGGAAACATAGTGTCATTCTTTTGTAGCTACCCAGCTGGCTCAGGAAGTTGTGCAAAACATTCTGCAATCCCTCTCCATCAGCTGAGCATCAGCTTTGATTACAGTAGACAGTGATAAAATTACTGTTGGCACTAGGTACATACCATTCCCTATTTATTTCTGTCTTTCTGTGCTTTAAATACCTGATGGTGATTATGGAAGGACACTGTGGGCTTCCCTTTTCCCGCAATAGACAAAAAATTCTTGTGGTTGGTCTGTGCATCTCCTTACATGGGAGTCTAGAATTCAGTTAATGATATGTTACAACGGAGGCTGAATCAGAAATATTACCAAGAATGAACATGTCCCTGGATAGGCATAGGCAAAGCCACTGTACATTTTCTTCTACATTTTCTTCGACTTTACCTAAACTCGTTAATCTATTATGACTATATTTTAGTAGAAGAGAAAGAACTTAGCCTGTGGATTATACCTTACAGGAGGTTTTTGAAGCCACACTGTAATTTGTGTGCTGTTGTACTAGAAGCAAAGATCTTCAGTGCCTGGCAGTTCACAATCATTTGTGGTTTGCGTGAGTGCAACCAATCAGCAGATTAAATGCTGAGGTAAACCACAAGCTTTTCTTTATGTTGTGCTTGGTAAACTGAAGATTTGTCCTGAACAGCTACTAGTTGTGAATTGCCAGTATTCTACATGAGGTGAGGTCTTCAAAGATGTGTTGCCAAAACTCTTCTTTGTATTGGATGCAGTATCACAGAATGTGACAGCAGGCTGAAAAGAGAGGGGGGAATCATATAATCAGCCAGATTGGAAAGGACCTCTGAGAGCATCAGGTCCAGCCCTTGATCCACTACCACCTTGGTTACCAGACCATGACACTGAGTGCCACATTCAGTCTCTTCTTAAAAATCTTCAGGGACGGAGAATCCACTACCTCCCTGGGCAGCACATTCCAATGCCTGATCACCCTCTCTGTAAAGAATTTCTTCCTAATATTTAACCTAAACCTTCCCTGACAGAGCTTAAGTCCATGCCCTCTTGTCCTGCTGGCAGCTGCCTGGGAGAAGAGACCAACCCCCACCTGGCTACACCCTCCTTTCAGGGAGTTGTAGAGAGTGATGAGGTCTCCCCTGAGCCTCCTCTTCTCCAGGCTGAACAGCCCCAGCTCCCTCAGCCCTTCCTCACAGGACTTGTGCTGGATCCCTTCACAGCCTCCTTGCTCTTCTCTGGACCTGCTCCAGCACCTCAATCTCCTTCCTGAACTGAGGGGCCCAGAACTGGACACAGTACTCGAGGTGTGGCCTCACCAGCGCTGAGTACAGGGCAGAATCACTTCCTTGGACCTGCCACCTGGCCNTGAAACGTTTCTCCACTGTATTATCTCCTCTCACTTTTCTCACCATTCTTTCCCTTCTTTTTCTCCTAGGAAAGAGGCATAAAAGAAGGGAAAGAATGGTGAGAAAAGTGAGAGGAGATAATACAGTGGAGAAACGTTTCAAAAGAAAAATGTTATTCAGGCTGTGGGCTGGGAGGAAGGAGGAAAGACACAGAACATGCAAGGCAAAGGTGATGAGGTAGCTACAGCTGCCATGCTTAGTTTCAGTATTGGTTGTTTTCTTTGGGAAAAAATGGTGAGTGGGAAGATGTGCTCCTGTGTTCAGCCTGTTCATAGAATCATAGAATCACAGAATTAGCCGGGTTGGAAGGGACCTCAGAGATCATCAAGTCCAACCCTTGATCCACTCCCGCTGCGGTTCCCAGCCCATGGCACTGAGTGCCACATCCAGTCTCTTTTTAAATAACTCCAGGGATGGAGAATCCACCACTTCCCTGGGCAGCCCATTCCAATGCCTGATCACCCTCTCCGTAAAGAAATTCTTTCTAATATCCAACCTAAACCTCCCCTGGCACAACGTAAGACCATGCCCTCTTGTCTTGCTGAGAGGTGCCTGGGAAAAGAGACCAACCCCCCCCTGGCTACACCCTCCTTTCAGGGAGTTGTAGAGAGTGATGAGGTCTCCCCTGAGCCTCCTCTTCTCCAGGCTGAACAGCCCCAGCTCCCTCAGCCTCTCCTCATAGGATCTGTGCTCGAGTCCCTTCACCAGCCTGGTTGCCCTCCTTTGGACCTGCTCCAGCACCTCAATCTCCTCCCTGAACTGAGGGGCCCAGAACTGGACACAGTACCCGAGGTGTGGCCTCACCAGCACTGAGTACAGGGGCAGAATCACTTCCCTGGACCTGCTGGCCACGCTGTTCCTGATACAGGCCAGGATGCCATTGGCTTTCTTGGCCACCTGGGCACACTGCTGGCTCATGTTCAGCTTCCTGTCAATCCAGACTCCCAGGTCCCTCTCTGTCTGGCTGCTCTCCAGCCACTCTGTGCCCAGCCTGGAGCTCCCCATGGGGTTGTTGTGGCCAAAGTGCAGGACCCGGCACTTGGCCGTGTTGAACCTCATCCCGTTGGAATCAGCCCAACTCTCCAGTCTGTCCAGGTCCCTCTGCAGAGCCCTCCTGCCTTCCAGCTGATCCACACTCCCCCCCCAGCTTGGTGTTATGTGCAAATTTGCTAATGGTGGACTCAATCCCCTCATCTAACTCATCAATGAAGATACTAAACAGAACTGGGCCCAGTACTGATCCGTGGGGCACAGCACTGGTGTATCCTCTATATGCTCTAGAAATCTCCTAGACTGCCTCTTCTCTGCTGCATGGAGTTCCCAGCAGACATCTGGCAGGTTAAAGACACCCATGAGAACAAGGGCTGGTGATTTTGAGACATCTGCCAGCTGCTTGTAGAATAATTCATCACTCTCATTGTCCTGGTTGGGTGGTCTGTAACTGACTCCCACCAGGATATCAGACTTGTTGGCCTTCCCCCTGATTTTGACCCAGAGGCACTCAACCTTACTGTTCCTGACCTTGAGTTCTACAGAACCAAGAGGCTCTCTAACATACGGAGCTACCCCTCCACCTCTCCTACCCTGCCTGTCCCTTCTGAAGAGGTTGTATCCATCCATGGCTGCACTCCAGTCATGTAAGTCATCCCACCACATTTCTGTGATGGTGACTACCTCAGAGCTTTCCTGCTGCACGATGGCTTGCAGGCCCTCTTGTTTGCTACCCATACTGCGTGCAATGGTGTTCATGCACTTCAGCTGGGCTGCTGATATTACTCTTAACTCGAGCTTTCCTCCCTTAGGCTCATCTCTGGAGAATCCCTTCCCCCTTCAAACCTATTTTAAAGCCCTCCTTATCAGCCCCGCCAACTTATGGGCTATATATATTTCTCTTGCCCCTGCTAGACAGATACAGCCCATCTGAACTGAGGAGACTCAGTACCATGGAATTTGCCCCATGATCAAAAAACCCAAAATTCTGCCAGTGGCACCAATCATTTAGCCACCTATTGATAAAATGGGTTTTTGTAGTCCTCTCACTCATCCCTGCTACACCACCTGTGCTCCTGTCCCATTGACTAATCAACCCAGCAACTTGAAATCCTTTTTAGTTGCCCTGGTACTTCTCCTACTAATGTCATGGCTGCCAGCCTGGACTACCAACAGTGGGTACTAGAACAACAGTGGGTATTACCACAACAGTGATACTACCATTCTGAGGGCCAGATTAGCTCAGGACATCTACTACTGATATCCCTCCCTCGGGCCCCAGGAAGGCATCAGACTGTGGGGTCCAGTTGGCATACAGGGCCGCCAGTTCCTCTCAGAATGGAGTCGACAACTACAGCTACCCTTCTTTTTTTTCTTTATAGCTGTGGTTGTATTCCGTCTGGTAGATGGAATACAACCAGGACATCCTCCAGACAAATCTTCCTCTTGGCTGTCCTCTACCTGATTTTCTGTGTCCAGGGTCCCATACCTGTTCTTTAAGGGCACCCAGGGGGGTGATGGGAGTTTGACCTCTCTGGTCAGGGACCTGTTTCCATTCCTCCCCACCTTCTTGGTTTGATCCATCTGCCCAATGGCAGGAGGGGCAGGGGGGCTTCACCATCTCCTGCTGAACTTCTTTTGGGGAAGAAAGGGTGTGACTGCAGCACTCAATTTCACTTCCCTAATGCTTCTCAGCCTCTCCACCTCTTCCTTGAGCTCTGTCACCAGGCACAGCAAATCATTCACCTCCTCACATCACAGACAAGATGCCTCTCACACAGTCCCCTGCTAAAGCCAGGCACAAACACTGCACAGCCAGAGACCTCGACAGCTGTGTCCATCTTGGGGTCCTTCCTGGGGGTTCTGTCTGTGCTAACAACACCCCTGTGATAACAGCAGCAATGGCTTCACTTTTTTTGAAACCATTGATGGCTTTATTGGAGTTGCAGGGGAAAAAAAAGAAAAGGAAGGGGCTTACTGATTGGAGCAGTATTCTGCCTCCTGACATCAACCACAAAATATCATTCCAGAATGCTTCTTTACTTCAATGGATTTCTTCTATTTACAACATTCAATGAAAAAAATTTGATATTTTGGCTCAGGTTTTAAACACTTGATTAACTTCGGTAGTTTATAAAGTATTTCTCTGTCAATACGTTACAGCATTTTCAAAAAAAATGTCTCAGCATAAGAGAATAACTGTAGCAAATGCAAGCTCAAGTTAGGCACACAGCAACAGTTCTAGGCCATTTAAAATGCAGGTCCAGGACAGTATGGTTCTCTACCTCCTGAGATTCTTGGTGCAGAACTGGCAGTTACATTTATGAACTAATTCCCATTGTTCTTTTATGCCCAATGCCATTACATTGCTTAACACTATATGTGCACACAGTGCTCACCAAGACACATCTGAAGATCTGGCTCCTTTTAAAAAACATGTGAATGCTACAGCACCCACACTGATATTACAGACCTTGGTAAGCCACCTGTCATATGAAGTAGCTTGAAAGTCAGTAGTTTTAATGGTCTCCCATAACTGCTGCTTGCTTTGACAGAAGGATACTTTGACATTTTTTTCTCCCAAATTAGGGACTAAGCACTTTACTGGACACCATTCCTCTCTTGCTCTACAGGGGAGGAGATGCAAAATACATTCTTCTGGCAGCAATTGCACTGTGGTCCATAAATGGGGGGCAGCAAAGGAATGAGTTTAAAACCAGGCACACACCCAACATGCACGAACAATGTGTCTGAGCAGACACCATGCCACAGGCAGCACTGGCATTTGCTCACATCACTGAAGAAGATGCTGTCATCCACAGGGAGTGGAGACTTTGTGGCTATGCAGAGTGCTCTGAGCACTGGACATGGGCCAGAAGTTCTCAGCTTCTGCAGCTGACCCTGGACCCCATGGGGACCCCAAGGGAGTTGGATGCCCTGTTTCTCAAAGATGCACTGGCCAGGACCTGCTTCAGCTTAGGGTTCAGGCCCTGGAACCTCAGCCTTTCCCCATGCTAGGTTCTAGGACAGGCAGTCCTAAGCAGTTTCTAGAATAACATCCCTGTCTATGTGTTCTGGCTTCCACAAGACTAAACTGCATAAGAGCCTCTTAGGGCTGCCTTCCATGTGCTAGCATCTGCACTATATCAACAGGTATCGTCAAACAAAGCTACATTGTTGGCCTACTACTTTTTGGTCAAGGAAATCCACTTTACAAAGGGAAAAGAAAAAGATTTCTGTAATTGAATTACATAATGTATGTACCAAATGAATAAAAATCTTTGTCTTGGAGAGCGAATCTGGAACTTGTTTTAACTATGGTTGAATGTCTTCAAGCATTTGCTTTATAGACCACACTGCACTGTAAAGTGTTGATGGTCAGAACTACACAATGCAGTCAGGAAGTGCCATCAGCTTTGTCCATGAACTCTTGGGCATCTGTGTCTTCATTCTGGCTGTTAAAGTGTACAAGCTGACACACACAATCCAGCTTTTGACTGAGGGTAAACATACAGCTTCTCTCCTGCACCCACTGAGCTTGTTTTGCAATGTTGAGGGGTGATCAGTTGGCTGTAGTAGTTAAGACTACTTCCACTAGTAGTCTCCAGCTCTACTGTTACTTGTGAAGGATACACAAAGGACTCCCTGTTTTTA
Source organism: Florisuga fusca (assembly GCA_038090715.1). Lineage (NCBI taxonomy): Eukaryota > Metazoa > Chordata > Aves > Apodiformes > Trochilidae > Florisuga > Florisuga fusca. The sequence continues at coordinate 10,642,879 of JAAWXA010000012.1, forward strand.
GACAGCTCCTCTCAGACAGACCTAGCCCTCTGAAGCCCACCTTGACAAGATATGACACCGTGCTTTCTTCTTTGTGTCTTAAGATTATCCACCTGGCTTTGATATACAATTTGACAATTGCATATTTTTGCTGTGCACATTTTTGACAGGGGTTCATTTTGCATAAACTCCATTCATATAAAATTAACTCCTTACCACACAAACACCCCCCAGGAGACTGAGCTGAGCTGTGTTCAGCTGGCTCTTCCTTCTGTTTGGTGGGGTTGTGTTGTCCCTTGTAAGATTTTCATGTCTGTTACCATTGTTCTTGCTAGTGCTGTTTCTTTCAGACTTGTCAAGTTCAGCTTTGACAGTGATTGTCTTTGAAGTCTATTGTGACTGCAATTAACCAATCTCTTTGGCCCCCAGCATATCCTTAAGAGTAGCCCTAAGAAAGGAATAGCCTGTTATGCACTATGTGTAAAATAGTGTTGACAAAGAGGGAGGGGTGTTTTTGGTGGGAAGGGAGGACTGGTAGAGTGAGTTGCTCAACGAAGTTACTGTAATCATCTCCCTAATTTTAAAAATGTACTGGTGTCGTAGGACTCACCTGCTCTTAAAGCAACCTAAAGAGGAGATTAGGCAACGGATATGATTACATCAAAAAATCTGTTGTCTGTAGCTTGTCCTTATTTTCTTCCTAAGCATGTGACACAGTAATTGTAATCGAATAGCCTCATGCAACTACTTCACTAGATGTCTTCAAACATAGCAAAAGTATTGCAGTACATCTAGAAATGTGCTGTAACAATAATTTAGAAATTCAGAATGGTATTCCTGCATACCTTTGGAAGGAAAAAGACCAGATGGACTGAAAAAAGTGCTATAAAATGAAACTAGAAGGCAATATGTTGTGAACATACCAGGTATTACAATCTGTCATTCCAAATATCCTTTCAACACATCGGACAGCAGAGAAGTAAACATTTTCAGGATAAATTTTTAGCTGAAAAATCAATAGAGAAGAGTCCAAGTGTTGTCTGACATTTTGTCTGCTAGTTAAATTGTCCTGTGTCATTCTGTCCACAAGCTTAGAACCATGAAGTTCAATCCACAGTCAGATCCTGAAGGAAGTCACCTGGGAAGCATTTTTTTCACAGTTATCTTAGCACTGCCGAGTCATCTGACTTCGTCTCTGGTTGGACAATAGTTTAGATAATATTTTTACATTTAAACTGGCACTCGTAATTCACCCCAGATGTAGTACTGCCATTTCTGTATGTCCAGAGCACCATACCTTTCCAATGTTCTGAAAAAGAGATAACTGATGCGCAGGTTCCTTGTGAGTCTGACTACAGTGCCATAACCTTCCTCAAAAAACAAGCAAAAAACAAAAAAACAAGCTCAAAAGAGCAAACTGTGTCTTAGTCTCTCTTAGACTTTAACTCTGTTACTTGTGGTTGCATCGGGCCCCCTTCCGCACAGCTCATTTCTTGTTAAAATCCTGTCAATAATTCCTCCATTTCTGAATGGGAACTTACCACAAAGAGAGAGATGGTAGAATTGTTCACAGGAAAAAGTTCAACTGTAGACTTCATTTGCCAGATGATTTTGTCAGTTCTTATAACAAGCTAGATATGATTCAACAAATAGCTATCCTGGAGCCACTGGAACTATTTGAAGTAGAAGTTACTAAATATGCTTATCTCAATATCCATAGTCTAGCCACTGTTTAAACAGTCTGTGGCTCTTTATTGATCTGAGGATTTTTAAGGAGGTCACAGTCTTATATAAAACATGTTATTCAGTGATGGACACATATCATCTAGCCAGATGCAAGATAATAATCATTGTTCACCATTACCCCTACCAGAAGTTCTAACAGCCTGACCTCTTTCTGGGGTACTTATGTGTACTGCAAGAAGTTATGGATTAACAATATGAGCAGTTCAATTTGCAGTTTAAATGGATTGATAGCTTATGCCTAAATGGAGTGGTTAAGTCCAGATTATCTCAACCTGGAAGGTATGCAACTCTGCACAGGCAGTAACTTTGTAACTGTAAAATAACGCATATCTATAATGTTAGGCTGAATTCCATACTCTAGGTTCCTTGGCGTTCCCTTGCACTTGGCTTTGTTAACCTTATGAGGGTCAACAAAGCCAAGTGCAAGGTCCTGCCCCTAGGTGCAGGCAACCCCTGCTATCCATGCAGGCTGGGGGATGAAGGGATTGAGAGCAGGAGAAGGACTTGGGTGTGCTGGTGAATGAACAGCTGAACATGAGATTCCAATATGCTTTTATATCCAAAAAAGCCAAGTGTATCCTGGGTTGCATCAAAAGAAGAGTGGCCAGCAGGCTAAGGGAGGGAATTCTGCCCCTCTACTCCACTCTTGTGAGACCTTGCCTGGAGTACTGCATCCAGTTCTGGAGTCCTCATTACGGGAAAGACAGGGAACTGTTCAAGTGAGTCCAGAGGATGGACACAAAGATTATCAGAGGGCTGGAGCACCTGTCATGTGAAGAAAGACTGATACCCCCCACCTGGCAATGAACACCAAAGAAGTAAAGTTGGTGATTTGGGTGAAGTTTGGTTCTTGTTTGTCTGATTGCAGTACTGGATTTCCTTTTTTGCTCAGATGCTCCTGTTCCCACTCAACTAAATATTTAGAGCTTCTTACAAGAAAAATGCTGGCTAGTGATAAAGGGGCTTCAGACCTATTAATAAAGATTGTGGCCTAAACTAATGAAGTAGCACCAGGCATAGGAGTAACATAGGGTTAACAATTTTTTACAAGACATAGCTTAATTTGCATCTGCATTTGCAGAACACTGTAAGATAACAATAAAGTAGAAACTAGTAGGACATTGAAAAGAAACTTTGTTGTATGCAAGGGTAGGCAGTCAAGATAAGTGCTGGTCTGATCTAGCTCTGTGAATAAGGGCTGATGACAACTCAGCATTTTGAACCAAAGGTCGAAAAGTTCACTGTGAGGAAGACTTGGAGCCTTCTTCCAGAAGACCCCTGCCCTCGACCACCAGATGGCAGAGTGCATGCTCAAGAGGGAGGTGACCTATGATAAAAAAAGTTATTTGAGTTAATTGTAATATCTCCGCCCATTCCTTAGAAATGCAATGGATATGTGACTGTGGTTGATGAATATGTATGATTAACTGTAATAAAGCTGTGATGACTCAGAGCTTGGGTGGGCACATATGGTGAAAGGAGCCCCCATGTCCCCAGGCCCGCAATAAACAAACTTGCTTTGTCACCTCTTGTGGGTTGTAAAGTTTGCTTCTGCACATCAACAGGATGTGGCACAATGTCCATGATTGTTCATATGGTATTGAGGATGGACCTACAAGCTGTACAGTCTTTTGTGGAAAACAGTCAATGCTATGAGCCACTTGGGAGTGAGAGATGCATGTTGTTTAAACCTCTTGTACTTTGGTACAAAATACACAGTGCAGTTCCTGTTTTAGCATGAATACCAGTGAAAAGGATAAGCCAAGTCAGTTACCCAATACTGCTCTGCTTTGACACGACTGTGCACAGTTTGAAACGTTCAGTAGTGACAACACCCTGGATCACACAACTGTACTACAGCTTTTCTCAAATGATCACAACTTTACATAGTGGCTCTTGAAACATTCCTTTGGGAAAAATAGAAGAATCTCTTAAGAAAAAATTTTTGTTTTGCCTTCTAGAGAACTGACTATGAAACGGTATATGTATTCCAGGTGAGTAATTTTTCTCTATGATAACAATACATTATTTACTATTACTTCTGCAAAACCTTTTGTTACAATCCTCACTATCAGTGAAGTGCTGCTGCTGCAAACAACTTACCTTCAGAAGGAAAATACTACTGCTTTAAAGTATCAAGCCCCTCATTTTCACATTCTGAAAATCCTCAGTAAGGTAGCAATCCAGTCTCAGGTGTAATATTGAATAGCGAAAGCTTCCTATTCCATTTTTTTCCCCAGTCTTTTTTCTAGGCAAATCAACTAAGCACTACAATATTTTTTATCATCTGGTGGCTTTAGCTTCAGATATTCAAACAGAATATTCGGTTCAGCAATTCAGATTTGATATTCCTGAGGTAATTTCCTACATGTAAGTGTGTGATTACCTCTACAACCTGATCTAGTCAAGAGGTATTTCACCATTTTAAAATTTTTGTTTGATGACTTTTATTTTTTACCAGATTTACTAATTTACCTATCCATCCTAGCATGGATTGGCAAAGATCACCTAAGGACTATAGCTGATACTTGATTTTTTAGATTATTTTTTTCCCAATCATTTCAGACTGTGGGAGAGACCAAGGTTGTTTGAGGACTGCCCAAAATCTAAAGTGGAAAAAAATGCAGGAGAGTGCTCAGTGCCAGCCTTTGCTCTTCACATTCTAGTTGTTTTACCCCTCTCTGGGGTAAAAATGTTCGCTACTGGTCACTTTTGTCTGGCAGGCTGGTGATTTTGCTTCTAGGTGTGAGATTGATTTAGAAACTTCCTGCATGAAAATATACCTTCATCTGCTCTGATAGCCTGGTTCCCACTGATGTTCAAACAGACCCTTTCATGAGTGTGAGGAAGGAAGTTTCACGTGGCTAATTCTCAGTTTCTTATCTTCTTCCTAGATTTATTGCAAATCAGCTGAATCCAATAAGAAGCTACCTTTAAAACATGGACTGCTTAAAACCCCATCTAAGCTTGGACTCATGCAACACTCATTTGAGATCTTATTTCCACAAGAGACAAAGAAAAGAGCTAGGTTGTGTAGCTCTGACATGAGAGCAACATGTCAGGTTGGCCCTGGTTGGCCTTGCTGGTTGGCCCTGTAGTGCAGTTCTGCTAGCACAAGTAAGACTATAGACAAAAGCTATACACTAAGGCACAGAAGAGCAGAGTATTCATGAGTACAGTGCCATCAGGCAGGAGCTCTGTCCAATTAATATTAAATAGCTGTCTGGGCTCTTCGTCCCAGCGCAGAGAGAGAGTGTGGACTGAAAATGAGAACGAGCAACCATCTCTAGCTCAATGCCTGTGAAAGACTGTGAAGCCATGCAGTGACTGCTAGCACTTGTAATTGAACAAAGATACCATGACAAGATACCAGTGTGAAACACTGGCCAAGTCTGAATGACATCTGCATAATTTAAAGCACACAGAGTGCAAAATCTGACAGGAGAAAAATGTGCCCTTATCAGCATCTATGCTTTTTCCCTTGATTCTTGATTATTTGTCTTCTTGTATTGTACGGTTCAAATGATGCACAATTGCCATACCTCTGTGAAGCAGAAGAGGCAAGCTGGAGCAGAAGCACATTTGCTGGAAGAAGGTCCTTTTACATGAGTGATCTGAAATGAGCTACAGATCAGCTGACGTGAAAATAGCCTGAAAAACTGAAAGTAGCCTGCTTCTCATTTGGATGTGTACGTTGCACTGGTTTTCTAGTACACTGGTTAGTATATTTACTGGTATGAATAAACTCTGGTTTTTCATTATATGGGGATAGAATGAACAGAATGAAAATAGGGAGAAATTGTTAGAATAGTTTATCACTGTAAAGTAGATTTCCTGCTACTATATATATTCCGTTCCTCACTTGGTCTTGTGTAAAATAGTATCTTCTCTTTTACTTATGCAACTGTAATAAAAATCAAACCATAACCCAAAGATACAATGACATCAATGTTTTAAAAATCCTGGCAATTACTGTATCCTATTTTTTTCTCCTTAGGATGAGGGAGGGAGGAGGGGTCTCTATTGTTCTCAGTGGGAGGCGGCAGGCTGTGAATTAAATCATGCAGTGTGAGTTGAGTTCTGTAAAAAACTGAGACTCTTATTTATAAGTGAGAATGCTTGGGAACTGATTCTCTGCCCTTGCAAATGTATCCACTAAATAATCCAGAATATTTTTTGATCTAGGAAAGGCTGTAGTGCATGCCTCTGCTGGAGAATTTGCATGCTCAGTTGGCTACTCAGTCTGATACATACTTAAAGGGCCAAGAAGTAATAAGAAAATTTCACCACAATATGTGCTGGGCAAGAAAATTGCTCTTTTGTTACTATCCTAGAGTGGACTTTCGCCTGTGATTTTCTGTAATGTATCTCTTTTCTGTAACATATCTCACAAAAGAACATCTGAAAAATCTTATTTCTTTTTGTTATTACAGTTTTTAAAAGCTGCATTATTTTGCTAAGGTGGCAGAGATCACACATTTGAATTTTTTTCTTTTGTTTCCCTACATGCTTCCTTAGATTGGTGTCTTCAATTACATCGCTTGACTTGGAACATCTCATTTTTCACATCTATCAGAGAACAACAGGCATCACGTCTGCTTGTGCTGAAATTTGTTCCAACAGCAAAATAAGGTAAAATAAGACATGATTTCTGTTATTTACATGTTGTCACCCTGTAGTCAAAATTGGATACTGTGTGGTTGAAGTGTGTAACCACATGTGAACATATGCACACTGCCCTGCTCCTTGAGGGTTGCTGTTGTGTTAGGACCACAGGCATTACTTGAAGAGAAAGGCAAGCAGCCAAGAGGCCCATTCTCACTGCCTGCTGGTCCAGATATGTCAGGACCCCACATCCTTCTTTCAAACTTGCACAAGAGACCCATTGCCACCTTGGATTAAATTTTCCTAGTTTTCCAAAGAATCTGCAAGTGGACAGAGTTATAGTAGGTAAGTTATGTTATGCTGGGAGTTCTGGGAGCTATGTATAAATGCCACCCTTTGCATGTATAAATCCCCCCTAGCCTACAGATCAAGAGGCACAAGGGAGTTTCCTGAAGAACTGTCAGGGTTGTTATTTGGCTAGCATACTTTTTTTCAGCAGGTTTAAAGAACACTTGTTGGAGGAAAGAAGTTTGAGGCAGAACCCAGGAGTGGATTCTGAGCCCTGTCTTTATGATCTAGAAAGAACTTTTTGAACTGGGTACTGGGAAGGACATGGTGATGAGAGTGAGTAGAATGCACCTTCTGTTTCACTGTTCTTGTGTTCATTGCTACACACACACACACACACACACAGAATCTTTAGAAAAACCGTGGAATGCTTCAAAGAAAGACATGACCCAACCATCAGTGTCTCTGTTCATTTCCAAACTAAGACACAAAATTTTTAGCTAATAGTTCTTACCCCTTCTCTTTACAGTTCGTTGGGTTGTAATTTACTGGTCTATTTGCTGATGTTTTTCACAGACACATTCAATTAGTACTACAGAAAAAAACCTCATGTTTTCTTGGTCAAATCAGTAACTCCCCTTAATTTCTTGGAGTGGGCAAGAGGGAAGGCTGTACTTCTCTCAGCCCATACTTTTATGCTGATGTCTCTTTCACACTGAGAGAATGGTGAGCATTTGTATTTGCAAAAAATACTGATTTATGCAGTTCAACCCTGGCCCCAGTCTGTAGAAACACAGATAAAATGCAAAAGTGACAAAGCAGAGAGGCTTCAATTTAAAAGGCATCAGTTGAAGAGGACTGTAAGCCCATGTACCCCAGAAGCATCACAACCTCTAGGACACACAGATTCTCATCTCCTCTTTGACATTATTTTTCTTCTTCAGTTATTGCTCTGCAGTAATTATTCCTTTCAGAAAAACAAACCAAACCAAAACATAAACCAACATATATTCTCACTATTCTCAGTGTTCAGTATTTGGCTATTAACACAAATGGAAGGACTGAAATATTATATTCTATAATTGATTCTGTGAAAAAGAATTCCCTTGTCTGACCATGTTGAAATCAATACCAACTGCAAGCAATCACAGAACAGTGTGGAGTGTTTAGGAATTGCTCTAAGGCTGTTCAAGCACCTTTTACATGGTTTCTCACTGGCAACAAACCTAATCCATGAAAAAAGCCACTTAAGCATATTATTTTCTTCCCAAAATGTCTAGGATCAATGGAACACATAAATGGGATGTGGACCTTTTTAAAGCAATCAAAATATCTGAAATCCTGAAATGCCACAGTTTATATTTAAGATATGTAAATTCTTGCCTTTGAAAGGAAAAGATCATGGTATTCTTAGTCCTGGCTTTTGTATTCAGGGTTTTCCTGAATTCAGGAACAGCATTTTGGCTGTTCTGACCAGACCTCTGCATCTGCGATATCTTCACTGATTTTGGCATGTTGTAGTGAAAATACAACTTAAGTCATAAAATTTTCATGCTAATTTGGATTAAAAAGTTATCTCCAACTAAACTTTGCTATGTGTTAGCCACTGCAAACTCACTCTCCCCTTTGTGCTTTCCTTCCCCAGTATAATGAGAGACAGATTTTATGATCAAGTCTACAGTGCTAAGGTCAGGTCTGCATGCTAAGGTCATTTAAAAAAAAAAAGAATCTGTCTTTTAGTTGGGCACGGACAATGTAAGTTGGGATCTACTGAAAAGATAGTTCCAGGGATGAATCAGACTATATGCTGAAATCTGGCACCAATATGACTTACTTTTCATTGAACAGACATTGTGGATGACACTCAGCTACTGTCCAGGAATGAAAAAGTTCCTGTGGGCTTTCCCTGCCCTATCTAGGGCATTGTTGCCTTGCAATTTATACCACTAAATAATAATGAAAAAAATGCACATCTGTCACTTCATAATGCAAGTTGAAATTGTTGCTGTATGCCTCATTCTCTGTTGGAAAAGCACTGATAACTCACAAAGTTTTCTAACAATAGCAGGTTCTTGGGGGAAAGAAAGTGGTAAATTGCAATTCTGAGATTACATGTTCTGTCTGGGCACAAATGTGGAAGTAACTAAAACCTAGATCTGTTCATTCGCATCCAGATAGATCATTTCTGTACTTTCTCAAGGTGCTATGTTTCTAATTGTAGGTGGTGTGTGAGTGCTGTGCATGGGTAAAAAACTTTATCATTCTTTGCAGAGCTGTGACAAAAAGTGAAGTTTTTGCATTACTTTTTATAATGGCTGCCTGAAGATTCATTGTTTCTGATGATACATCATTCCTCACACTTTATAGCTTGCTGTCCTTAAGCTAAAAACCACAAAGAAACATGGATTATTGTGAATGTACTGCTGGGATTCCTGATGAAATGGAGTGCTGGGATGTTTCACCATTTGTATTCATCCAAAGGTCTGTGATACTTGTCTGACCCATTACATTCTTCCTGAGAATGTAATCTTGGTGAAAATGTTGGTGAACCCAGACTCATTATTAATGAGCTGGAGCTGACCTCTGCACCTCATGGAGCTGAATTTTAGTTTGCATTTACACAATTATGAGCCAGATCCTTGGAACGAATTAGGGTCTGGTACACAGGTAACTAAGGGCAGTAGAAACTTTTAAATATAAGTCCTTGTGTGAAGCTTTTATTTTATGCTCCTTGCAACTGGATTTTCACTGAAAAGTGAAACTGATGTTTTGGAAATATAAGGACAGCATTCCAACTAGAAATAAAGGGGAATTATTATGTACAATTGAAAGAAAATAATCTTGAATGAGTAAAGGTAGTTTCTGTCCGAAAATCCAGTTTTCACTGCTGGTCTGTATCTGCCAGTGTAACCTGAGACACTCCTGTGAGATGATCAGATAAAGATTTGTATCCAATTGGGATTTGCCTAATCTGACTAAAGAAAATCAAGTTTGTGAGAGCTTCTGTAGGTGGTCTTGTTCCTATTGGTGTTCTGTCCTGAACAGCTGTGACAAAAATCCACAGTTTATCAAACAGAAGAGGAACCCACATGACAAGAATTTTGTTGGTATCAAGTTACCCCAAAAAGGGAGACACAAGACTGACTGTGTAGTGAGGACAGATGCAGTTAGCAAAGTATCTTGTGTTGGTGGTGGCATGAAAACACTTTCTTATCAATAGTAATTTTTGGTACAAAATGATAAAAAACTGGGAGCAGTGTTCTTGCACTAACAGTATACTTCCCTTCTGGAAGGCATAGTTGTACATTAGCAGTTGATTCCTCGTAAAACAGCCAGGCGATATGGACAGGGAACATATAGACTCAGATGTGTGGGGGACAGGACAGGGGCTGATGAGAACAGAGGAATCAGCCACAGCCTGTCAGAGAGGCTCTACCCCTGGAGGAGTTTCCTCATGCTCTGCCCCTATATCAAGCCAGGCTCCACTGGAGACCAGGTCAGGGGAAGTTAGTCCTCATTAAGCTGGTAAAGACTGGGTTCTCTCCATCCCCTTCTCCTTCAACACAGCAGTGTCCTGGCCCATCCTGGCTTCAAGACTGTCAGCAGTCCTGGGAAGAGCATGCAGCCCTCTTCAGCCCTCCAGAATCCTGGGGTCTGCACTGTCCAATTAAAGATCAAGTGGGCAGGGAGTGGCCAGTCTGGTCTGGAGAAGATGAAATAAAATAATGAGCAAAGTTTTCATTCTTTCATCAAAACGTATATTTTTTTTATTTATCAAAACTGAAATAAATTACTCGGCATTTAGATTTGAGCTCTTCCAACAGGAGAGGAATGGGAAGTTAAGAGGAAGAAAGAAAAGGAAAAGCACAGCTGGAAAGACAAAATGCAAAAAGTGAACTAACCACAAGTAGGCTAAATAATAGTTTCTGTTTTCTTTGTTGCTGTTGTTGAAATAACCAAAATGCTAGGACTCAGCAACAACACTCAATATGAAGAACAACACTGGAATACAACAAGCATCACGTTAACACTAAGCTAAAATTAAATAATTGCAATAATCTCCCATAGTTGCTCTGGGCTCAGTTAACACATTGCTTCTTTACAAAGAGGAGAACTTTATTTTGCACATGAACCAGCCTCCTTCTTCAGCTATGGTCCATGGCTGTACATTGAAGAAATTGAAGGAAGTTTCCCCGCGAGTATCAGGCATTGAAAGAACACTGCAATTCCAGAGCTTCTGTGAAGCAAGGATACTGTCACAAGGTCCATTTTCAGGAAGTCCCTGGTCTTTGGAGAATGTTGAGAAAATGAAGGTAACTAGAGCCGAGTCTAAGGACTCCATGAACTCATTTGCAGCCTGTTTGGTGGTTTGGGGGAGGACTCTGTCCTGCAGCTGAAATAGTGATTGATGCTGTGTTAGCTGTTTTGTGTGTTTCTCCTCTCTGGTAACATCGTCAGTGCTACATAGTTCTGGAAACAACAACAACAAAACAAGGGAAGCCCCCCCCCCCAAAAAAAAAAGAAAGAAAAAAAAAAAAAATTAAAAGAAACAAGGCAAAAAGCAGTTGACCCAAATTTGCATGAGGTGTGATTCCACTCTCATTTGCAGAGAGCTGAATCAGGAGGAATCAAAGCTAATGCAATGATATGAGAAAGGACAAGTACAACTCAACATATACAAAAGGAGCCAGAGTTCAAGTTCCAAGGTCAACAGTTTTATGTTGATCTTCTCATCTTCTGAGAGCTTTCTGCTGCATTTGGAATTTGACCTGGAACAACTGGCATGTACAGACAGACACTCACAGAATATAGTTAGCCATTTGATTGCACAGGGAAGCTCTCTTTAAACCAGCAAACAAACAATCAAGCAAACAAAATCCAACCAAGCAAATCAACTTTCATCATTTTACTCCTTTTCCTCAATCTTGTAAAATTAAACTTAGGAAATATTGTAACAGAAAAAATAAAAGTGTGCATAGTCCCTCTTGAGCAGAATTTCTCCCTCCATAGTTGTCCAACTCCTCTGAATCAGAAACATAACTAAAGCAAACCAAAACAAAAAAGTAAAATAGAAATAGATCAAAGACACTGGTTCCGTTTTGCCATCAGAGAGATTGCAGTATTTTTCATCAAGACTTACCTGCAAAAAGGAAGGATGAACAAGGCAAAGTTGGAAGGATGGTTGTATCTCCAGCTGCACGTTAAAGGGCTGTTACAAAGGGCTATTATTCTTTACTGAAATGCAATCACACACCCAGGAAAAACAGCTCGAGTGACCTTGTTCAGACCACAATTACAGTCCTGTAAATGAGAAGTGACTTTCTGAGCTGACAAACTTGAACTGAATCCATCTGTGAAATGGGAAGTTACAGCCCGGTAGATCCTGGGGGTGTATATGGGCTCAAACCACTGAAAACAGGAGAAAAATACCCAGCAGGAGAGCATGAGAGAAAAAGAGAACAGTTAAACCAGGTAAATGGTCATGAGGGCTGCCTGAATACACCTCTACTGCTCAGCAGTGTGCTCACTGCAATCCAGGGACCCCAACAGTGTGCTGAAACTTGTGACATATTTTCCTGCTGCCCCAGCTGCCTTTTACACAAGACTTCCTGCTTGCCTAACTGAGGTAAGCCCTGCTGCTCCTCAGTGGCAGATTATTACAGTGACCGAGATGGAGAACATGCAGAGGCCTGTCTGCCATTTCTTTTGCTCTTTCACACCACGCTTTCCTCCACCTCTGCTACAGCAGCATGTGATGTGTGTCACCTGTCACGATGCTGTGACAAGCAGCAAACCCGGGTGCCTTTTAATACCCTGTCTTGACATTTCAGCTTCTCTCCACCCCCTCTGGTTCTGGTCCTGGTTCATTGACACCCTCTCAATTCAAGCAAGCATAGTAAATGCAGGCTGTGCCAACCATGCCAAATTATTCCTTTCTCACTGCACAAAAAGGGAGAGGATTTGGGCTATGGTGCTGAAATCTCTGTTAATGGACAAAGAACCCTTTGCTGAATATAGACAGATGACAGGGCATTGTGTGAAATTAACATTGAGACTTTCCATCAAAAGTTCTTCCTTTCTCTTACGGCTAGATTAACTCTTCAAGTGCTATCAGGGAAAAAGGAGGAAGAAGGAGGAAAGGAGGTGGGGCAGAAACACTATGGGAAAATTAAAGTCTCTTATATTAACACGAAGAAAGACAACCTCTTTGTCTTCTTTTTTGGGAACACATCCTTCAATAGATCCAAAATACAGAACATGCTTTGGCCCAGACTTCTGGGGAGGTTCAAAATGGGATAAAGTTCTCCCTTCCTTCCTTCCTTGCAAAAACACAAGAGCATCAGCCTTAGTTCTGTGCTTCTGGTTTCTTATTTTGGGAAGCAAAGCTTAAATAAAATGTTAACTGCATTCACCATGGTTTGCTTTTCCAAGCAGGCTCTGATTTAGTGCAAAATATTTAATTCTGAAAGTGAACTGTAAATTTAGGTGCATGTAAACATGCGTTTAATCCCATGGGAAAAGAACATAAGCGTTTTACAGAAAGCTTGCTGTTTATCTGGTTGACTACTCCTTATCTGTTCCATCACAGTGTGCTGTCCTGGCTTCTTTGCAATAGCTTATGTATGTATCTTGGTATACTTGAACTAATGTATAAAGCCAGTATTTATTGCCCTGGCTGTGTTCTTAGACCAATATATATTGAGGTGATTTTTTACAATTCGAGAGGCTTATCATGGATGTAAAAGGAATACTTTAGCATACAGAGCCTGAACACTCAGTTAAACAGTAGAGATCTTAACTAGAATTAATAGTATTTGCCTGGCTCTCTTTATCCCGCAGTGTTTTGCAGGAGCTGCAAGTCAGGAGGAATTCCACACCATATGGGTCTGAGCTTGGTAATTACAATATGCTCTGCAACAGAAAAGGTGAACAAACAACACACCTTCCACAAAATAATGTAACAGTACAGTGCCATTCTAACCTGATATCAGTATTCAGGTCAAAGATTCAAACTTAACCATTGCAGTCTACCATTGTGACACAGACAGGAAACATTAAGGGAAAGTCTGGGACAGAAAAACTACTTGCAAAAATAAATTTTGCAGAAATTTGCAGTACAAATGAATATTTGTAATGCATTTTCCTTTGAAAAAATTAAATTTGAACAGCACCAACAGAATATTCTCAATTATTTCACCTGTCCTGGTTTAAGCCAGAAAAGCACCAATTTTCTTTTTACTAATTTTACTTCTCAGTTAAGTCCCTTCTAAGTAACTGCACAGTCAGTTTCTGCTTCTAGGAAGGTTGCTGTTTGTACTTACTGCTGGGGAATGGTATACAGACATTTCATATGCTTATCCCTTCTCCAATAGAAAATAAGATCACTACTTGGTTCTGCTGAACTTCCCGTGTACCCGAAACAGAAAGGTAGAAAAGAGGACAGGTGACCCAAAACTGACTAAATGAAGTATTCTGTACCATATGCATCATACTCAATATAAAGTATAAAGGGATCAAGACAGTCAAGCTCTCTATGCCTATTGCCTGTGTCAGAGCTAACTTCATCTGGTCTTCTCCATAATCATACTGTAGAGACCACAAGGCACTTTGTAGCAGGTTCCATTTCTCATTTGTTTGAGAAAACTAACCATATCCTGGGCTGTATCAAAAGAAGGGTGGCCGCCAGGTCAAGGGAGGTAATTCTTCCCCTCTATTTTCATGAGACCCCACCTGGAGTATTGTGTCCAGTTGTGAAGACCCCAACACAAGGAGGACATGTAGCTGTTGGGCACTCCAGAGGAGGGACACAGAGATGATCAGGAGGCTGGAGCACCTCTCCTGAGGAGACAGGCTGATGGAGTTGAACTTACTCAGTATGGAGAATGCTGTAAGGAGACATTATAGTCACCTTTCAGTGCCTAACGGGGTTCTACAGGAAAGCTGGGGAGGGACTTCTTACAAAGCCATGTAGAGATAGGATGAGAGGCAATGGCTTTAAACTGGAAAAGTGTAAATCTGTGTCACCTGCTATGCGGGTGGTGAGACACTGGCATACTTTACCCAGAGGAGTTGAGGATGCCCCTCCTCCTGGAAGCGTCCAGGTCCAGGCTGCTTGGGTCTTTGCGCGACCTGGTCTAGTGTTAGGTGTCCCTGCCCACGCAGGGGGGTTGGACACAGGTGATCTTTAAGGTCCCTTCTAACCTGAGCGCCGTCTGTCTCGCAGTCAGGTTTCTGTGTGCTCTGGGCGCCTCCTGGCCGGTCCTGTCCGCAATTGCAGGTTGGGTTTTCCTTGGGGAAATCACGCTTCTTCCTTCTCTGCTCAGCGGATTCCAACAGATTCCGATCAAAATGGCATTATTGGGTTAGTGGTTTTGTTTGTTTGTTTTTGTTTTTTCCCGCCCTAAGTGTAAGATAGAATTGTCTTGGTATTTTTTCAGTAAGGCTATCTAGTTAAATCGGTAAATCCTTGGTGGAGGTGAAGAGTAACCACCCCATCTCCTAATGTTGGGCACTGCTGCTCATACAGCAAGCACTGCCGCTGCTGCTGCAGCTGCCGCAGCCCCTCCTGTGCCAGCGCTGCTCTGGCCCGACACAGAGCACTGATGCTACTGCTGCAGCTCTGCTGACACCCCCACTGCATCCCTACGCCTCTACAAATTTACTCTGTGACCACAAGGCAAAGAGAAGCCAGCTTGCCACAAAACAAAATCCCTGAAAGAATTAATGAAAGAGGACCAAGGTCTAGGGAAGAGATGGGGAGAGAACAGCTGGCCCAGCCTTAAACTGTGAGTCCAGTAGAAGATAGAAGGATATTCTGGAAATCTATCAATATCATGGTCCTGCCCTTTTCTCACTTTTTGGTATGTAGTCCAAAATTCAGATGGGCATGGGAAGAGGTAAGTAGAAGATAAAAGCTGCTTCATTCTCCATCCACATTTAGTCATAATAGTTCTGAAGACTGAAGATAGTTTTTCAGACATTCCACATGTCCAGTTACAGAATCACAGAATGGTTAGGACTGGAAGGGAACTTAGACCTCATCAAGATCCACAACCCCTGCATGGGCAGGGACTCCTCCCACTAGATTGGAGTGCACAAGGCCTCATCCATTCTGGCCTTGGACACCTCCAGGGAGGGGATATCGACAACCTTATGCAACCTGTTCCAGTATCTTATTACCCTCATGGTGAAAAATTTCTTCCCAATATCTAACCTAAATCACTTTTCCAGTTTAAAGCCATTTCCCCTCATCCTCTTGCTACATGCCTTTTTACAAAGTTCCTCCCTAGTTTTCCTGTAGGCTGCCTTTATGTACTGAAAGGCTGCTATAATGTCTTCCCAGAGCTTTCTTCAGGCTGCATAGCCCAAAATCTCTCATCCTGTCTTTGTAGCAGAGGTGTTCCAGCCCTCTGATCATCTTTGTGGCTCTTCTCTGGACCCTCTCCAACAGATCTGTATCTTTCCTGTGCTCGGGGCTCCCAGCTCTATGCAGTGCCCCAGGTGGGGTCTCACAAGAGCAGAGCAGAGGGGCAGAATCACCTCCCTTGCCCTGCTGGCCATGCTTCTTTTGGTGCAGCCCAGGATGTGGTTGGTCTTCTGGGCTATGAGCACACACTGGCAGCTCATGTCAAGCTTCTCACCTACTACCACCCCAAAGTCCTTTTTCTCAGGGCTGCTCTCTACCCATTGTCCTTCCAGCCTGTGCTTGTGCCTGGGGTTGTGCCAACCCAAGTGCAGGAGGTTGCACTTGGCCGTGTTGAACTTCATGAGGTTGGCATGGGCCCAGCTCTCCACCCTGTCCAGGACCCTCTGGATGGTCTCCCTTCCCTCTAAGGTGTCAGCCACACCACACAGCTTGGTATTGTCATGAAACTTGCTGAGGACACACTCTATAACACTGTTCATGTCTCCAGCAAAGATATTAAACAGCATTTGTCCCAGTACTGACCCCTGAGGAACACCACTCATCACTTGCCTCTACTTGGACACTGAGCCATTGACCACAACTCTGAGGTTGTAGTCATCCAACCAGTTACTTACCCACTGTTGTTAATCTGTCAGATCCATGTCTTGTCAGTTTGGAGACCAGGATGTTGTGTGAGACGTTGTCAAATGCCTTGCACAAAGCCAGGTAGATGATGTCAGTATCTCTGCCACTATCTACCATCTCTGTAGCCTTGTTGTAGAAGGCCACCAAACTGATCAGCCATGATGTGCCTTACTGAAGCCATGTTGGCTGTCACCAAACACCTCCATATTTTCCATGTGCCCCAGCAGATTTTCCAGAGGCACCTCTTTCATGATCTTGCCAGGCACAGAGGTGAGACTGATGGGCCTCTACCTTTTTCCCAAACAGCAAGAATCTCACCAGCCTGCCATATATGTCTCAAATATGATGGACAGAGGCTTAGCAACTGCATCTGCCAGCTCTCTCAGTACCCATCAGGTCCCATAGACTTGTGCACCCTCAGGTTCTTTAGATGGTCATGAACCTGTTCTTCTCCTACAGTGGGGGGTACTTCATTGTCTCACCTGCTTTCACCTGCTGTGAAGCCAGTTGTGACAACCTTCCTTGCTGAAAGCTCACCAGCAGAACAGTAATGAGTTGTTTTGGTTTGGTTTTTAAATTGGCTTCCTGAAACAGTTTAGTCCTTGACCAGACCAATACCAGCATGCTGTTCAGGAGCAGTCAGCTCAGAAAAATGAAAGGAATACAGGGTAACACCGGCTCTAGGTCTGATTGTCTAATTCTACCAAGGAGCAACTTCCTTCATTAAAAATTGCAATAGCAGAATGGACCTTTGGGCAACAGGACTCATGGGCATGCAATTAAAAAACAGAAAAAACGTCTGTGTATAGTGGATATACACCAGAATACCTGAGGAAGGAAAAAATGCTTTGTCTTTTCTTCAGATGCTGGTTTTATCTAAGTTAAGTAAACAAGGGGATGAAATATTAACTCCTACCACAGAGGTAGATATAATTTAGTCTTCAGCCATTGTAAAGTGGTTTTCATTGGAATATAATAATTTATACAAGTGTGAAAAATTATATATTAATATAATATAAGATATAATTGTATATTAATATTATATAGTTTTAATATAAAAGTTTGGATCTTTTGTGTACTACTTCTTCCCTTAAATATTAGAATGTTTATTTGCTGAATATTTACAGTCATAGAACAACTGTCTGAAATTCCAAAATAATTTTAGCACTGTTCATCAGAATGTCATGAGCATATATGTCAAGATACCTAAACTTTGAACCTGTCACATTATTTCATGGACTTTTTCCTCAGCTTGACTTAACAAGCTATATCATGGGTTGTAGGGAGACACAATAAGGGTAGGGTCATGATAGCTGGAAAAAGGTAAGCATCACACTCACTTTCAAGAAGGCAAGGAGGTGATCTGGGGAATTTGCAGGCCAGTGAGTCTCACTTCAGACTCCATGAAGCTTATAGAGGAAGACTTCTTTGGAATCCACTCTATGATGAGATGATTGGCTGACCAGACAGGGAGAGCAGTGGATGCTGTACACTTGAGTGAAGCCTTTGACATTGTCTCCTGTCGCCTAATGGGTAAGGCAGGGATTGACAAGTAGCCTGTAAGATGGATGGCAAACTGGCTGGACCACTGACGCCGTGTGGCGTGGTACGAATTCCAACTGGCAGCTGGGAATGAATGGCACACCCTGACGGATTGAAAGGTCCACATTTTTTAATGTCTTTGTTAAAAACTGTGGTGATGGGCACAGTGCCCTTGCAGCCAATTTGCAGAAAGTACCAAACCTTGGGGGAGGGGAGCAGTAGGTATCGAGGGCAAAGCTGCAATTCAAAAGGAACATCAACAGGCTGGAGGAATGGGCCAAGGGTGAACAAGTGAGATAGGAAGTCATGCACACACAATGGTGTCTGGCTCTGAGCTGTGTTTGTAGTTCAGAATAAATGGTATCTTCCTTGGGATGTTCCTGCAGTGCCTGGCTAATGATAGGGAGGTTCCTTCAATCCAGACAAATGGGAAGGATTTATCCCTTACTATTTGAGGCTCAGAGGACACTTCATTTATCCTACCTTAAGTCCTGTAAGAATGCTAATGGCCTTTTGGAAAGCAGACTCTTCTATTTTAGAACTCAACTGCACTTCAAAATATTTTTCTTTTTTTTTACAGTGGAAGTTTTCTCAAACTATACAGATAGGGCTTTGCCTTTTCCAAGTCCAAGGTAGTTTTTGTTTTCCTACCGAAAACATTCCTTAGTGAATGAGTTTTGATGCCCCTTTTGCACTTCATGTCCCCTACTCTAATGTCTTTATGAAAATCCACATCAACTGATGCTAACTGCCCACACTTGTGCAACACATTTGACACTGTCCCTCAAGACATCCTCATCTCTAAATTGGAAAGTTTTGTATTCAAATCTATGGAACACTTCGTGGATACGGAATTGGATGGATGGTTGCATTCAAAGAGTTGTTGTCAACAGGTCCTTGTCCAATTGGAGATCAGTGATGAGTGGCATTCCTTATGGGCTGATACTGGGACTGGTGTTGTCTAATATTTTTGTTGGTGACCTCAACAGTGGGATTGACTGCACTCTCAGCAAGTTTGCCAATGACTGTGCAGTGTGTCTAAAATACTGGAGAGAAGGGATACTATCCAGAGACACCATGACAGGCTCGAGTGGTGGGCCTGTTCAAACCGTGTGAAGTTCAACAAGGCCAAGTGCAGGGCCCTGCACCTGGACTGGGGCAACCCAAAGGAAAAGGATTTGAAAGTGTTAGTTGAGGCGAAGCTCAACATGAGCAATCAATGTGCACTTGCAGCCCCAAAAGCCAATGATATTCTTGTCTGTATCAAAGGAAGGGCAGCCAGCATGTTAAGGGAGGTGATTCTCCCCTTGTACTCTGCTCTTGTGAAAACTTGGAGTACTGCATTCAGTTCTGGAGCACCAAATAAGAGTAGGACATGAAGCTGTTTGAGTGATTCCAGAGGAAGGCCATGAAAATGATCTGAGGGCTGGAATACCTCTACTGTGAAGACAGTCTGAGGGAGCTGGGATTGTTCAGCCTGGAGAAGAGAAGGATCCACGACCCTGTAGCAGCTTTCCAGTACCTGAAGGGGGCATATAAAAAAGCTATGGAGGGGCTGTTTACAAGAGCATGTTGTGATAGGATGAGGGCCAATGGTTTCAAACTAGAGCATGGTAGATTTAAGCTAGACATTAGAAAGAAGTCCTTTACTACGAGGGTGGTGAAACACTGGAAGATGTTTCCTAGGGGAAGTTGTGGGTGCTCCCTCCCTGGAAGTGTTACAGGCCAGGTTGGCTGGGGCTTGGAGCAACTTGGGTCGTGGGAGGTGTCCCTGCCCATCCAGGGGGTTTGGAACTACATGATCTTTATAATCACTTCCAACTCAAACCATTCTGTGATTCTATGATTCTCTGTATCCAAAACCAGCAGTATTATTCAGTAACCTCCTCTCTAGAATATTTATAACTTATGGGCTCCATGGAGATGGGCCTCAAAGAGACTACACATCTCATAATCATCTCTTGAAGCTTAGCAGGGTCTGACACAGCTCTGCATGTCAGCCTTTCTCTTCCCTAGGAACTGGGCAAATGCAAGTCTCCCTGCATTCATGTATGGAAACAACATTGAACTGAAAGACTGTTCTGGAGCTGTTATACAGTTTGTGCTTCTAGAAAGGGGTGTGCTTAGCTTTGACTTCAAGGACAGTCCATCCCAAAAGGTGACACAGCTCAGCTTTTCTGAGCTTTTTTTTTTCTGAGTTTTTCTTTCACTCCCATCATTGGAGTTCACAAGCTTCCTACATGGGTGGAAGAGAGTAGCCAAGAAGTGGAAATCGAGTTATTTCTAGCAAAGCAGTCCCAGGTATGCTGCGGAAGCCCAGGCAAGAACAATCCCAAACACCTGCCATGCTGAGGTAAACCTGAGCCTCTACTTGAGACAGGTGATAAAAAGTACTGAAACCCAGGGCTCCTCAGGTGTTAGCTCACTTATCACACTGTCACCACATTCCAGGAGAGTGGGGAGATTAGTTAAAGAATGTGATCTGTAGAACTGCTGTCCTTGACTTCTGGAGGGCAGACTTTGGCCTGGTTCATAGAGTCACTTGGGAGGCAGACCAGAAGAGCAAAGGAGTACAGGAATGCTGGACATCCTTCAAGAAGGAAATATGAAATGTGTAGGAACAGACCATCCCCATGTATTGAAGGAAAAGCTCACAGAGAGGGACACCAGTCTGAGCTTTGGCTGGAACCTCAGGAAAAGGGGAGCAATTTATGTGGAAGAATAGGCAGGCATCTCAGGAGGACTACAGAAATATAGTGAGGTTATACATGGAGAAAATCAGAGGGGCCAAAGCCCAACTAAAACTTAATTTGGCTCTTGCAGTACAAGACAATAAAAAAATGTTTCTATAAATACATCCACTGAGATGGAAGATTTTGGACACAGCAAGCAGAGTGGTACCCTCATAATCTGTTGATTGCAAACCCCGGGAAGGGTTAGCAACCTGCTACACCTCTTTGAGACACAAAAGTCTATGGGGCCAGAGGAGCAGAAGTGCTCATCAGGCCACTTTCAATAATTTATTATTGAACCAGGAAGGTTTTAATTAACTGGAGATCAGCAAATGTGATGCTCTTCTACAGGAAGGACTGGAAGAAGGATTGGGGAACTACAGGCCTGTCAGCCTGATCTGAGTGCTGGGGAAGGATACAGAGCAGATCATCTCGAGTGCCACAATGCAGCATGTGCAGGACAACCAAGTTACAAGCAGGTGATCAAGCCCACTCATCATGAGTTTATGAAAGGCCGGTTCCACTTGACTAACCTGATCTCCTTGTATGACAAAGTGACCTACTTAGTGTGTGAAGGAAAGGCTGTGGATGTTGTTTACCTGGATTTCGTAAAGCCTGTGACAGTTTCCCACTGCACTGTTCTGGAGAAACTGGCTACTCATGGCTTAGACACTTTTTTGGGTAGAAACCGGCTGGATAGCTGGGTCCAAAGAGTTGTGATGACTGGAGTTAAATCCAGTTGGTGGCTGGTCACAAGTGGTGTTCCCCAGGGGCCAGTTCCCTTGAGCATCTTGATCGATGATCTGGATGAGGGGATTGCCAGTACACCACCAGGCAGTTTGCATGACACCAAGTTGGGAGGGAGTGCTGATCTGCCTGTGGGTGGAAAAGCTCTACAGAAGGATCTAGACAGACTGGATCAATGGGCCAAGGCCAGTTGCAAGAGGTTCAGCAAGGCCAAGTGTCAGGTCCTGCGCTTTGGTCACAACAACCCCATGCAATTCTTGGGGAAGAGTGGCTGGGAAGCTGCCCATAGCAAAAAGACCTGGGGGTGCTGGCCAACATGTGGCTGAATATGAGCCAGCAGTGTGCCCAGGCAGCCCTTGTTGTGCCCATGGTCGTCCCTTGTATGGACATCTTTCTTCAGCAGGACTTCTATTTGCTTCATTTCAGAGTAAGAGCTAACTTTCTTCCTTCTTCCCTGATTATTGGCAATTCCCAGAAGAAGGAATAAAAGGAAGCAGTATTTAATGTGGGATCATTGCAAATCAAAAGAAAAGAGTGTGTGAAAAAATAGCTGACTCTCCACTGTTCATTACCCTCTCCCTTGCTTGGACCAGAATGCAGACAAGTCTGTTTCATTTCTGGCTTGATTTCCCTCCTCTCCAAGGATCTAGTGGAAGTGTGCCCAGTATTATGTATTTATTTAAATAAGTGTTAAGACCTTGTTTGTTCTGTTCAGGTATCACCATATGCACAACCTGAGGATAGTACGAATAACTAAAAGCAGCAGAGGACCAACAGAGTACTTCAGAGCATAGATTAGCAGTGCAGCAGAGTGAATCAGAGTCTGGATAAGAGATGGCATTTGCAGCCTTCACCAAAATTACCACACAGTGTTTGTGTTGCCAACTTTAGCATGACAGCAAGAGAGCCTCATTGTGATGGGAAGGAGCAGCACATAAATGCATCATCTTCCAAGCAGCAACTGCTTTTCCTTAGAGCACAGGCTCATGATGTGCAACTTTGAGAAGCTGGAAACGCGTGTTTTGTACCATACTGTGCATCCTGGCTCTAACAACTTCCATTTCCAAGTCAGAGATAAACTATTACCAAGTACAGAACCCATGGTGGTGACTGTACTTTCACAAACTTGGCATTTTTTCCAAGTATGGTAATCATGCCCACTAAAACTCTACTACCCACCACATTTTCACAGCTCAGGCGCTTTCATCATGCTGTGAAATACTCATCAAAATCGAAGCATAATTAATACCTCTATT
The DNA here is from genome assembly GCA_038090715.1 of Florisuga fusca. Classification (NCBI taxonomy): domain Eukaryota; kingdom Metazoa; phylum Chordata; class Aves; order Apodiformes; family Trochilidae; genus Florisuga; species Florisuga fusca. Next base: position 10,665,825 of record JAAWXA010000012.1, read on the forward strand.
TATAAAGTCTGCAAAGAGTGATTCACCAGTATTCAGATGTAAACAGCAATAGCTGGATTCTTCAAACCTCAAGCAATTGCACAGCAATGTCATTCACACACACACACACACACACACACACACACACACGTGTTGTTTCGGCACACCCTAGCAGAGATGCAGACTGTGAAGAGAATTACTTAGGGCAGAACTGAAACCTATGATTTCCAGACTCCGAACCAGATTATAGCCTAAGGATTATTTTTACTACACAGTTAAGACAGACAAGCACAGGCTGTTCTGAAAAGCCACTTCAACTATTAGCTGTTCAAGACAACCTGAGTACATATTGACAATTAGAGGAAGAAAAAGGAGAGGTTTATATTCTTTTTAAAAATACAGTTTTAATGAGCTATATAGGCATGATTGCTATGAGATCTTCCACCTATACGCCACACTACACATTGCAACACACAGCCTTTAAACTGTACATTAGAATGTCTGAAAAGAATTCACTGGAAAAATATCATACAATCACTTAAATAAACAAAGACAACATTACAGTGCAAACAAAATCCTGGTTTTATTTATTCTGCAATTACCAAGTACTTTCTAGAAGTCTTTTTTAAAAAATAATCAATAAAACCCTCACACAGACCAACAACATTTGCTGAGTTTATCCCCTCTTCATGAACCAAGAATCCTGATCCTTGAAGCCATAACAAACTGCATACAGATCTGTATCATGCATGTTGACCTGATTTCTATGAAGCAAGGGATCCCAACCCAAAAGCTGCAGATGACAAAAGTGGAACCTGCTGGTTTCTACTAACTTTTGATCCCATGAGAAGAAAGATTCGGTACAACAATCACCTCCATGAGTTAAAGACAATGTGCTGAAGGAAGCCTGGCAAGGCCTTGGTTAATGAAAATGTTGCTTTCTACTGGCAATTGCTGCTACTGTAGGGTTTACTTTGTCATAGTTTGAGTACAAGGAACTGGAGCAGGAGGACTTTCAGGCTCTGAGAGGGTTGGCAGCCAGCGGGGTCCCTTACCTCCTGTTCCCTGGCCACACTCTATAAAGCTCAGGCAGCTTTATTCCCTTTTTATCTCCCCTTTGGGAGTGGGGTGGGAGTGGTAATAGAGAATAATTCTGTCCTTTGGTTTTTGGTCCACCCAAACTGCTATGCTGTGATGAACAGCAGGCTGTTGAGCAGCAACAATGCCACATTCTCAAAACTGCACTGCAACATGTAAAAAAAGAAATATGTATCTGTCCTAAGGGGCATGGCAGGATTGCCAGAGTTCACAACAGGCAAAGGCTAAGGCAGCAGCAGGTGCAGTCTGATTCATAATCTCTGCAAGCTATGCCACCTTCATGAACTCCTCCTCTGGCAAGAGAAAATTTAACATAAAAGTGCCTGCACGCTCTTGCCAGTTGGTGATACAAAGAGGAGAATGAAGAGTTCTGGAAAAACTTCAGGGAAATAAAAGGCACATGTAGGTGAGTACAGGAAAAAAATGATGTTTTGTCTCACTTGGAGAGGAATTTTGTCTCTTTCTACTCCCATTGTGCCACCCTTCTCTCAGAAAAGAAAGAAATAACTTAGTCCAATGCAGCTTTAAATTCTGGGTGAGATAGGGACAGCTTGACCTGCTGGTGTTGCTGCACAGAATGACATTGTCCTCCTCACATGTGTATGATCTACTCCCATTCAAACTTGGCCAGTTTTCTAATATAGAACCAAGCAAGCTTAAATGGAAGCAGAATATTCATCACCAGTGACATTCCATGGGACATCCTTGAGTTTTTTATCAGATTACACAACACAATGAAGCACTGCTTTTACAGGCAATAAGTGGTTATTCCATTACAATTTCTGGATTTGCACTTCTTTCTAAGCATACATAAGAGGGAATAGTAGATAAGAAAGCGGAATTAAATAACACACATTTTCACAGTCCTATTGCAGCCTGTAAAATACATAAACTGCATATAACCATTTTGCTACTACAACAGCTGATGGGTTAACACACAACATTCTAAACATAGGTGGGAGATAACACAAAGTGAGGGCTCCCAGATTATTTAATCCCCAGTTCCAACTCCTATACAATAATATTTTTCTCACTTAATCCATTCAACAAGCACACAGAGCATGTAGAAAACATGTCACAAGTGGATGGGTACTGAGTTGGCATGCCTAAGGTACAGAGCAGCTTCTTCAGTGCTTCTGGCTGAAAGTGATGGAGATACAGCAGGGGGCTTCTGCCCACAGTAAAAATGAACACTGGTCATAAAGTATGTGGCATGGGACCACCATGTTTTAAGAGTGCCTTGCTACACCAGAAAAATCCTGCTTTGCTACATAACCACAGTTCTCATTTACACATATGCAAAAGCAAAGCCTTCTTATGGAAAGGCAGTGTGAGATGCACTTGTTATTTGGCTACCTCAGTGGGACAACTGTTTCATCCAGATGAATGAGCAAGTGAAGGTTTTGCCTACTAAAGCTTTATAAAAGTCTTTGATCGCCCTCATGCATGAATACTAACCCACATATAAAAGTGACTCATTCTCAACTATCTAAAACATTGTGGTGTAACTGTCCCAAAGAGAATTAGCTGCCTGCATCTATGAATGAAACTTGAAAATGAAGACAGTAACCCTTAATTATTGTACCAAAACGGATAAAAAAATAACTACTTTTAAATTACATCCCCTATTCATAAATAATTGACCATAATTTGTTCTCACAAAATTATTTTAAGATTGTGTGCCTAATAGTTCAGCAGTCGACTACCTCAAGAAACTACATTAAAAACCAAACCCCATCAAACTAAGTAACAGGAGCTACAGAGACTTGCCTGCTAAGCAGCTCCTCAGGTAAACCAGAACACCTTAGGGTCCCTCAGAGTAGGCTTACTCTTACATACAGAGAAGTTTCTCAGGGTAGCAAGAGAATAAAAGTTGCTGGTGTTTTATTGCTGAGAACTTGTTGATTCTGCTCAAAACATGGAGGAAGAACTTCCATTGGGAAGTACTTCCCTTCTATACTTCTCTGTTCATTCACAGAGAAACTCTGGGAAGGTTATCTGTTTTCCTTGCACCAAGATTTTTTTTTCTCTTATGTAGAAGCACAGTTCTAGATGCATGGTGCAGCACACGAGTACCATACACACAGTCCCATACAGAACTCTGCAGAGTGCCACATTCCCAAGACTAAAGGCTGCCACTCTCCATCACAGACACAAGCACTGGATTCTGACAATGAATTCTGTGCAACTCAGCTTACCTCTCACCTCCCATCTACATGAGGGGGTGAGACTATGTTATTAGAGGGTCCGCACAGCCACAGGGTAGAGCAGTGACAAGTGTTCTGCTCCTCTGATAGGCAACTTTTTTGTGGTGTAGTAGTGGATGACTTCAGGAACACTGTCAAAGGGAGGGCTGTTCTGACCCAGGATGTATTTCTCTTTGGTTTTCATCAGCTTCATGTGCATAAAACCTTGACTGCTCCTGCAAGGAAAGCAAAGAGTTAGTTCATGTTTCTGCATAGAGAAGAGAGAAGCATGACCGTAACAGGCTCTCCATGACAGAGGGAAATGTAGGAGAACAAAACTTGTGGGTTTGCTGGGTGACAGGCCAAGACAGGGGACAGCCTTTGACAGTGACTGGTAACTGTAAATGCCCATGGACAGTCCATCACAAAGGCAGACTAAGCCCAAGCCAGTAGTTCTTCTTCATCATTCACCAAGGCACTATCTAAGGCTTATAGTCACGCTGCACAGGCAGCTCCAGCAGTCCTACTTCTTATCACAAGAACTTTGTCCATTTCTCTTTCTTTGATAAAACATGTTTGAGGAGCAAGCTGGAATCACAGAGAACTCCACAACAGGTAGAAGATCTCACTAATGTATGTTACCTTTACAGCAATCCACACCAATGCTGGACATCACTCATAACAAAAAGAAATTTTGGATCAAGAAGACCATGAAATAATCCTAAGGAAGTTGACCCTGTTAACAAAATAACCCACTCCTAAAAGGCAAATTATTTAATAATACATTAAGTAATTCTGCAGCTGCTGGTGTGTACTGCGGGCAGCTAGTATGTGCTTTTCCTGGTAATGGCTCGATCAATTTTTAACAAAGAATCCAGCAAGACCTGTGGACTAAATGAATTCCTTTCATGATAGACGTGTGAAAAAAACCTCTCATAAAAAGCCAGCATAGCTGGAGGTAGAAGGGTCATCCCCATCTTTCATAAACAATAGGATGCAATCCACACACAGCTTGTATTTTGAGGACCAAAACTGCATCACTGTTTTCTGATATTTCTATCTTATTTCACAGCAGTGGGATGTTGCCTACGTTCCTCCTTTTTAGGCAGCTCGCATTACAGTTTTTAAGGGGTGTAGCTCCTGCTGTTAAAATCATTAGCAAAGCACATTGGTTTATGGGGTAGAAGGATAAAGCTCAGTGAATGAAGGACTTCTCCCTGCATTGACTGACTCATCATTTTATCATCACAGGCCCCAGTGACATTTGGTTCTTCTAGTCACTGAAAGATGACCACATAAGACTAAGAAACCTGGGTATTTTATCTGGACATAACTTTTCTTTAAAACCAACTGCTAACCAGGATCTTTGTGGAACATTCCACATGATTCAACTGTCAACTCACCATATGCAGATGAAAACCTGTGAAGTTAATCATTAACCTTCAGTCAGTTACTATTAATCTTCAGTCTATCTCCTCTGAAAATTTAGTGACATCTCTTAAGAGCAGTCAGTAAAGTACTAGCTTCCACTTTATTTTTAAGGCAGTATGCTGGAAAACTGGGAGGAAATGGATGGAAACCTAGCATTTTGACTGCTAAAAGTGGTTATTTCCTACCTCCATACTACCTTACTCCATACTTCGTATGTTCCCCCCTTCAGATGTGATGATTCTTTACAACTTTTACAGTTAGAACATATAAAAACCTAGCTTCCCTTTTGAAAGTCTTTCCCTTGATAGTCTTTGGTGGCTAGTTTGAAATGGAGGTGGAAAAAGAAATAATTATATTACAAGAAATAAAATATTAAAATATTTCTTGTAAAATAATTCCACAAAAATCACACCATATCTATTTCTTCCCATGTATTTTCAAGTTTTTTGCGTTGTCCTAAAAAAAAAAACCCACAAACAAAAAACCAGAATTACTTTCATTAAGTAAAACCCAGTCTGAACGGAAATCCCTCAGAAATGGATTTCAGATGTCATTTTGTGTGAATGCTAAAGAACATCCAATCAATTAACTAATTAATTGTTACTGATTAATGTTCATTAAATGCTACTGATTGCTGGTACTTACAGTGAACAGTTATGTTGTTAGTGATGGGTTGAGTTCTAATTTCTATGACACCTACTTTTCTGGATGTTCCTAACTCTTCAAATTAAGCATTATTCCAGGCTTACTGGTGGATGAAAGCAAATGTTGTGTTTTCAATTATTTTCCTTCATCTCCTTTACTGCCTTTTAGTTTCCAAAAACTACACTGTGAATTGATTATCCACCTTCATTGTTAACAATTAATCCAACTTAAGTGTCACTGGTTGCAGCTAGAAACATCAAGCCATCATCTTCCAGAATGAAGTGAAACTGGAAGAAAGTCAGCTTGGCACCTTGAAGCCATGCCCTTGAATTACACAAGTGTATCGTATTTCAGTATTTATATATCTGTATAAACCTTCAAAAAGTTTGGTATTTGAAACTGTTCACATCTGACCTAAATTTCCTCTATGCTGCCTCTCCCTTCCCATTTGTTTTTGAAGTCTGTCTTACATACTTCCCTCTTCTGGTATGCTCATACATTCATAGAGATTAAGTATCTCTGATTTTGATATTCAGAGGGATTACTAAAACACCAGATGAGGAAAACACCTCATGGCTGAACTAGGTGAAAGTTAGTTTCTGCTTAGTTTTCTAAGCTCTGCTGGAGTCTACATGAGCAAGTACAAGCAGAACACATCTGATGGTGACCAGTCCTCCTTTTGGCTTACAGATTTCTCAGACCTTTGAAAGTACTAACTAGAGAACCTGTCAGGCTCAAAGTTTTCTAAGAGCAGAACCCAAGTTCACACACATGAACACTGATGGAAGCCAGTGCCTTTCTGAGACACGAGAATGAGACATTCTCATTCTGCAAGAGAAGATGCTGGGACCTGACCTAACTCATGTGATATTGTTACCATGTAAACTATAAATGTCATTATGGTTTCTCAAATACTGCAATAATTCTTTCTCAATTTTTTTGTTCAGTACCAGTACCAAATCAGAGAGTACTGACTCCCTCCCTTCCTTATTGCAACCATCCCCCACGAGTTTCAAATACAGAGCAGGAGTTGCTGATCCCTGCAACAAACTGCTTTGGAACTCTCAAGCACAGATGTTTACATAAACACAATACTTGGTATGTGACTAATAGTCACACCTTGTTTAAAATGTTTTGCAACACAACTATAAAACCAAGTAACTTCAAATTACAGCTTTCCCACACGCTTTCCTCCTGTTTTTGAAATCCAATGAGGACAAGAGAGGAACTGTGCAGAGAGCTCCCCAGATTGTGCTGGTTTTGGTCTTTCACCTGAAGTGTGATACAACAATGTACAAGAAACATAGATAGAAAACCTAGTGGTTTTTTTCCAGAAAATCTTACTGTCCTCTAAACATAATTCACGTTCACAACCAGAAAAATTAGCCAAGCCTTCTGAAAGCTTTTCTGAAAAAGTGCCGTTTTGTCAAAACATGTTTTTCTGCATTCATTTTGATGAAATGCCACTTATACAGGGGAAAAAAAAGCAACACATTTGCACTAAACATTGGGGAAAAAAAAAACTTTCTAGCAACGCTGGAGCCTCATGTTGTCTTGTTTTCCCATTCTGAAATGTCTGTTACATTATAAGCTGTCACTGTGAACAAAGCCAATGTAATGTTTCATGCCAACCTACAGTAATAAAGAAATAAATTATAATCTCTCCTGAAAAAAAACAAACCAAAACATCAATTTATTTTTTTTTTCCACTTGATGAGTGCTTACTTTGAAAAATTCTTTACTGGAGATACTCACAGGCTACTTTTCCTGTCTCTTCTTGAAACACAAAGTACATAGGACTGTCATTCTGTATCTTGATAGCCACTGTCTGCATGGTGAGAGGTCTCTTTGCCTGCCAGCAAAGGAGGGCAGTGTCCATTTGCAACACCACCCATGTGAAGACCACTGTTGAGCTCAGGATCCACTCTAACCAGTTCCCACCTGCTGCTTTTAATAAGTATGTTCAGTACAAGCTGGAATTCTGTAGAAGTTGCAGAATCCTTGATGTCTACAGCCAGGTCCCTACCATTATTAAGGCCAAGAGCAGACTAGTAGTAAATTTTTAAATACTTTCATTCAACTGCTGATTTTCAGAGCCAAAAATCCTGCTAACTCTTTGTAAATAATAGTAACAGGAAGAACCTGTATTTTTTTAAACACTAATACAAAAGTTACTTTCCAAGAGCATATTATGTGTTTTAAAACAAATAAAAGGTAACAAGTCCAGCATTAATCCAAAGCCCAGACCATACCCAAAGTCTATGTTCTCAGCTTTGAGAAGCAGGACCTCTCCTACAAATCAATCCTGCATTTTCATAATGACAAAAAACTTTGTGAAGTTATGTTTGCTATTGAGGCAAAACCACATGCTTGTTTATGAGACCCCAGGATCAGGGTGTCAGTAAACACCATTCAGCTCTGTTCTCTTTCTAGTGGCAATGACTGCACAGAAATTATCTGAAAGAGCAGAAAGCAAAGCCTATTAGTGTTTTACTCATAATGTGTACATTTATCTTATTTCTGAAATAATGCTAATCTCAAAAACTCAAGAACATCGACATTTTCCAAAATTGAAATGTGAGGCAGGAAATGAAGCTGTGAAGGTTTGGTGCACACTGCTGCAAGGAGCTTTGGGAAGAGGAAATTATGACTGAAAGAATTAGCTATTAAGCCCAGCTGACTGTGTAACTGAGCAGTATTGAAACATAATCCCCTACACCAAGATGCTGCTCTATTGTTACATTAGGAAGGCACCTCTGTGAGCTTGATGTCCAGTGAAGTAATTGCTTAACTCCTAAAACACACTTGTAAGTGAGAGATGGCTCTCCTCTTCCCTTTGCCCATCTACTTCCACTTCTTTCACCAGCCTGTTTGCTTGTGAAGAACAGACCCAGCATAGCGAGCTTGTAATCAGGCCTTTCAAGTGGCAGCCAAAGACTGGGAGCCTTGGTCAAAACACAGTTACCAGGAGATGGATCTCCATGGATCTCTCACTCAACCTCTTGCAAATGGGTTTAAGGAAAAAATGGGAGGACATGAATGAGCCAAATAACTACAGCCCTGAAGGAATAGGGACGAGGAAATACAAGCAGCAATACAGGGCTGCTGGAGGAGACACAAAATAACACACATGTGCTCCTCAGGCCTTTGGGATAATTTTGTTCACGAAAGGTAGATCATGTTCCTTCTCTTTTCTGCTATGGGGAATTTAAACGATGCTGACAAGGAGACCCAGCCCTTTGATGACAATCCATAGAAAGATGCTTTTTGCCGCAAAGACTTGTCACCAACAGTAACAATTCCATGTTTCTAATTGAGATGAGCAACGCATGAACCTGTACATCTTAGAGTTCCTTTGATGCACCCAGAGGTAGCCAATTCACACACAACTGATCTTCACTGGGTAAACTACAGCCACTCAAAATATTAGACATTGAGATAAACAATGTAAGCTATCTTGAATAATGTTTTACCTACAGATGCATTATTTGGTAATGCTGTATTTGGTAATGCAAGTATTTGGTAATGATGTAACTCCAATGTGTGTTTCACACATTTGAAATAGTTATTTTTGGAATCTGAATCAGACAAAGAACTCACATGCAAATTCCAAATGCCAAGTAAGCCTGTCTGACCCTCTCAAAAGTCCACAGAAAGTTTTCCTGCTAATGGAAAAGATGGTCTTCAGAGACATCTTCTTTGTGCAATATTCAGTTTATTAAATGAAATCAAAGCACTACCATCTTTTAACTTTTCAAATACAGGTAGTATTTGCATGTTTCAGGAAACTTAAATTTATCTTTTTTTACTAGAGAAAAGAAAGCCATAAACCCAAAGACTAGAGTAAGAATTTTTTTTTTTAAATAAGCCTGCCAGATGAAGCTAAAGAATAGACTTTAAATTACTAACACTTAATCTCAATTCAAAATCAGTATGTCATTCATTTTTCGCCTGAATCAGAAACGTGTGAATTTAACTGAAAAAAAATGCTGATCCACATGTGCTGGTAAAGTTCCTTGAGAAGTACAAACCCCTAGAAGACAATGGTGAATATGAATGCCTGGAGGAAGCATACAACATTTAGACAGGAACAGAAGCAATTTTTGCCCAGGAATCATCTTGGCGGCACAGAGCTACACAATTGCCAGATCTCACCTAAACCCACAGGGCAATTCCAGATCCCACTGACCTACAGATCAGGTTCTTTCCCATTTCTGTGACTAAGTAGACTCACTTTGGCCTAAACAACAGTAATAAAACACAGGGTCATTGATCAAGCAATGGAATGAATCACTGATGACAAAAGTAACTCATTGGATTTCGGTATCACCCCAATCAGAACCCTTGCTTTAATGAACCAAAATGGAAAAATGGCAGTGCTCCTACATAACGAAACAGAAGTGTCTTTAGGCTTGAAACAGCATTTCAGAAAAGTCAGCTTCAGCTGTTTAATTCTGCCCAATTGTAGCCAGCATTTTTTCAGTTTCTTGACAATCGTTTCCCATAGTGCTTTTTTAAATTTTTAATCTAAATGAAGTCCGTCTTTTTGCTCTTTAATGTGACTGATTTATGCAGTTTCACAACAAAGACCATTCTAATGCTTGTCCCAGAATGTGCCAAAAATTTTCACACATTTTTAAGTGAGAGTTCTAGTAGTACAGTGCCAGAAACTTAATATTGGAGTTCACTGCCTTTTCCCAGCCAATCCTCACATATATAAACACACAGATAATCCACACTGACAGCAGAGTTTGCTCTCAATATCGATAAAAGAATTTGCCAGGAGACAACAATTTTAGTCAAGTACTCCACACAAAAGGAAACTGAGTTAATTCCTGTGCACGTGTGTGGTTTTGTTTCAATAGAACTTTTCCACAGTGTTTTTCTTTAGATGTTATTTGCGTCTCTTTATTTCATGTAGTCGCTTATGTGTGTATACAGAAATTCTACCTGCCCCTTATCTAATAACAGGCTGAGGTATGTGTGTTAATTATCCCATTTGCTGTAAGAGTCAGCTGGAGACAGCTATCTGATTCTTTGATTCTATGACTGATCTTGTCATTTTTATGCATTGTCCATAGACAAATCATATTTCTTGTGTTCCTGTTATGGATCCACTGCCTGGTCCTGGGGTGGCCATCACCTCTTTTTGCTAATCTACCTGCTAGTACAACACAGCTGTTGTACAATCTTTTCTGTTGTATCTGCCTAGGGAGGTTGTTGATGCCCATTGCCTGGAACTGTTCAAGGCCAGGTTGCATGAAGGCTTGTGCAAGCTGGTCTAGTGGCAGGCGTCCCTGCCAATACAGGGGGGTTGGACCTTTATGATCTTTAAGGTCCCTTCCAACCCTAACCGTTCTATACTTCTGTGATTATTGTAAAAAAGCAAAAAACATCAGTCAAAGGATAAAACATTTCAGTTATTGATGATAACTGAATGCTATTCAGTTAGCATGGATGCTATTTCAGTTATTGTGGGCAGAATACAAAGTAGATCCCACCCATTATAAAAAAAAACTCATGAAACAGGGGACTTGCACTCACTAGTTTTACCATCAGTGATTTTAGTCTGTCCCCTGCTCATGAATTGCTGTGAAAAGCTCGTATATGAAACACTGCAAGAGAAATTTAGTTTGCCATGAGACTGCACAGCTGACAGGAGACTCAGTGCTCTACTATCACAATTCCCCTTCCTAAGGAGTAGTTAGAATGTTCTTAGGAACATCACAGGAAGAAAAACAGAAAGGCACAAGGAGTTTTCTCTTAAAGTTGTACTCTCCTGGAATCAGAAAATTCATGTGCAAGTGTTAAGTGCAATACTTAAAACCAAGTCATATTCCAAGACTTAAAATAATTTACAGGAAAAATAAAGCCTGCATATATCTGAAGTATGTCACATTACAACTTGAACATTTCAAAATATCTAGACAGCTATGGTTATCAGAGAATGCACAAATTAAATGACAAAAGGGACAACAGGTGCTGAACCTCATTTCTAAAGCAGGTGTCTTCTAGTTCAAGACCTCTGCATTACAGAGAGATCCCAACAAAAACAGCAATGGAATTAAAATGTAAAAAATAGTCCTACAAAATATTTTTATTAAGCCCTGGAATAGAATCTTAAAACTAGGTTAACATATGCCCTTTTACTCATTCCACAGCAAAAGAAATAAAATACTCAAACAGTGTAGTTGCATATTCAGCCTTAAACAGAAGTAGCAGGAGCTGCTGAAGAAAAAAAAAATTCCAAGTTTATTTATTATATAATAATATTATTATGTAGTGTTAATTATAATATAATAATTAAATAATAATATTAAAATTATATTATTTATTATAATTATTATACCAAGAGACCAAAAAACTTCACACTGCAATATCCAAATGCAATGACCTGTCACTATACACTATGCAGAATGACAGCCTCAAACTTTCTGGGTGCCCTTCTGAGCTGAACCAATGCAGCCACAGACTAGATAATTTTCTCTTTTTGCACAAGAGAAGCTATGTCATATGAATTGCATTTATTGTGTTTTACTGACAAGTACTTACTTCAGTGAAAGAGAATAGTCATGCTTGCTTGTTTGACTATTTCTCACAAGGTAGCTGCACTCTTTACACAAACGTAACAGGTTTTCTGCATCTGTCCGACTGATTGCTCCGTGATACCATCTAGGAAAAAGCAAAGTAATAATACATATATATGTTACAATCCATACTCCTTTCAATACTTCATTTCTTTAAGATACGAATAACAGTTAATACCACGTGAGTACCTTTTAAGATCTAACATATTATGGATAAAACCCACATTGCTTCCATTACCTGATTTTAACTTTACAATTTGTGGAGGCTTATAATTCCTGTCAGCTGAAGGAAAACACTTAGATCAGGAAAGCATTTAACAAGATTGGTGTACCTATTTATGTAAAAAATTCCCACTGAGAGGCACACATTATAATATTTATCTTACAAGATGATTCACAACATATACACGAACTCTACATCATTCCTGTGATGTATCAGTATTTCAACTAAAATACAAAACAAAAATAGAACCAGCAAAAGCAAAGAAAAGGAAAATCACATGTGAAAAACACAAACAGTTAAGAGTGGAAAAGAGTTGCTAAGATATTTGCTGCTGAAGGATAATTCTCAACAAGCAATTTAAAGACTAGGTTGTTTTCTGCATCTAAGAGAAGTATACTGACTCTAGGCAAAAATCAGACAATGGACCTAGGAGAGTACAACTAATAGGAGTAATTTTTAGAAACAACTTCCTTTTCTTTTCTCCCTAAAGGGTTAAATAAAACAAAAGTAAAATATGACTTATCCAAAACCAGAGAGATATCCTAGACTCCAATACTCTGAAGGAAGTAATACACATATTCAGATCCGGTGTTCCACAGTTGGCAGAGACTGTCATGGAAAAAGAATGTAGGGCTGGTTCCAGGAAACAAAATGTGATTTTTAAACAGTTGAAAGAAAAACATCCAGATACGAGGACAACCACTGATGGGAGACCATCTTGATGTAGAAGTGATACCTGGAAGATATTTCAGCTACAGCTGAGAGTATACAGCAGTATTCAGAAGTTCAATTGCTTGTGAATCATATGCCCATGTAAATGGAACACTCAGATTACTCCTATTACAGCTAGCTAGAGAGACTGCCATAGTACTATATCAGCTTAAGTTTCCTGATTAATTTGCTGTTTCAACTGTACTGCAGCCGTTTGCCTTGGGTGTGACTATTATTTAAATGTCAGCATATAGGTATTTGTGCAGAAAGGCCAAAGAAAGGTCAGATGTCAATGATGTGATACCAAAATACTGAAACGAAAACTTGTGGACGATATCAATGCAAAAGTATGTGACATAAGAACTGGAAGACATGCATGTCTTCTAAGACATCCTGGAAAACACAGCCACACAATGCAGATCTGAAAGCAAAATTCAAACACAATTTGACCTTTATCAGTATCTCCTCCCAGAATAGGAAGGCTTAGAGAATATTCTTCCTGATGTCCCTTATTTTTTCAATGGTCAGGTTTCAGCCACTGAGTGGTCACAGCTCCACTGAAGACAGAACACTTCATCAATTATATGGTAAGTAAAATCAGTTTTTACAGCTCATATAAGGCACAACACTGTTTCTTAATTGATCAGAGCAAAAAGTCACCAGATCTTGTACATAAGGCAATGAGAGACCCAGTTTTAATAAGACAACGGAAATAGAACACACTCTCTTCTTCAGCTGTTGAGCAAATTGAACAAATTCATTCAGTTCCCTCGGGTCCATGAATTACTAAATTCATAGTTACAGATTCCTTAATCACAAGCAAACAACAGCATTTTTTTCTATATTATCACAATTAATTATTTCTGTCAATTTGCAAAACTTCCTAACCTACTTTCTAAGAAATCCACTTGTCAATTCGCATGATTCCTTTCCTCTAGCTCTTGTACTCCTCTCTATAAAACTGAATTCCATTTTCATAAGGAAAGATGAAATGACTTGGCATGTACTGTGGAGAGGTCTCACACTGCTAAAACTTGAAAATTTTGTGTAATTACGAATAAACTAAGGTACAATACATCTAGAGTCTTCTGTTTTCTGACACACACACACTAACTGTACATTAATTTGTGGTTTGATCCTGCATAATAAAGAACCAAAAAGAATCTCATCTGATTAAACACTTGAAATATTAAAGGAAGCAAAACTAGCTCTACAGCAGTTATTATCAATTGCAATTACATATAACTGCAGTAATGCAGAAGAGAGAAGCACGCAAAACTACTTATGAATGAAAATTTACTTAACAGACATTCAGCTTCTTGAAGTATTTTAAATGTTTTTAGGTTTGGTGGGGGTTTTTTTGGAGGATAAGGTGGGCTGAAACAACCCAAATCTGAGGACCAAGTTTTACAGACAAGTTAATAGCATTTTAATAATTTACCTAACAGTATCACTGAATGATTTTGCAACAGTGGTTGCTACTTCCTCTGTTGAAGATAAGTCTACAATCTGTCAATGAGCAGACTGTTCAAAGGCCAAGGTCAATTAGATGAAATGTGACACCATGTGGATGATACCGTTCTCTGTTGCAAGCTAGAGTTTCCAAATATTGATTGTAAAAAGGGAAAGAAATTTCTGGAACTACCCTCTCTCAGACACAACTGGCAAAGGAACTGCTAATCCTCCCAACATTACTGCCATTCAGAAAGAAAGTATGCTCAAAAAGAATACACATCCATGCTAAACTATGCCCTCCCTCTCCCGTGAAAATAAATTCTGCATCTAAGTTAGAATGACAGCATCTGGAGTGTGACTGCCTTCAGAGTTTCAAGACATGGCTTCCTCACTAGACTGTATGATTCTACTGAATTTCTCCATGCTCACAACTATCAGTTGTGTCAAAATTCCTTTCTAAATTGCTTCACAAGAAGATTTTTCTTCCTTTGCCTGTCAGGGGATTCTGGCCCCTTCCACAGAGCTTCACCTTTAGTATGACACAGGACAGTGGGTCACTCCACCACACATGCTATTCTGTATAAATGGTTCAAGGAAGGGTAACAGTGAGGCCAGACAGAGGCCACTCTTCTGGATACCAAACCATTCACTACAGGGAACTACCCCAGAACTTGAGTAAGGATCTGACAAAACTGCCTTTAAATACTACCCTAGAGTAAAATGAAAAGTTTTCAGGAAAGATTCTCAAGTGGTCTTACTGGTTTCTCCTTGGACCAGTATTACAGCCAGATGCAAGGCATGTCTAAACTACTAGAAACATGCTCTGCAGCCACAGAAACAGAATTTGTGCAGCTTAAAAAAGTAATATATATGTGATATACACCTGTTTTGCCTAATGCAATGTAATCAGCATGGCTGAAAGGGGAATAACTACATATATTTGGCAGATAAAATTCACTGTTCCTGAGATGAGTTTCCAGTTTAACTCTATTTTGTCTCCCACAAAAGTTACCTACGTTTTGCACAATTCATACAAATAGTTTTTCATGAATAGTAACAGAGGAGATACTGAGGAGGGGAAGCTGGACAGCAGGATCTGGTACACTTGCTGCTCCTGTAAGTGGGGAGGCAAAGGGTGACATAGCAATTACTGTGCTTACTTACATCTGCTTTTCCAGTTGAATAGTTGGATCTATTCTCTCTCCCAGGATCCCACAGAATTCTGGACTGCCATGTTTGATAGGTTTTAAGCCTCCTCCAGGTGCTCTTAACTGCCTGCGCTGGTCATTTGAGGGAGAAGGAGATGCTTGTGGATTCTCAGTTCCATTGAATTGGGCTGCAAGATACACAATAATTACCTCTCCAGGCAAGTTTAACAAGGACCAATACAGCTGCAGCACTTAAGAGAGGTTTCACACTTCCTTGGGGGAATAAACATGCATTAAGATGTAGTGGTTTATCTACAAAATTACATGTATCAAGTAAAAGTATTTCTAACTATGCAAAATACAGTTCCTAAAACTCTCTTGCTTTTTCAGTAACAAACTCCACACTTCTAAAGCTTTGTACAATAATTACTGCTTATATTAACATTTGATACTTCCTTATACAGTGCTGGCACAAAGTTTTTCTCTTTAAACACTTGGGTACAAACTGATGAAAAGGGAAAATAACATTTGCCAGTTTCTCTCACTATATTATTCCAAGAAATGCAATATTACTTACTTTGCAAACTCTGATATCTTAGAGCACAGCAACACCTGTAGCAAATCACATACTAATGATATCAGCATTTACTTACTACATTTACACTTAACAGATTCTGTGTAAATTGTAGAATAGAATATTGACAGCAACAGTGAAAGGCGCTACCCACACCATCTTCCTGACAGGCTATCTTCTGTGATTTGCTTCTTCATCAAAACTAACTTTCCCACCTGCAGATGGATTATCATTTTAAAGTCATCTACTGGGGACGAGGCAGAAAAAACTTCACAGTATCAGGAGGCAAAAATCACAATGCACACGAACACACACAGCACAATCATCTCTCAAGCTTCAACAGAGATATCAGAAAAAATGTTACAAGGACAATCAAAGGGACTCTCTTAAACAGCATGTTGTAGATCTCATGCATTTAGAAGTCAACACTCAGCAAGTTAGGCATGTAGCTGGTAGTACTTACTGTTTTAAAGTAGCACTATACAACAGCAAGACAGCCTGTAACGTTCAAGAAGATACTACATACAGAATAGAGATGTGCTGGACTTGGAAATGTTTTGAATTTTGTTGTTTTTATATACTTTCCTCAGGGGGCTTAGGACACTCCCAAATTCCCCCTCTACTCAGAGAAAGCAGCCACAAATTACTGCAAAAATTCAACAGATATATTATTTAATATTCTGAAGTATTCATAGCAGAAAAATGCTGCTTATTTCTTAAAATGGAAACTCATATTTAACTTCATTACCAGGTACTGAAAGCTGATTAGCAAAGTAAGGAGAAACATTGCATGTATGTACTTGCCAATAACATACATGAACAGCATTGTTTCAACTTAAAAAAAGACACCTGGGTGTAACTTGGGGACTCTGTGAATACTGGCGAACTAATGTCAGCTTCTGACCAAGTAACATCTTTCAGACACCTAAAAGTTCCTTTCACAAACCAAACACAAAACTCAGTTCTGACTGTGAACAGCAGTATCTTTACAACATGATGGTTAGAAGTAGGACCTGTGCTCAAAAAACAGCACAAGATAAAGTAAATCTGAGTTGCTTTTGAATGGTTTTGTGTTTGAAAAGCTTGGACAAGTCTCTGGACTCCTGCCCCATTTATTTTCCTGTGAATTAAATTGCCAGGAAGCAGCAATCTGAAAGAAGTATCCAGACAGATTGAACAGACCAGTGCAATACCCAGTCAGGCACCAACCCCACACAATGTTGTTATCAGGACTGAGTTTTGGCTAGGGTAAATCTGCACTTAACCAAGGCTGCAGAATATAAAGTGAAGCTTCAGAAGCTCAGTTCCATGCATCTAGGAGTGCAAAGTTCTTTATTGCTATGGCATTTCTGTTTACATTGCCATTACATTCATGGGACTGCCTGCATACCTGACCCTTCCTCATTCTCCATGCAGCCTCTCTTTCTCTATCCTGTAACTGGTGCCATACCCCTTCTGGTGATGGCATGCCACAGCTCCCCTGCTTCAAGTCCCCCAAGGCTCACAGCAACAGATAGAATTCTGTACAACAGCAGCCACAGCAAGCAGAGGTGACAATATTTGGCACCTAGAGGTCTTCCTTCAAGGCACCCAAGAGCAGTGACTAAAACTACCAGATGGCCCTCTTCATACTAGAGGGTCACCTATTTTGTAAAGCAATACTAATACAGGTTCTACAGACTTTGTAGGCCTTTTCTTTACTCAATGGTTTGCTGTCCTCCAATGACAGCCAGGCAAGACCCAATTTCACACATTCTGATGGGAGCCTATGTCAGCTTGACATTCCTGAATGGGCTCTAGGTGTTGCTTTCCTTTTACAGACAGATTATGTCCAAGAAAGCAATTTTGCTCATGTTGCTTTGCCAGCCTCCGCTCTTCTGGGCAAACCAGTTGACCCAGCTGAGCAGGAGGTGTAACAAGACCAGCCCACTTCCCATAAAAGCTACCAAAACCACATTTCAGCTTCAGCTGCGCAGCCTCCAATGAAACAAAACCATAACTGTAAAAGACCTCAAGCTGCAGACAGCATAATCCAGCTCTGATATGCAGAGACACATCTTTCAGCACTGCATTTAAAAGCAGAATTGCCTGAGGAAGGCTATACATAGTCCTACAAATGTCAGCATGACAGCAGCACAAGCCCCATGCTTAGGAGACAGTGCAGACATGCTCCCCCCCCAACCTGAGCAATTTCACAGCTGATAGCACACTTCCAGTCTGGCACATCTCAAACTCCAGTTTGTAGGTAAACAGGCTTATCTATTCATGTTTTGGCAATAAATCTTGAGATCATGACACAGAAACAAATGTTTTCCTCACAAGACTTGCATGAGTAATCAACTTCATGATAATTCTAATACTGTTTGCCATTTTGGATTATTTCCTCCATCTATCACCTGATAAAAAAAAATTCCTGCACAAGTTGCTTTGTGTCTTCATTTCACATCACAAATGTCTGTGCTCCCTTCAGGTGAACTTCTCAAAATAGGGAAGTTTTAGCAGAGGGTCCCTTCAGGTTCACAGCTTCCAAACTTCTAAGCAGCTGGGAGATGATAATTTTTGGTGTGTAAAGTGGGACTTGTCCATTGCCAGAATTTTTTACTCTGCACAGACAAAACTGTGCTTTTCAGAATTCAACTCAGCGAATAACTGCAACAGGACACTCAGCCTAGCTGTATTAGCAAGATACATTACAGAACCACAGTACACAGTAAGCCAGAAATGGGCTTCACACATAACTCAGCAGAGGGCCCATACCTCGCAGCAAACTTTCCACTGTTTCACACTTAGAAGAGAAGTTGGACCACTTCTTTTCTTATTTTAAAGATTTTTAGTCCCCAGGAATTAAGTACAGAGACAGCAGCTTGAATCTGTTTGCAGTCAATCCTCACATACTCCTTTGTAACAAATAAGCAGTTACCTAACAAATACAGTTACCAGGAATGGCAGGTACAAACAAAGAAAATCTAATTAATCTCAAAAATTTTACTGCCTTAACATTTTAAAACAGAACTCAGCATGCTGTACACCTAAAGAATTCAACTATGCCATGTGAAGTGATATTTTAAATTAAAGAAAAATTGAGAATTAAAGAAAAATTAGCTGAGTAGCGCATATTCACCAGCCTTGTGTAGGAACCTCACGGTAGCTCTGATATTATTCTTAGCCTTATCAAAGCTAGTATGTAAGGAAAAACTCAATCCATGGCATCTCCATGCTACACTAAACCACAGAAACAAGCTACTGAGATAAGCAGTGTCACCTTCTCAAGCATTTGTTTCTTCCTGACTTTTAATGCAGCCCATAGGCTTCAACTACCCTCTCACCTTCAAACAATATATTCTTGGCTCAAAAATAGCCTTAACCTCAAACTGTCCAAGAGCACATGCAAGAAATATTGAACCTGACTCCAGCTAAGCAAACACTGAACAGGTAGGCAAAAATTAACTGGAAGCCTTCCAGCTAACAAAATCAGCAAGAATTCACTGTTTAGCTATCTTGCAGGAGCTCTTCAACAGCAATATGTAGTCACTGTAGCCCTGACATTCCCATGACATCTGGCCTACACCAGACAGCTAGCAAGATGAGGATGAATGAGGAAGTACACCATCCTTCTGGTGGGCAAAAATGCACACACAGCTGAGAGAACAACACCTTGGGTGATAGGGAGCAGGTGTCTGAATGTGAGAGAAGAGAAATTCCAAGGAGATGTAAGAAGATAATGGGCTGGGACCAGTTGTCAGGCAGAAGGATAAATGAGAAAGTCCAGACAGAGATGCAGTTCTCTGGGTTAAAAGAAAAGGGAGAAGAAGACCACAAACAAAAGAGAGATAGACAAGATGCAGATGTGGTGGCAGAAGGAAAACTCTTCAGAAGCTGGAATGGAGAGTAGAAAAATTCCCTGTATAACAACACAAAGATGACCCACTGCAGATCTACTGCTTCTGATTGCTGCAGACAGCTTGTGATTCCCTGCAGGTAGCAGACAGCCTCTCTCTACATCACAGTTAATATGGATTATACTGCTCTGCAGTGAGGCTCACCTGTCAGGAGATGAAGGCTGCACATATGCTCAACATCACTGCCATCATAGGGACAAGAAAAAACCAAAAATGCTACTGAACCAGGTCAGACATCAATGACATAGTAGAAACCCAAAGCAGAAGCCTTTACACACATAGACTTGATTGGTATTCAGCATCTGCAAAACAGCCATCTTGGCACTGGAAGCCTAGTGATACACATCTCTGTTAATTAGCCATTCTGACACACAACAGGTGTCCCAAATCACAGCCAGGATCTCACAGCCAGGAAATCTCCAAGCTCAAGCCTTGCAAGCATTTTAATTGGTCTGGCAAAGGGGTTAACTAAGCTCAGGCATGTCTGAATCAAAGCGGGCTGCCATAAGGGAAAGTTCAGCAGTAGAACTGTGTATCCTACTACAAGCCACTCAAGCAGGTTAGACTTTGGTGTTCATGCTCCTCAGGGACAGAGACTACTTCACCTTCACACGATCCAGCAGAACTGGATGCTGGTTTAGATCCAGGCTTGAAAAGAACCATGAGCGTATGCTTAATGGGAAAGTGACTAAGCCTGGAATTCCACATTAACAGCTCACATGCCAGAGGCAAATCATGTGCTAGGAAGCAGAAATCAGTTTTCTCCAGCCTGTTTGGTTCTGTGGGTCAAGATGAAAGAGGATGTTGAGCAAGAAGTTTCTTTTTAAGCAGCTGCTTCAGGTTCATCCACGTGTCTCTTGTTCTCACATTTCACAGAATGGATACTGCAGGCATACGGTTGGCTTGGAAACAAATCCAAATCAACCACAACCTAAAGATGTAAGAACAACAGAAGCAGAGAGGAAGAATCACTGTCACAACAGATCGCCACTGCTTTACTCCACGGTGCTAGAAAAGAAACAGATTTCTGTCACCCACATTGACTTATCAGCTTGGAATCATCCCAACACCCAATAAGGGTATTGTCACAACAGGCTGTTTACAGAACAGTAGCCATGTTTACTTGTGGAGAGAAGTTACTTCTCATTTCCATAGTAAGGCAATAGAAGTGAAATAGAATTGTAAAATCATAAAATAATTCAGGTGGGAAGGCACTGGAAGGTGTTTAGTCCAATCTGTACAAGGCATGTGTTTCCAATGCTTGACTGTCCTTGCAGATAAAAAACTGTATTGAGTCAGAATCAATCCTGACTCAACTTATGTCTCATCTCCCCATCTATCACCTGCTCATTCATGAAGAACCTGGCTCCATCTTTTTGAAGATCTTATAGGCACTGGGAAGTTGCTCTTACATCCCCAGAGCTTTCTCTTTTCCAGACTAAACAAATCCAGCTCTCTCAATATCTCCTCACTTGTCACATGCTGCAGGTTTTTGTCATTTTGAGAGCTCTGCTGACTTCAATACTTACCAGCATCTTTCTCTGCATCAGAATACTGGACACAACATTACACATGTTGTCTAAGAAATGTGAAGTGAAGAGGAACAGTCCCTTTGCTTTGTCTACTGTCTATGCTCTGGTTCACACAGGCAAGAATGATGCTAGCCTTCATCACTTCCAGGGTGCACTGCTAGCCACATTTAGTCCACTTTCCCCACAAGGCCCTTCCAGCAATTACGCTTGTGACCCAGAGAGTCAGCCAGTCCTTAGCCCATACCACTGGAGGGGTTAGTCTGTTCCAGATGCAGGCCTTTGAGTTTGTCCTGGTTGGATTTTGTAAGCACGTTGTCAGCCCATTTCCTCCAGCCTGTCCAGGCCCCTCTGAATGGCAGCTCTGCACACATAAACCCTCCCCTGATTTGACATAATTCCAGACTTCATGAGGTGTATTTCCTCTCCTCCTACTCTAGGCTACTGATAAAGATGCTGAACAGGAAGGGTTTCAGAATAGACCCCCTGAGGAATTACACTTGTGACCAGACTCCAGGAAGAGTATGAATCACTAAGCCCTACCCTTGGAGGACAATGACACTGACAGGGTCTACCCATCTACAACATTCTAGCCCAGGTAACACAGGCCAGTGCCACAGCACAGTATGCTGAAGGCTAGAGTCCACGCAGATGACAGCTCCTGTTATCCTTCCACTAACAGATCTAGTAGTTTCAATGCAGAAGGCAATCAGGTTTGTCAAACATGATTTACCCAGGGTAAATGTACACTGACTACTAATCACTGCTCTCAGGTTTCTTTCATATTTCTGCCCAGAGCCATATGTCTTCCCTCCTCATACTCACAATCACTACATATAACTCTCCCAGCTTTCTGCCAAATTGACTCCTAAAAAGGAAGGGCAACAACTGTGCTCCTAGACACAGCTTTTCACTAGAACATGATATTGATAGGAAAATCACGGAGCATGTATTACTCTAGCACTCTACAAGAGCAGTCTGGAACATGGAGAGATGAACTAATACATCTGGGCACACAGACAGTCAATGAAAGAAAACACCCTGGCCTCTACAGTCATCCTTACTGAACAACACCCCCTCAGACACTTCTGGAAAGCAACAGAATGGAAAAATGAGAGCAATGTAATCAGCACTAAGCACAGACATTCACTGAAATAGAAATCACTTTGTCTCAGATTTCCTTGCCTGACAAGTCCTGATGTGGGAGAACTTCAGCAGTCCAAAAGGATTAATCTAAAAACATGTAAAAAAAAAAAATGTTCTTCATATCCATAGAAATGCTTGTAAATATGATAAAAATATTCCAAATACCAAGAAACTCATCATGAAGTAGAAGCGCTTAGCTGTATAACATGTGTACAGTAATTTTTTGTTCATACTTTTAAGAACTGCACCATAATTTAAGGACTTTGTGAAGTAACTCCCTTGTCATAGAGTCACTCAATAAACACTATTCATTAAAATGGGGGTAGGGATAGGCAGTGGGAGAAACCTAAGTTTTACTAACACGACCCAAATGCTGGGATGGTTGAGGACAGGTCAGTTGAAGCACCAAACAAAAAATGCAATGTTCCACATTTTTGCAGCAGGTAAAGATTTTAGACTACTCACATATGCTTTTAAGAGATTTCACCCCCTACGTGTACCAAAAGAGCAGAAACACTGTATATATGCTATGAGTATGAGAGAATTTCTTGGTAGGAATCTAGTAATCCTACCTGCCAGAGCTGGGATGGTGACTTTGTTCCACTCCCATGGCTGATCATACTCATCTGCAGGCCTGTCATCATCCTGTGGCAATTTGCTTTCTCGTAACTGGTGACTCATCACACTTTCAGAATCAGATTCCATACCGCTGCCTTCTGGTTCATAGGGTGTGTCATAGAGCTGCATGTTTTTCTGATGGGACTTCATGCATTCCTGCTTCTGAAACTCTGTTGATAAGAAAGAAAATGGCATCAGCATCATGACTAACTGCTCTATTCTCACAGTCAATAATTTTAGTACATTCAACTTCCATCCGTTCCTTAAAAGCACATGATTATACAGATGGCAAGGCTGTACAGGACTTTCAAATTTTATCTCTACATTTGGTAACTGGCTGGAAACAGAAATTTGCTCCATCTAAAAACCACAGCACAGTGTCTCAAGCCTTAACCAACATTCCTGAGCTTTCACAGAGCCAGATTTCAGAAAGCACACGATCCCTGTCAGCCTGTGTAAAGCATGCTTACAAACAGCTGTAATATAAATCCCCAAGAATGCTGAAATTTGGGTATGCAGCTAACTCCTCAAGAGTAGGTCATTCAGAAGTACAATGCAATGATACAAAGATCACAAAAAATAAATCCCACAAAATAATTACATATGCTGATGTAAAAGTTCTCTGCAGTTCCCTCTGCAGAATACCAGCAGAAAATGATGGAGGACTAAAGCAAGAACACTAAATGAAAGCATTGGCAACTAGAGCTTAGCACACATTAGATTAACAACCATGTTTTTCTCTAAATTAAACTGGACTTATCAAAAAGTAAACATGTTGAAACTTCACAGAAAAGAACAGTGCCTCCTGAATACAGGCAAGCAAAAACCAGGCTTTGTTAGGAGGAGTACAGCTAGGAAATGAAGGGGAAAGCTGTCTTGTTTTCATGCCTAGCCCCAGGTATACTAGAGCCACCAACTAGAGGTGTCCACCTGCACACTTCCTACAAGGAGTGCATGAGGAGTGAGCTAGTTCATAAAACTAGAAAGGAGTCAATGCAGATGTACCAAGACACCACGGCCCAGAGGCCTATGATAAGGAGAGATGGCTTTGGTTAGTATGATGAAAAGATCACATACAAAAACCTGAAGGAAGAGAGTGAAGACGGAGTCAGACTTTTTTTGGCAGAGCCCAGTAATCAGACAAGAAGAAACAGGCACAAATCAAAATACATCAAATTCCACCTGAACACAAGAAAGCACCTATTTACTGTGATGATGGTCAAATACTGAAATAGCTTGCCTGGAGAGGCTGTAGAGTCTACATCTGCAGAGAGATTCAAAACCTGACTGGACATAGTAGTGTGCAACCTTTTTCTGAACTAATATCAAGAACCAACTCAGCCTCAGCTGTGATTATCCAGACCTCCGCAAGAACAAACCAAGAATTTCATCAATGTAGTAAATTGCAATGTTGCTTAGAAAAAAACAAAAAAGACTCTGGAAGACAGGAGATGACTTTTCAACCTACAGATGAAGTAAAGATTCAGAGCAGTTCTCTCCATTACTGTAAAAAAAGGCTACTCACATCTACTAGATCATTCCACCTGCAAGGATCTCAGCATTGAAGCAGCTTCACCTGGAAATCACAGATCTTTCTGGTATCAAGTTTTCAAGGCACAGAAGCTAAACATTTAACATCAGAAAAGTCTGGATGCAAGAGGAAGGAATCAAAGAGCAACCCCTTTCTAGAGTCTACTATTTGCACCTTGTTCTCCTCTATAAAACAAATGCCTCATAGAGAGAGGACTACTTTAGCAGTGAGGGAACCTATCTTCAACTAGAGCAGTCAGAGCAGAGTTATGAGCAGCACAAGTTTTGAAATTAGTCAAACATTAAACTGACTCAAACATTTTATATTCAGAAGCCCCAGAAGAGGCTGAAAAGTGTTTGGAGGATTTGCTGTAGCACACTGGCTTTCTGTAAATAAGACTGGGTTCACTAGAAGAGCACCATAATGAAAAAAGGAAAAGGTAGGACAACAGCAACCCATATTCCTTGCATTCTCACCTGCTACTGAAAACAGGCTCAGGCTCACACAGAGATACCAAGTGATCTCTCCAGACATTCTCCTGACAGCCAGCCTGGCTGGCTGTAGTAGATGAAGGCCACATCACAGACGTGTGAACACAGAAAGCTTAAGTCTCATTTGGAGTTCTTGATATCTAAGAGGAAACAGGTCTTGCTGAATTGGCCCAACCTCTGCTCTCCAAATGCTCTTGAGGCTTCCAGTGGAGCTCCACTGAAGTAGCATGTAAGGGCAGTGAGATTAACCATTAACTTGCCAGTTTGCCCAAGGCACAAGACAGATGCTAATGCAAAGATCACCCTGACACAAGAACTCAATGAATCCATTCCCTCTTCTTCTCCATAAACATTTCAGAAACACTTAGCTAACTCCTTACTCATTCCAAGCCTCACCGTGAATGTTTCTTTTAACGCTTATCTGGGCAAGAAAATGCAGGAACATTTTAGAACTCATGATGCAGAATTCTTATTGTGTTAGTGCAAAGTTTTTCATCACAGAAGCCAAGTTTCAACTCTGCTCAAACTTCACCTCAGACCACAAGATGTCAAACTGCTTTCTCATAATCTGATCTAGGTCCAGCTGGGTACCCCCAGATGCTGGGACACAAGGAAACACCAATAATATTCCAGTAGCAGGGAGGGTTATTTTGCTTTGAGACTGCTGGAACTGCCTACCAGTGGTCATGATTCTGTATTTTACTGCAGGAAAAGCTGGATATGTGAAGATCCTCCCTCATTTTTCAATCTGAGCAGAAGCCAAATGTCTCAGAATTAAGTCACTTTCCAGGAATGAATAATTGACATATTTCCCCCTGCTTTGGTGCGAGAGCTTGGCATAACCTCTTGATGTGAAAACCAGTATCCTGAAACAGACATCATGACAGAAATCCTGCTGAAGTCCAAGTATGACTCATTACCCCAAGGAAGAAGCATACAAAGCAGCTTTACATTCCAACAATCCTGATAAAGACTATTAAGTCAGTCAGAGCAAGGGCAGGAGGGAAGAAGTTCCTTTATGGTAAGTACCAATAAACCAGCATCACGTAACATTAATACCTTCCACAGAAAATACATACTGCAATAAAAGAAACAAGCAAGCATACCAAGAAACAAGCAAAGACCGAGAAGACAAAGTATCCCTTTCAGTTTGGGGGTGGGGAGGGGCAGAGAAGTAGAGGGGTGGGTGCTGGTGAAGTCAGGAAGGCTGATTAATGAAAGGTGAAGAAAAGATAAGTCCTTTTCAAAAGCATGAATGAGCACTGATCAAAAAGATTTTTAGTGATTGTATTTATCTGTAGTTTTACATTCAAGGTGATATTGCAGGGCATATATATACATGTGAGAAAAAGTGAGTTTATTAAAATCAAGACAAAACATGCAATTAATTCCCTGACAGATGGAAATTTAAATTCAATGAGAATTAAATTCAATGAGAAGGTAACGAGTTATTGAGTCATTGAATTTAAATTGAATTTAACGAGTTACCTTCTCTGCCTGTAACTAACTTAGCACACAAAGGCAAGGGGGCAGAGAAGAAGGGGAGGTGGACAGAAACCTACCTTCATATTTAATTGCCCTGTGATATAGAGTGAGGAAGAAGTTGCCCAAAGCAACAAGAGATATGGCAGACTGAGACAGTAAACTCACATAGAGAGAACAACTGACATATCTGATATAACAAAGATTACGTGCTCTTGCCTTGTTTTAGCCACCTGCTAGCATTCCCCATGAATACAAGATAGGGAGAACTGCTTCTCAAAAACTCCAAGCGTAGATTTTTTCTACAGACATGGTGGCTACATAGTGAAAATCAACACAGAACTGTGATTTGCACAAAAAACTCAACCCTCCAGCTTGTGAAAGATTGGGTCACTATGATTAAAAAACAACAAAACTGAGTGAGAACTCCAAACATAGCCTGAAGCTTCCCTTATGACTAATGATAATTATTTTACCTTTTTTAGTTATTAGTCAGAAAAAACCTACATAAAAACAAAGAGCAGTCAAAGCTTTGAAAGTAATATCTGATGGATGCACTAGACATTTTTCCCTATGACCAGGGTTCCAGAGAGAGCAGGCAAGTACTTTGTTTTCTCCTTTGGCAGGACTTAAAAGCCATACAGCATCTGCATACTAAACCATCTGTTTTCTTCCTATTCCTTCCTTCCAAGGAACATCCACAGCAATTATTTGCCACAGTGATCATTTGCATTTTGCAAATGGCAAGTTGCAAGAAACAGCAATCAGCCACAGTGATTATTTGCAATTTTGTCCACTCCCAAGGAAACTGTTCTCCTATTTGCAGTTTTTCTATTCTGTTGAGCTACTGGCACAATCTAGGAACTCTGTCCAGTACCCTAAGCACCTAGTTAAGATGAATCACCACCTGTGGGATGTAAAAGCCTCAGATATGACTCCAAATTTTAGCATGGATGATTTGATAAACTCAATGTCCAGCACAGTCCTACACATGCATACAGCAAGGATCATTAATATAGGCATGAAAGATGATATAAATTTTCTGTTCAGCTCTGGAGACAAAATGTCTGAACTCAGAATTCTAGCTCCACATGAGTAGACCAAGAAAGCTGCTCAGTTGTCATCACATCCAGCCAAAGATTTTTGCTTTTCACAATCCAAGGCCTTGCATGCAGTAAAAGACAGCTGACTCGCTATGACAGAAAAGATTGACAGGGATATGAACATTAGAATTACTGGGAAGATGTTTTAACTCATCCTCCTAGGCCTATGACCACATTACTATGATCATCAAGTCAGGTCAGCAAGTTATGGAAAAAGTGACTGGGAGCAATGAGTACCCAGCATATTGAAGACTTGAAATACTCTACCCTGAGCTGTCCAGCGGCTAATATTCAATACCCTTCACTTGTCTGCAGATTCATCTATAGTTACTACCATAAGGCAAATCCTGACTAAACGGCAGTTCTTAGTTGAAAGCCCACTTACACAGTAATCTCTCAGTAATTCAGAATGGCTTTTTTCCACTTGGTCAATACTTGTACGTAACAGTACAGAACGTGAAGTCATGTTTGAATGTATGCAACTACTGATAAAATGCTCTGAGATACACAGTGTATCACATCATCACTCAAGACCATTTGTGCTCACATTAGTATCTAACCACAGCAAATAAATCTGGCTAGCACTCAAAGTATCATTAAGAACAGACCCTGCTATTAAGGAAGGCAAACCACAGTCACGCCAACACCACACATCAGTCCTCTTCCTCCCATCTTGCAACAGAACAATTGGTATTTTCCAAAAGGGTGGTCAGAAATGTCATGTTACAAAAATTCATTTAAGTCATGATCTTGATGCATACAACTGAGTAAACACTTTCTGGTAACTTTTCCAGTTACACTTTTATTTTCCAGTATATGTCTCTAAACCACTGAATAATGTGCATGCTCACATTTTCAAAGCACAAAATCACACCCAAAGACAAAACTCTGGGAAGTTGGATGTTCTTTGTTGTCTTCAAAGAAAGTTACATTAAGTTCCTTTAAAAGGGATTAGGAGAGGCTGTCTGTTGTTGTGCTTTATATTCTACCATTATATGCCAAGTTTTCTCAGTGACAGTGCATCTCACAGCTAAAGGAAAGGGCAATGCAGTGTTACTTAGCTTAACACAGAAAAGCAATGGTACATCTGAAAGACATCCTGTGTGTTTCCTTTGTCTCCCTTTTCCCTTTCTGTTTCAACAGAGACAGCAATAGAGGTACCTTCTAGCCAACCTCATGCTGCCTGACAGCCATTAAGAGTTGCTGCAGGACTTGCCTAGGAGAGGCTCAAGAAGGCTCAGCTATGCCATTACTCTCTTTTGCCTTGCAGACCCCCCCTAACAAAGTGGTTTGACAGACCATACAAGAACTACATACATCCAAGAGCCACAAACCCCCCCCCTGCTTCTTCACATAGCTTTTGAAACTACCAACCCCACAAAAAATTAATTCAGGACACAAAGCAAGCCCGAAGTTCCTCCAGATAAGTCCCATTTCCTCCAGTTTGCCTGGTTTGTTCTTAATTGCTGTTCTCCATCTACAGCAGACTGCATGCCTACATCCTGCTTCATAAACCTGAGCTGTCTGTGAACTCTCTCCCCCCAAGCCACCAACACATGAATCTGAAACAAGGCAGAACCAAGAGCAAGCTCAGATGAAGATTTAATATTTCCATAGTCTTTTTGCACATGTTGATGTTGCTCAAGAAATTCAGCAACAGTAGCACAACACTGCCCAGCAGCAAGGAGAAACGCGCTGCAAGCTTCCTACATCTTTGCTTGGCTAGACATGACAGGAAGAAATGCTCAACACACACACAAAACAACCCCAAACAAACAACAAAAAACCCAAACAAACAACACCCTACAAACCACAACCAACCAACCAAAACAGAAAAACCCACTACAAAAAAGCCCAAAACAAAAACCCAAAACAAAACAACAAAAAAACCCCCCAACCAAACAAGCAAAAACAACAACCCACAGACTAAAAAAAAAAAAAAAAGGCCACAAGACTCACCTGAGCCCATCCAGAAAGAGCAGGCCAGCTCCTGCAGCAAATGGCCTCTAACAATTTTAGCAATCACAACAGAAATATACAGCTGAGTTTGCATATTTCACTCTTGCCACAGAGCACTTTCAAGCAGAGTTCTTCATAGCCAGTCTACACAAAATGCAGAGTACACAAGAGAAGCTGTGTTTCTGACCACCTTCCTACTGAAGTTTTAAGCTCATTTTGTGACACTTCTATGAAACCACATTAAAACACTAAACTGACGTGGCAAGATGTTCAATCTCTGT
Source organism: Florisuga fusca (assembly GCA_038090715.1). Classification (NCBI taxonomy): domain Eukaryota; kingdom Metazoa; phylum Chordata; class Aves; order Apodiformes; family Trochilidae; genus Florisuga; species Florisuga fusca. Next base: position 10,695,901 of record JAAWXA010000012.1, read on the forward strand.
GACAAGCAGGCACAGAACTGGCTGAATCTTCAGCCTTCATTTACTTTTATTGAAAAAATATGAAAAAGCTACTCTGGTTTGGGTTACAAACCCAAAAAAAGATGCAGGAGAAACTGCAATTACCATATTACAGCTAATTGCAAGAACGTATGGCACTTACCTAAGGTTTCACTGATGTTTTGCCACTAGAGACTTCAGGAGCCTGGGTGCAAAGCCAGCAGGCAAAAATTCTAACCATTTATCAACAAGCAAAGCACAACAAAGATGACAAAATATCAACACCGAAAGGGTGCCTTGTTCCTTCCAAGAAGTGTTTGCTTTATCACATGCTTAACTAATACTTCCTACTCAATCTTGTTTGAGCTAACAAATTTATGTACAGTACAAAGAAAAACCCAAAATTATTAGAGTAAGAGAACACGTAATATGGAGGGATGATCGAGAAAATACTTGAGAAAAAAAAACCTTCAGTAGTTAAAATAAAGTTTAAAAACAGACCCCCAGCAGAACCCTTAACTTGAGAACTGCTGGCTGGGGAAAGGGCAGTAACTCCTTCATATATGGTACTGCATTTTATGGCCACTAGTTGTTTGGTTGGTTGGTTTTATTTAAAAAAATCTGGTTTGGTGCGGAAATATTTATTTCCATGGTTGTAATCCTGATACTTGTTGGGCTATTAAAATGATGCTTCTAAACATTTTCACAAGGGCTTCAAACACGTACTTTGGCTGAAAGCCGAGAGAGAGAGAAGAGGAAAAACATGCATAACTTAAGATATATGAGTGTGACAAGGGACTTGTGTCACTTTTTTCCAAAGTGCTGCCAGTCTCATTTTTAATTTTAGCATCACTGTTCCAGCTCCACATAACAAATGCTGATGCTCATCTATTCTGTCTCACTGGATGGCTGGAGCATTGAGACATCTTCAAATTCAACAAACTTTGTACTTCAGAGCAGAGGAGGTGTGGGAGGCAGGTAGAAGCAAAGATGGGAGGGAAACTTAAGAGAAACAGCAAGTTCCTTACTGCACTAAGATATCAAATGAGGAAACAAGGAGCTCTTCCACCAGTGCAGCCAAAAGATTTCCGAGATTTCCAGTGAATTCATACTTCACTGAATTCTTCTCGCTCTAGGGTCACAGTTCTCTCTGGTTTTTTTTCTTTTTTCTTCTCTCTCTCTCTCTCTTTTTTTTTTTTTCCCTTTCCTTTTTTCTTTTTTCATTTTTTTCTTTTCTTTTTTTTTTTTTTCTTCATTATTTCTCAAGAAACAGCTGCTAAACTTCTAAAATGACATATCTTCTTGGACCATACAGCTCTTCAGACTGCTTGTCGGTAGCATCCCTGTCTTGACAGTGATTCATATCCAGTATTAAAAGGACCACTGTTAAGAAAATCAGCCCAAAAAACTTGAAATTTGTACAGAGGTGTGGGAAGTGAGAGAGAAGACCTGTGCTAACAAGCAAGCTAAAACAGACACAGAAGGGAAGAAGCATATTCAGGAACTCAAATATACCCTCTGTGCCAAAGGCAATGCTGTGTGTTCAAACTACATTTGTGCACCAAGCAATAAGCACCATCGCACACCACAGGTGTTGCTTGTATTAGAAAAACAGGTAGTTTGACTAAGTAACCCTCTTGACTAAAGTGAATTGAAACTTTAATTCATATTAAAATACTACTTCTTTATCAAGATGATACAAGGCATCTTCCAAACTGCAGGCAAGGGTTTAAGCACTTTTAACTCAATGGTTTCTCTTTCCCAACCATGCAAGCATCCAGCCCTACACTTCACAATGAATCATCACACACTGAACAAATAAACTGCATTATTAAAGTTAAGTTCCACATGCACTCTCACCTACTCTATTATGATGCTGACCTACTTTTTCAAAGTTCTGGACACCTCCAGAATATTTTGGACCTAAATTGTGTCTTAGTGAGAAGAACTGGCAAGAAACAGAAAAAAACCCCCAACCTCCATTTATATTCAGGTTTGTGATTTAAGTTTAACTATCTTTAGTCCATTTCCAGACTAAATCAAATCAAAATAGGAAGGTAAGTCTATTGCAAGAAGGGGGAAAAAAAACCCCACAAACAAACCAAAAAACCCAACTGTGGCTTAAACCCATTCTGGACTGTATGTTTGTACACTGAAACTAAGCAATATTTTGTGTGTGTGTGCAACTGATGCACCAAGTTTCAAGACACAGGGTCTCGAATATAACTCCTGTTTCAGACCAAGGCTGAAGGATGGTTACTCTTTCAAAAAAAGGCCACTTTTACAGTTAACCAGCTGTACACCGTAAAGATGAAGAGTTGGGTTTTTCTCTTCACACATTTGTAAGCTGCTATGCACTGTCCGGTGCAGCAAACACAATCTTAAACAGTAGAGAGAATGGCTTGAATTATTTTCAGGGAGGAGACTGATCTAAACATAGAAAAATGCTATTTATTTTATGCACAGCTGGCTTCTACCCCCAGTTATGCATCTAGTTATAGTAACAACAACACACTACAGTCCCTCCCAACATGAGAAGTAGAACTACACATGCTGGCCCTATCTGCTTACACTCACTGATGGAGTGTGAAGAGCTCCATGAAGACAGCAAGAGAAGTACCATCATCCTGGCAACAGGCCATGGATCACGGGAAACACTTTCACAGCACATGGGAGATCTAGTGCTGTGCTCTAGAGAAAGAGAAGATAAGGACTTGTGTTGAAATATATCAAGCATTACTTCCAACATGACTCAACTCATGCACATCACACTTAATGCAAAAGATGAAGTACGCTTCCATAATTGTCCCTGGACTACCTCTTTCCTTTAAATCATTGCAGAATTTCTGAATTTCTAACAAAATAAGAAACAACTTAAAATAGATGCTGAAGGCCAAGAAGTTTCTAACTAGCATTACTTCTAGCATATTTTAAAGAAGAAGCACAGCTGTTCAGTACATATGTCCTCAACTCTGCTGGGCTGCAAGGTATTCTGTGATACAATCAGGCTAGCAGCAGGAGAGGAACAAGTTCTGTAAACACGTACAGTAACACTAGCATTATGCTCCAAAGGATGGGTATGCACACTCAGGATACATCAGCCATCCCCTATCACTGTCAGCTCTAGGAAGAGCTCCCCAGGATTTCCAGCACAATCCTTAAGCAAACTCCCAACATGTAAATAAAGTAATTTGTTACAATTTCCAACATTAGTTTTCTGTGCTTCTCCAAATTGAACTTCTTCTCCAAACCTCACACAGTGGCTCTCCACATTTCAATGAGTTGAGAGCATACACACATCAAATTCAAGAGTGAAGAGCTGCCTTGCACTTATTTCCACTTTTTTTTTAAGAGAAAAAAATCTGAATACTTGTTGTGCTATAATGAGCAACACGTAGTCTTATTCACACCAGCTGGCAAAACGACAATGACCCTAAGAGTTCTAGTAAGGAATCCACATTACCATACGAGATGGACTAAAGATGGATAAATTCTCATTTTGGTCTAATTTCTAGTCATGACTAGCCTAGTGTTAGATCCTCATTTAGAATCTCAAATAGGAAAACACACAAACATAGAAATAAGAGAAGCAGCTTGAAAACTTCCAGCTCCTGAGTTTAGTGGGCAAACACTGCCTTTTCTGTGTGGCCTACAGCTTTCTCCCATGTTCAAATACAAGCAAATAGCAAATCTTTAACAGAGCTGCTGCTACAGTGCTTAAAGAAGAAGGGTTGGCTTGCCAGGCTCAGTGACCTTCAATAGGCCAGAAATGTTCTTTCTAAACATTCCATGCTGTATGTGCTAAGCCTATGCAGTCTATTTATCAAAATAATTATCACTGCTCTCTTTGCCTTATTTTCAGTGGTAAACTCGGTGCCAACAAGCAAGATGCCAGAGGCATCTTTACCATAAAATCCTGGTAAAGGATTTTACATGAACTGATTCACCAACAATGTGCTGTAATGACTATTCAGACGAAGTTACATGCCTGAACAATAAACCTGCCTCTTCAGTTACACAGGAAACTGACACCCAAGACCTTTTGAAGTAGGTGCAGGTTCATGGGAATGCTTTTTTCCCCACACTCCCAGTGTTTCTGTGATAGCTTCCAGCAAGACAGAGCTACTGCTTCCAGCATGTCCATGTGGACGTCCCAGTTAAGACAGGTGCTGTACTTTTGTTAGGCTGTCTGCCATGCATTGAGAAATTCCACTGTTGTTCAGGCACAGGCTCTTACTGCAGTCCCTTGAAAGAAGCAGTGAAGTACATGAAGGAATTTGTTCACCTAGCACAACCTGCACCTAAAGAGGATGCTAACTTCTGTGCAAAGCACAGAACCCCTACGTGTGAGCTATTTAAACTTCCTCACTGCTGCTCTACTGCATAACCAGGATGATGCATATGGAGATAAGATGATAAATACACAAAAAAAAGAAAAAAAAAAAAAAAAAGAAGAAAGGAAGGAGGATGCTATTGCTGTGAGCCTATGAACAAATATCTCCCTTTTTTAACCTCAAAATAAAGCTCCTGTTTACAGAATCCTCACTTTTACTAAGGCCCATCTGGATAGGGGCTCTGACCTTTCTCTTTAAGCACATCCCTTAGTTTACATTCATCTTTGTTGATAGCACAGATATGTCATCACCAAGTTGATGAATGTACCAAAGGCACTGGCAAGACAATGTGTAACTCCATGCCAGGATCTAAACACTTTAGAGCATCCCCAGAAATAATTTTGAGCTCTTCAGGTCCAGCACACAGATTCTTGTGTGTATCTTCCTGTACCAGTCACCCACCCATTGAAGCATGAACCCGAACTCATGAACTCATCTGTTCAGTCTGCCCTACACAGACCAGACTTGCATGAGGAAGGACACATTCATTTCAGACTTAACGACTTCTGGGAGACTCAAATTCAGATTTCTATTAACAGCCAGAAGCCCTTTTGTGACTCACTTAGATCCCCCAGTCTTCAAGGGGTACTGGCACTGCTGTGTTGATTCAGGGCTGACTCAATGCACATGAGGACTTCCCCTCATCCTGTGAGTTAGCAATATCCCATCTACAAGATCTGACACACCCAGGTCCCAGCAAAACTGTGTGACTAGCCTCCTATGAGAAATTAATCAATAACAAAACAGAGTTCCTTCTTCCTCAAACACAGGCCTTTGACTGTCTCAAAGGATTTTTTTTTCTTTTTTTGTCCTGAGTAGCCTCTAAAGTTACCCTGAACAGACTACACGGATAATGTATATTTTATCAATAGTGTTTTGACAGCCTTTTGAAGTCTGTTTACAACACAGCATTTGCTCCACATGGAATACCACATTACATGTTACATTCTCAGGGAAAGCTGCTAATTTTAAGAAATGCTACCCACTGAAGTCTACAGAATTCTGAAATACAAGCAGGGGGGTTTCTCCCTGTTAATCACATCTCTGAGGCAGATGCATGATGCAGAGGCCAGAACCCCACACAGGGGCTTATGCCCCTTGTCCCTGGTGCGGTGCTCAGTGATGCCTAAAAAGCAAAGGAAAAACATGGTGCACATTCAAACTTCCAGCCAGGGCACAGACCCTCCTAGGCCTCTAAAAACCCCAAAACAAACAAACAAAAAACACAACAACAACAACAACAAATCCAAAAAAACCCCAAAGTGCTTGTGTAACATATGCTTAGCTCAACATTCAAACCATCGTCCTATCCTAACTCCAGGGCTTCATCTGCCCCACCTCTCCTTCACATTTGAGAGTTTAGAAAATAAAGCTTCTGATCTGGAAAAGACAGCTATGTTTTTGCCAACATACATCCCTCAAGGTACACATGCCCCTCAGATAATCCTTTTTGATTCTCCACTCACAGAAACACTGCCCCTCCTCCTTAGATAATGTGGTTCCAAATTAGTTTTAGACTTGAACTGGCCTCAAGACAATCACTGTTCAAGAAAATTGCTTTTTATATTATAGCATGTATCATGTCAGGCACCTTATAGTAAAAATAATTGTGAGCTGGAGGTAAAGGGCTCTCTACAAAGCCAAGCAGCAAGTTGAGGAGAGCAGCAGATGCAGCCCATTATGTCATTCTTGCAGCCAGTATGCTTTATCACATCTTATAAGGATACAGTTCTTTGTGCAACAACTTGGCTGACAGTCTATCTTCATCCAAGTGATGATCCAAAATTGGATCCTCCTCCAAATCTGAGGTTTAGATGCACTCTGTGATCCAGCACACAGATGGTACAGCATTGACTTGGCATTTGATTGCAAATGTTTTATGTAATCTGAGGACTAGATCTAATTCCTTTTGAGAGGCAGAGATGCCTGGAAGAGCTGTGTCAACATGCACGGTTGTCAGGATAAAAGTGGAGAGACACTATCCCTTCAGCTGACAGAGTATGGCTGGGATAGGGCTTTACTGACTTTAAGGATGTCAGCTTTAAGGATGTTATCTAGCGTGATAATGTCTCAACCACTCACTTCTGTTCATGCAGCAGCTGCAGCCACAACTCCTGCAAGGAACTCTCTCTCTTACACCTGATCCAAGCAATATAACCTTTAGTTACAGGCTTGGTAAGGCAGCACAGGCCTATGTCTGTGACAGGCCACATGTTATCGCTGCAGCTAGTGCAGCAGCTCCAGGCTTACACTAGGGGAAAAATAAGAACTGAAAGTCTGTGTAAGAAAGCAGTGAAAATCCCATACTTTTAAGACACTGGGATAGACAGTCTAACACTTGCAAGCGAACAGTGGGGATTTATACTGCTGTTCCAAAAGACGACAGAGTTTTTCCAGCTGTCAGACAGCTGAGATGTAAATCAGCACATGAGGTTGCAGACTTATGGGGAGCCCTAGGCACAAGAATGCCCTCTTGTATTGTTTCTTCTTTCCACTTCCCTTTGGCCTGCAATCCTTCCTCATATATTTCTTTCTGGGATGCTGTTATTCAGGAATTACCAACAATGCCAGTACCTACTTTAGCAGGTTATTCTTTTCTCTCTGGTCCACCTACTTCTCAGAATTCTTAGAAATTAGCATTTTCTTAGCTATCCCTACTTGTTTTCATGTGTGCATCCATGATAGCAGCCAGGCCATGACCTCACTCCACGAACAGTCTGAGTTACTCTAAGATCACAGAGAACTTCCTTCGTATGTCTGATTTTGCTTTGGGACATCCAATCCCTGAATAGTCTAGGGATAAGGCAAAGATGCAACACTGTTCCTACAGTTAGAGGCACACATGCACCCAAGCTGAGAGTCATACTGCACAGCACACTAGAAAAGCATTCCCATAGATTTTCTCTGAACCTCTAGCAAGGACTTCCTGAAGACAGGGCAGACACTTAGAAGTATCAGGACAGACCAGCAGATGTGTTTGGCTGCCAGAACACACATTCATTCTCAACATGATCCACCTTAGCCTCACATCAAGCCTTTCCAAACCTTGGCATACATGTTGCTTTCTTTCAATAAAGATCATCACAAATCTGGGAAGACAAGTGTATTTTGGGGACATTACCAGTCAAAGAAACTTCAAGCCTGCTAAAACTCAGTTCTAACCACCGACAGCATGGAACCAGACCATTCAATAGTTTACTGAAATCATCAGCTTCAAAGATTTTTATTGTTTTTATATCAGACATCAACTGAGAAACAACTGCACCGTAGCGGTGAGCCTGTGGAGCTTTCAGGAAGGAAGAGTAAGTTTTGAATGAAACCACTAATTAATTCAGACATTATACATTTCTATCCAGGTGTAAGCTTACCTCCTCTAATTGAAATAAAAGTATTTTATTTCATATTCATTTGTCTAATCCTCTGCTAACTCTGCTAAATCGTGCTGAACATGCAGCACAAAAACTTGAGGCCCCTATTTCAGACTAGCCCTTGCACCTGGTTTCCAGAGTAGATCAAGAGGGTACATCTGTAGCAAGGAATAACTGATGAAAAGCTGTTCTGTTTTCTGTATCTCCTGAAGAGCATTCTGCTGGGCTATGCAGATTCTCTCTCTCCAAGATTAATCCATGTTAAGTACAGTCAGAATGACTTCAGATTAGTTAAGATAAGTGGATAGACACATAGAATTCTTTTGTTCACCAGACAGAACAGCTAACAAAAAACCATAACAAACAAAGTAATAAGCACGTGGAGGCCAACCAAACTCAGCCCAAAGGCCTTCTTGAGAAGTAGCAGATCATAACAGAACACTTGGGAAATATAAACTGAATGTTTAAGAAACATCATATAAACTGATGTTTGCATCTCAAAAAGATGCCTTTGGATTATTTTTTTGTCAAGTAAAATGCAAAGGCAGCATCTATGCAATAAAAAACCCAAATATAAAACATGTATTCATGTCTGAATACAGCAGAATATAATCTGACCTCACCGAGGTGTAAGAGAAGACTTTCTCCCTGTCTACCAACATTAGAACAAGACATCCAAATCTACAGATTTCAAAAAACTGAACATCTTCAGAGAGATATCAAGCATCTCCTACTCGCTAAATCTAATACATATTCTGAACACCTGCTATATTATTATACTCAATTAAACTCAAGTTTCAAAAGTGCCTTTAGCATCTTTAAGAGCTCTTCATGTTTGCTTTTTAACAGTAGGCAGAGCAGATATAACAGTTTATCATCTGCCCCAAACATCAATTTGGCAAGAGTGTCTTGCAGTTCCAAGGGTACACAGGCCTAGTCTCTCACTTTAGCTAAGCCATACAGTATTGTCCACTACACCATCCAATTTACTATGGCTAATGTGGAAAAGGAGACAGAATAAGCTCCTCCCCTAAACACAAGAAGAAATCAAAGCACTGTAAGCTTCATAATTAAAATTATAAATGCTCATCAGTGCTTTATAAAGAACAAGAACTTACGTGGACCAATTTGTTTTTCTGAGAAATCACTCAACTACAACGAACAGATTTACCCTGATAAGAAATAAAAGCTCCCAGTCCCTCTAAACAATACTTAAAACTTCCAAACAATTTAGTCCACACATTATTTCCTGTGTCTCTCTTCAGAAATGCTATTTAAGAAAAGAAAAATAGGAACACTTGCATGAAAAAAGGATCTTTGCATCCAACAGCCTCATCTTCCCCCACTGATTAATCTTTTCTGAGGGCCCAAAACAGGAGCTGCCAATAGAAAAGGAAAGCATATAATCAACTTAACTGGGCAAGAGTGAAAAAGAGGACCTGCTGTACAAATCAGAGAAATTCACAATTGAGCTGCACAGAGATGTGTGTCGAGTGAGTTAAATCATTATAATTAAAAACATATAGCCCAATATCCAGAAAAGTTTACAGACTGCACAGCCAACAACTAGGAAAGGGATGCAGTTAATGTGAGGAAAATACAGGGACAATACAGTTGCATAATGCCAGGACAAGGGGTTCAGATAGTCCAAATTCCTGCAATACCATTAACCAACTCCCTAGATGACTGAAAAGGAAGAATGCTACCAAGAATAGCAGTTAAAGGCTCATATGCACGCTGAAGTGTCACACTTTGACCACGGGTACAAACAGAGACATGAGGAAGGAAGGAAGCTACACAAAGATGTAGCTTTGCAGCCCTCTTGCAACAGAGGGAACACCAAGAAGTCTGAATCTGAATCTAATTGAAGTAAAAAAGGACATAAGTAAACGGATCAACTGTTTTTAAGTGAACTAACACATTGTAGTGTTTCGGCCATCCAAACTACATACACAGATGACAGCCCTGACATTGCCAAGCTGAGCATTATACAGTCCAGCTCCCACTGCTCACATTTTCATCTTCCCACATCACGGTACAAACCATCTGTATTCAACAGTGAGATCCAAAGCAGTATTTTTAGATATCAAGGCATGTGCAGGCACATGAAAAGCCTCTATCAAATTTACTGTTGACTGCCTGAGCATCTTCAGAACCATGGTTTTGCACTGCCAAAGGACACTTCTGTTTCACAGAAGCTGTAATACTCATGTGAACTGCCATGTAATGAAAGCTCAGATATGCCATTTTCTTTTCTTACCAGTCATTATTTTCTGGGCTTCATATGGTTCCATATAGCCAGTGTTCTCCACTTTTGCCATTCTGTTCAGCTCACTTTTGGCATCAAACGGATCTGAGTAGTCATCAGCTATCAATACCTGAAAGAAAAGAAAGTAACTGTTATTAGAATCTCCAGTCAGATGTGCAAAATACAGGGCAGCAAAACCCTACCAGCAAACAAAACCCAGTTTTATGCAGCTGCATCCTACATCATCTTCAAAGTATAGTCTGAGTTCAGAGGACACATACACAATTGCCACAAATGAGTTTCTAAACGGTGCTGACAGAGAAGCATGCTTTTTATACAAGAAACCTCACAAAAGCAGACTGTGTCAAAAGATTTATGACTAGCACAAGATATTGAATAACTGGCATGAGCAAGTTAGGAAGATCCAACCAGTATATTCCACTCAGTGCAATTCTTTGAGAACTTTGCTAATGTTCATTCAGAAAAAAGGACACACTTTCACTTGCACTTCAACCCCCTCTGCTTTTTAGGTTTATCACCTATAACAGAAAAGATTGCTAAAATTTCTTCAAACAAAATACAATACTCTTTTCACTGCATTAATAAAAAATAGCAAATAAAAGCTGTAATTTTTGTTCTCAGTTGCAAAGGAGCAAGGCACAAAACAAGCTTCTTTTTTCAATGTAGTTTCTTGAAACTCTCTGTGCTAATCTTCTGATCAAAGGAACATTTTACTTACCTGTATTTTGTGAACTAGGACAAATGGCCACAAAAAGAAATTTTCTGTCAGAAGAACAAGCTTTTTTCCTCCATTAGGAGACAAGAAACCTGAAGGCTAGAAAAATCTCATCCCTTATCATACACTATCACTCCTCCTCACATTAGGCAAGTCACATTGGTTACACAGGCTTTTCAATCAGATCATTTAAAGTAACAGGAATCATTCTTCCCTGTTACTGAAGGGTTAGGGTTTATCTTTATTTCTAGAAGCTGATATGGGGACCAGGGCAAAGAAAAAAAATCCTCATATGAGAATTACTGCAGAGCACAGATATTTTTAACATAGGACAGACAAAAGAGTCTGAAGGAGAGCCTCAGCATCAGAAGCCCCACACAATCACAAAATAATTTGGCTGAGAAATAATGCCAAGAGATCACCCCATCCAATCCCTCACTCGAAGCATGGCAAGCCTACAGGGTTCTGCCCAAAAGGACTACTCACTTCAAGAGGAATTTTCTTTTTTTTTTCAACAAAGAACGTGTCCCACCGACTACTTTACATATTTAAGACCAGCATCAGTAAGACTGAGAGCAGATTGCTATTCCAACTGCTTCAGTCTTTCCAAAGAACCAGAAGCGTTCATTGCCAGCTATGCAGCTGAAGCTGCATCTGCTTCTGCCTCCTGCTGCCAGTGTATTCCACCAGACTGAGGAAAGAACAGGACACAGGCATTTCCAGATCAAACACCTGCACAAATGCCACGGAGTAAATGACGATTGTATCATGAAAGGCAGAGATCTCCTTCAAGATTATAGAACAAAACATCTAACACCTGAGTCACTACTCAAGTTGTGGAACACTGATACACTGCCATTTCATACTACTTATGTTGCTTTTGAAAAAACCCACCCCAAAATGTAGCAAAAAGGTCAACCAAAAAAAACACCCCACCACATTTCTCAACACATACAGACCATTCACAAGCACATCCCACAGAAGGATGTATTTTAGAAGATGCATTTGTTATCACTGATCACACAGATGCAACTGTCAGAGCAAGACGTGGCTACACTCACAGGCAGGGGATACCAAAGTACCTGTGACTGATGTTTTAATTAGAAATAGTGTTTTCCTCCACTCAAAGTTTAAAGTGATCAACAGTTCCTGACTGGCCACAAGCCACCATACAGACATGGTAGCAAAGGGAGAAAAAACCTGTTCTTTCACTTATTGTCTGAAATTACTGCCTCATTATTGCAAAAAACATTTAACCCAAAGGAAAAGTTCCTGCTCCCCCATGTCTGGCAACATCTGTCCAACCAAGCAAAGAAAGTGACAGCAGCTGCACATGCTTAGGACAAAGAGAACAATGTGTATCACACAGAAGTGATTTCTCCTAGTCACAAGGACAAATTTATCTCCAAACTACTGCAGCTGGAATTCTATCCATTTAGTCTTCCAATGCAGTCCTGTCAAGAGATGCTGGATGAGAACATGGGCTCTGTGCTGTGCTCCTGTTACAAATATTGACAAGTAATACTTTCCAGTCCTTAGCATAACTGTAGTAAAACATGAAACAGAAAGCAGTCTAACACAGTTACATGATATTTCTTATTCCCCATTTGGCAAAGATATCCAAGGAGGAAAAGCACACATACAAAATGCTGTCAACCAAGACAAAAAGTCAAGACTGATTTGCTTTAAGCATAATGGTAACATAGTCAAGAGCTTACTGTGGTGAACATGGACAGATTAAAGCAGCTAACTTGTTGTTCAAGAGAGATCTAATAAAGCAAAAGCTGCTTTCTAATAAGGAAATTCTAAAAGAACAATGTAAAGAGGTCCAAACCCCTACTATCTAATCATTGTATTTATTACTATTATCTGTAAATCTTACCCAAATCAGTTTGAGGGTGGAAAGATATCCACTACAGAAATCCCTGGAATGAAAACCTCCCCTATCTTGGACAATGGGTTTAAACTCCTCCCTTTCTGATGAATAATAGTGCCACAAGCACTATGAGATGCTGTAGAGCTCACCATAATTATGTTTTATCAAATTTGTCAGACTGGGCAAAGTGTCTCCCTCAAACCACCAGCCCACCCAAAACCCCTCCAAAACAAAAACAAACACAAAACAAACAAAACCCCCCAAAGAAATCCACTTTTCAGCACTTGGGCAATCAGAAAGAACATTCTATCACTTCCATTACCCTCGTGAAAATGTGTATTATTTCCTCATTGGAAGTAGTTTCACAGCTCCCAGCTGTCAGAGGGGTCCCCCAGTGAGTGTTACTGTTTCTATATATATTAAGATTTACTGATTTCCAGCCTAGATAGAGCAGCTGACCAGTGCCAACATTTGATTTCTTCTGTATTTGCTATACAGCTGTAAATTCTCTAATTCTAGGAAGGCTCAAGTTTTTCTACTTTGAAAAAGAAGCCTTCATTCAAAAAGGCTTGAAAACATCACATGTGTATGGTTTTAGCTCAATCATAACATATCTATTGTAACTATCCAAACTCTGCTTCACAATTCCATTACAGAAGATCATTTCTCCTGTTCTCAGCTTGCCAATCTCTCATGGAAGTTCTGTTCGCAAGCCTCTGAGCATCTTAGATACATCCTTTGCATGAGCAGCAGGGATCTGCAGACCATGATCTTAATCACCCTCCGGGCCATGTGGTTCAGACACGATGTGGGAGCACCATAACATCATATCTTCCCCATGTACACAAAGGAACAGGCCCTTCTGTATGACAAAGTGCTTCCATGTTCACCAGAGATCATATCTTCCCCATGTACACAAAGGAACAGGCCCTTCTGTATGACAAAGTGCTTCCATGTTCACCAGAGATCATCAGTGTTTCAAACAGGGATATATATATTGCTTTTTTTTTTTTTAATTCCAATAACCTCTCAGCCACCAGCAAATGGTGGCTGTTCTCAGTTACTCATTTGTTTTCTGTGGTCAAGACGCCAAGGCCAGCACAGAAGATCCCAGCTTACAGCCTGCATGCTGTGCTCTTCTCCCACCTTGCATTAAGCATGCTTCCAAGACAGTGGCTAAACTTCTTCAACTGACCTCCAGATTGATCTTTCATATTAGTGACAGACAAACACAGGAATGAGAAGGGATGGATGCCATCACCTGCTTATCAATGCATCACTCCTAAAAGTCTCTACTCATCAGGCTACCCAGGATCTAACGCTGTACCTGATGCATTTGCCTTAGACAAGATCAGGAGTGGCAACCTGCTGAGGTTTGGTAACTGCAGCAAGGAGGTCATTCACACAAAGGGCCTCACCCCTGGAGCAGAACACAGCTTGCTTTTTCTCTGTCAAATCCAGCCACCTCTCAATTGGGTCTTACTTGTCAAAAAGCACCACAGCAATTGGCAAAACTCCAGAAAGCCTCAGGCAGCCACTGAGATTCTAACTTCCAAGTCTCAACTGGCTGCATTTGTTAGGGCTCCTGTTAAAGACCTGTGGCTTATGTGTTAACAGAACACAAGCTTACTGGAGTGGACTTGGAACTTCTGCAAGTAGCGATGCCTTTTCTATACAAGCCCATCCTGTGGCACCCTATATACATGGTATTATTTTCTATCATGTAGGTCCAGTGCAGAAACTTGAGGCATGAGAAATTCAAAGCAAAAGAAATTCCAAAACATAAATACATGTGCACTAATCAAAAGTAAATTAAACTTCTATTTCAACTTCCATGATCAGAGAGAAAAGGATTTAGGGAACACTCACAGGAATTAGCAGGCTGTCTGGTGAAGGTTAAAGGCAGAAGAGAACGAGTATGGCTCTCGTCAGACAAGTTGAAAGTTAGAAACCATATCTCTAGCAAAAAAGTGACTTAGCAGATGCAAGATCAAAAAGTCCAACAACAAATACTCTGCCTCCTCAAATTATATATAAGCTGAGATTCTGATTTACCCCTCTTATGTGTATTAAGGTGAAAACTTCACTGTTGATACGCAGTCTTTGTTCTTATATAGTCTTAAAAAGACCATTTAAGACCTACATATAATATGATATCAAGTACAAGTTTGAGTATTTACATATGCAAAACCATAACTTGCATATGCAGTCACAGGAAGAAAACAACATACCTAAATGCATGATTTTGCAGATACCTCTGTCTGACGCAAAAACATATTTTAAAGAGAATAAACAAAAAAGAAACCAATGAGAATTATCACACTGAAATAAAGTGAGTCTTTAAGTAACAGTAACATTTATTAAGCCAGTGACATACCCAGGAAGATCTGCATCACATTCCATTTCCTATCTATTACCAGAATGCTCCTACTGTGGCTTGGGAACAGCCTAAACTAAGCACCATGTGACTGCTTGCTCAAGCCTTCCTCTGTTCTGGTAGAATGGGGAAAAGAATCAAAAGAAAAACATGAAACTCACAGGTTTAATAGGACAGTTTAATAGGGCAACAGAAGGCAGTAAAAAATAATACTCATAATAACATTAATAAAAGAATACCCAAAGAGAGCAACGTACGATGCAGTTGCTTATGACCTGGAACCCAACATCCAGCCACTGAGCTACACAATCCAACATTTCCCTGGCCAACTTTCCCAGTTTATATACTAAGCATAATTTTATACGGTATCAGGTAACACATTGGCTAGTTTTGGTCAGCTATCCTGGCTATGTACCCTCCCAATTTCTTGTGAAGATTAGCTCTATCCTAGCTGAACCCAGGACACCACCATATGCCATTTCAACTGCAAAGTCTCATGTTACTCCCAAGCATCCTGCTGTTAGTGGTGATCACACCAACACAGGGCAGCAAAGGAGTAAGGAGATAATTGACTTTCTTTGCCACGGAAGTGCTTGGGATGAATGTCTGAGAATCATCTCTACAACCAGCTGCTGATAGGCAAGGATATGAACAAAAATGTGTAGACACACAAACATCTCTCACACCAAACAATGTCTGGGAGCTTGGTGAGCAAAGGAACTTGTAAAAAGAAAAAATAAATCACAGAATATCCATTTCTTCCATGATTCACAAAATAAAATGGCAAACTACAACCATAAGATCAGATGGTTTGCTATTAAACCTGGTGGCTGAAGAGACCCACAATACTTTTGCCTTTCCAGTTTCTTTATCCTCATTGTTCAGGCTACAAATTACATACATAAGTTCCAACACATGCTCTTATTGTGCTTAAATTCTAATTTAGACTTAAAATGCCCTTTAAATCAAAAGAAAATGCATTGCCTTATTCTGTCTACAAAAGGCTGCACTTCCACAAATAGATTACATTAGAACAATCCTAATGTTAATTTTCCTTGAAAGTTTGTATTTGTAAAAAAGCGTAATATAGACCTCTTCCCTTATCTGAGCACTTTTGAAAGAAGGGCTGCAGGTAATATCCATGCTACCATGCAACAGTAAAGAAGGCTGGATTTACAGCAGCCCAACTGTTGAAACAAAATTGTGTAATGCTGTTTAAGCTACACTTGGTGTCTCCTGCACACACCCATGTCAAAATTCAGAGGACAAACCACAGAAGGAAGCATAATTCCTTCTTGCTGATCAGCCCCGCCGTTCAACCCAACTTTAGTGTCCTCACAACATCACTCTCTCCCACTGACTCACCCAGCCATGCCCAACTGTATACACATGCACTTTATCTGAACAACCCCCTATTTATTCTTTCATGCTTATGGAGAAAAAGGTAAGTTTGTATGTTTTAGAGACTATAGTCAGGCTAACTCCACATTCACTTACTGCACAGATTCATCTACAGAACGGGCAAGCGCAGTCCAGCTTGACTGAGCTGGACTGCAGATCTTGCAGGAGTGTCCTTGTAGGAATGCACTGTATTAACATAAGCCTGTTGGCACCTCAGGCAGTTTTTGAATGTCAAGAGTTACATTAGGTTCCAAGAGAACTTGGAAGACAATTGAACTTCTCCTTACTCAAAACAGGCATAATATGAAAGCCAGACCAGGTTGTTTGAGCCTTGCCCACACAAGTTTTAGAAGTCTCCCAAAACAGAAAGTTCACAATCTCTTTCTCAGCAATATGCATGTTTAGGTATATAAAATAGCACATAATAATGACGATTCTACTTTTTATATATTTATCATACTATGGTTTGATACTATGGATGTGTATGTACACACCTATGCGGATTTCAGAACTTTACAAATTATTTCAACATATGTAACAAGATAATCTAAATTTACATTAGTAAAACTGGTAGGCTACAGCAGCAGTTTGAGATCAGATGGAAGATGCTTATGCAGAGAGATAGAAGATGTACAGACCAGAGAATGTGACTGAGCCGGCACTTGGATTCCATTCACAGATATTACAGTCCCTATGAAGGTGGAAGACGTGTAAGCACTACACTGATGGAATGCTCTAGACTCAGCTCAATAATCTAGAAAATCCCTTCCACAGGCAATATGTGGTATCCACCATGTAGTTTCCACATGTATTTCAAGTCAGAACCTGTAATGCAATCAATCTGCTCTTGGCATGTTGACTTGTTTCACCTGCCGTCTTTTGCCACCCATGCAAACTCCAACACTGAACTCATTTTTAGGTAATTTTTTTTTCTTCCCCTATCCAATTTAGCCTTGCCCAACACTTAGTCACATGTATACCTCCTCCTTGTCTTCTACAGTTACTAGCTTTACCAACATAAAGCCTTTAATTAGAATTCTGGCTGAACATAAAAATACAATAACAAAAGAAATTGTAATCACAGAAATGTATCTCACTACTACTACTATTAATATTATTTGTTCCCTTAATATTTCTAGTAAGATAATGCTTGTTCAAAGATGCAAATTTAACTTCTACAAAGAATGTTCCAAGGTCTTCATATGTCACATAATAATCTGAATAATCCACAGGTATTAAAAAAACATGAATTGCATCTGCAGCACACAGCTTTAATTTCCAACTCCATGAAGCTGTCAGCTGCTGGAACCATGTCAAAATCAGAACTACTGAATCAGCAATGAAATGTAAAAGCAATTAATTACTTCCCTCTCTCTCTCCACAGATGGCTTTTTTGAGTATAGATCCTTATAGCAAGTAACAGATAGAAAGATTAAGTGGTGAACATATGTATAAGCACTAAGAGGTAAACCAACTGTGAAACACCCAAGGCAAGCTTGTAATGGGCAATTACAAACTTGAAGCATCTGGCAGTTTTCAGTTTATCCTAAGTTGTAGGCTTCTGACTCTTGTCTATCTTTTGTCTAAACATTGCAGCAGAAAAATCACTTCATGTTTTACCAAATAATCCAGCTCACCTTCTTTGCTACTACTGCAATCTCAGTAAGTTTGCAATACCTTCACCAGAGATACACATCTGTCAGCCCCAGCAGAGCTGCTCAAGTGAATTTCAGATTTTAAACTGCCTGCAATGGCCTTTCACTGTTCAATATCCCCTGCAGGTCTCTGGCAGGGCAATCATGCCAACCACTATGGCTAACCAGATTATTTAAGTAGACATGTCAGGGTTTGGGAGACAAGAGAGAGGCACTGGAGATGGAGGCAAAGGCATGTCTCTTTAACCTGAAAGAGAGAAAGTAGTCTCAGATCACAGAAGCCACTGCAAACTGGACCAAGGCTTTCTCCTTGATCAAGGAGATACTCTCCCAGTTGAAAACAAACCTAGAATTTACTCCTCTGTTTACTTCCATTACACCCACCATAGGCAGATTTACACAGAAGAAATGGCCCAACATGCATGAAATACGCAATGAAATTTAACAAGACCAGATGCTGCCTGGAAAGCAGCCTTGCAGAAAGGGATCTGGAGGTGCTTTGGCAGCAGGCCAAACAGAAGCCAGCAATGTACCCTGGTAGCCATGAGGGCAAACAGCATCCTGGGGAACATCTAACACAGCATGACAGTCAAGAGAGGGGATTATCCTGTTGTATGCAGCCTCACCTTGAGTGCTGTGTGCAGTTCAGGGCCTCACAATTAAAGAAGGATGTGAAGGTCCTTGAATGCATCCAAAGGAGGGTAACTGAGCTGGTGAAAAAGCTGTGAGACACGTCCTGTGAGAAGCAGCTGTAGATTTTGGAGAAATGGAGCCTGGGGGGTGACTGCACTGCTCTGCAGCTTTCCGAGGGAGGGTGAGTGGCCTCCCTCTCCTTGTTCAGGAATACAGCCACTGATAATCCAACATCTAGTATTTTTGCAAAGCCACATGGAGACATAACAATAATCAATCATTACTATTTGCCATCAGTGTATGAATTCATCTACAAAAAAAAAAGCAGCTATGCAGGTTAATGGGGATCAAACCAACTGTAGATATTTTGCTAGTCAAATGTTAACAAGCAATCAGCTTTAAGGTGGCCTTCCATTCTTCCCATGGAAAACATCCCAACCACTTGCAGTCTACTGCAGTCAAGAATGTTTTTATTAATTTTTCAGCTAGAATTGAAAACTATGGCCAGGAAGTGTAAATAACTGGTCTACCAGACATGGGGAGAGCAGCCAACACTGTCTGCTGGGCTGAGGCAAGGCTTTTGACAGTGTCTCCCTTAAGATCTGTATGTAAAAGCTGATAATGTATAGACTGGATGAGCAGACCATGCAATGGACTCAAATTTGGCTGAACAACAAGGCCGAAAGTGTGGCAGCCAGTGGCACAAAATCTAGTTGGAGTCCAGTGACTACTGCTATACAGGCCAATACTGGGTCCAGCCCTTTTATTCTGTCCTTCCAGTAAAGCCTAAAACAGAATTGCAGAATGATTGAGGTTGGAAGGGACCTCTGGATATTGTTTTGTTCAGCCCCACACTGCTCAAGCAGGACCACAGAGCCAGCTGCCCAGGACCATGTGCAGACAGCTTCTAAGTATGTGCTAGGGTGGAGACTTATTTCAGTCATTAACAAATGTCTTCTGGTAATTATTTCAAAACATGACTTTGAAATAATACCAACAGGGATACCAAAATTAAAGCACCAAGCTCAGACCAAATCTGCTCCAGAATACACATCAGCCACTGCTCATGCTATAGGATGCTCCAAACACAGGTTGAAGAAACAGAAGAATGGAAAGGGGAACAAACACTTGTATCATGCAATGAGCCCAGAAATTAACTAAGTGCCTGTTCAGAGTCTGTGTTCCTAACAATGAGAATCTCTTGGATTTGGGAAGGCAACCCAGCACAGAAACACATTCATCTTGCATGCTCTCAAGCAAGAAGCAAGAGAGGATACTTATGAAAGAGTGGTGCAAGCATGTGTTCTCTCTCATTGCAGGCCAAGGGAGCCTGTTCACATACATTAGATATACAGGCTGCAGGAAAAGGGGTGGAAACAAAGGTCCACCACCCTGCCTGGTGTCTTTATGGGTATTTTTACCTCAGTGTTAGCCTTTTTCAGGACACAGTCACTGTTTAGCCTCTGAGTAAATAGTTCAATAAGCACATCTTAGTTTCAAAGGAGCAAGTCAGTATTCTCACTTGAATCTAGTAACTGAAGTACTTTCTTTTAATTGTTTGGATCAGCTTACTGCAGAGGTTTACATACACAATACACTCTTCCAGAAGACTACTGCTCACCCCCTCAATCTCCATGTGTGCAACTGCTTCATACTCCTTCCTAACAGGCACTCGCTGCTTGGATCCCTCAGTGTCCAAGATTCTGGAAATTAGGATGATTCCCAGAGCAGAAACTGATGCAAGGTGTTAAATATACTGCCATGACAGCCATGTCTGTAATTGAACAGTCTACCACATCACTTCAAACAGCCCTAAAGTCACTACAGCTTCTCAGACTCAGGTAGTATCTGAATATCTTCCCATTTATTAGACTGTGACAGTCCTTTAGTCATGAGACTGGCAGAGGCAGAAAAAAGCATTTCTGGCTGCATTATAACAACATGAGATACATGGAACAAACACAGCTTGCTGCCTTTGTGTGGCCCTGACAAAGCCAGTTATGTAGGTTCACATGACCAATGGCCTCTGGCATCTTTTCCTTGAAAACTTTGACTCAAATGACAGAACCATATGCCAAGCAGAACTACACACAAAGAGGAAGACTGTTTTGGAGTGGAAGCAACTGTAAAGAGTGGCAGCCTGACACCTTGCTGCAATGGATTAAACTTGGGAATGAGACAGAGTTACATTTGTAGTTTAGGATCTCTGGAAATTATATACTATGATATAAATAACCCAAATACTGCTTAGACATGTCTCAAGTGTTTTCTCAACGAGCCTCAAAACACCAGCTGCGGAATTCTGTTAAATACACCTGACTTGTTCTCACTTGCAAGATCAAATAAAACTTACACCTCCCTATTTCAGAAATAACACAAACATCTTCTAAATGTTTCCTAAAAGGTTTTAATTATATACAGATATTAATAATGTTCCATGGAGCCTAAGCACTTCTGTGCAAGACCTTTAAAATTCAAACAGCATTTCCATAGTCTACTGCAATGTCAGAAAGGTACTTGTTTCTTACATAATGGGGGAAGGAAAAGCTTTCAAGTCAAACAGGTTTAGCTCTCATGCTCAGCTAGCAGCCAGACCTCTGCACCACACACTTATGAAGACAATTTTTTTTTTCCCTTATAAGTGCGTAGAATCCACACACAGACATTGTTTTCAGACCTCTGTAAATCAAGTCAGTAACTATGCTGCCCTGAAAAGTTTCCTGATTGCTGCCACCACACAACACTTACATGCTTTTGCACTGTGCATAACTGAACTATTTTCTACAGCATATTTGTCCTCTGGAAATGGATCCTGCAACATTCAGTGTCTTCTGCATTCAATATCCAGAACTGCTGCACAGTTCTGACTCCGCTGCATAGAGGGGGTGCAAAATGCTGCTTATTATCAACTACTTATAATTTTTTAAAGGACAGGTACACTACAATCCCAGCTTTTAAATCCTAAGAATTTCCTACAATGGGGTATGATAGAGTCACTCTTCGAATAGTGTTCCAGGTTCTTCAGCTACAAAGCCAGGCAGGGAAATCTTTAGGTTAAAAAAAACAGTAAAAGGTAATAAAACACACAAAGTATTCTTTCACAGACTATTTCTTTCACTATTACTACTTTCATGGATGTACACATACCACATAATGGCAGATAGAGAAGAGCCACTCAGGAAGACTTCATCTCATTCTTTTAGATCCCCAGTGCACCAAGTGGTTTGTCTGTTGAGTTAATGTTGAGCCAAGTCTTGCATTTATTCACAAACACAGTAGCTGCCGGGTTGTTTTGACATATAGACACATGTTATTCCTGCTTGCCCACACTCTGCCACAGGAGAGCTAAGCAATTAATGCTTCGCAGGCCAACACTTAAGGTGGAAGCCAGTGATTTCTTATCCTCCATACTGGAGAAACTGACCTGCTTCTGCCATGAATTCTAACATAGCCTGCTCTCCCATGTTTGCAGATAAGCATCACTGTGAAAGACCCAAAACTTGTATTACTTAAAAACTGTATTACTTAAAAACATCCACCCACCAATTTTAACTCTACCACCTGGTAATGGTTACTCTCCCTTAGGCATCTGTTATAAACATTAGTCACCTCACCATTAAAGATGAGTGGCAACTTGGGCTTGTTTGCTTCAACTTAAGTTGGTACTTCTACTTCCACACATGAAAGCTTCCTGAATCCCAGATACATTATATGTCAGTGGTTACATTTACAACCTGTGCCTGGAATCTTGCAAAATACGATCATGACTGCCATTGTTTTTAATCTTCATCTCCTTAACTCCCTGAATCAGCTAGGCTATCATTTTTTTCCCGGTAATTTCTCCTAACCTGTCATCATTCATACTTAATCATCTGTCTTTTATAAATAGCCACACCAAACAAGCTAATGTCCTAAATCTCCTTCCCATTCTAGCAACTCTTCCAAGTTTAATACACAACTGAGCTTTTCAGCCAACTCTTTACTAATGACCAGACAAAAAAATTAGAATAATTGCTCAATGAATTTGTTGAAAAACTTGCTTATCAGTTAACACATTAAAGAAAACAGCATTCTGTCCTACTGTATGAAAATTAAAAACCAGAGGGGCTGGAATGGAATGCAAGCCTTTAGCAAACACGACTGGATTGTTAAACACCAACATACTTCTGTGACAAACCTATATACGGCAAATACATCTTTTTTCATTCCTAAGGTAGTTCAAAGCTTATGCTATGCCATGCACAGATTTTGGTCCCCCCCGTGTTTTTATAATTTCTGTCAACTCTTCTGAATTTCAAACCTCTATTTTTTTATAGTATCTTTACTGTCCCCGCTACTACATCCTTGCTACAGAAGTTTATTTCCACTTGCTTTATTTGCCACTGAGCTACATGTACTCAACTAAATTCCTCATTTTTTCTCCTCGATGAATGACAGGTGTAGAAGAGAAGCAGTTCTCTGCCTGACCACTGAGACCACTGCTTAACAGGTTCAAATGTCAGACTTCTCATTTCAGAGCTATGAAGTAAGAGATTTCATGTCCATTAACTGAAGAAATAACATAATAAAACAACAAAAAAAGATATGTAGCTCCTCACAAGCAGATTCTGCTGTGAGTCAGGGCAGGCACATTTAACTTTTGAGCTGTAGGGATTATTTTATTTCTTAACCATGTTAAGATTTCCTGATTGTCACATAATTCTTCCCCTCAAAAGAGAAAGAACGTCACTATGACATTAGGTGTTCTGCATCTTTCTGAATAAAATGGAGGGTTCTCACTCAAAACAAGTTTTAGAACCTGAAATAGGGGCTTGGGAGCAGTGCACAGACTTACAATGACACAAGGTAGAAGGGAACCTAGTGACAGATGTAGCTTCTGCTCAAAAATTCCTTTCCTGGGTCTAAAATTGAAGGATTATTAACAAACATGCCCTACCAAAACAAAAGAGAGAGCAGCTGTACTTGGAAGCATTTTCTCAACATAGTTATTTTTTCTGGAATCTGAAGTTGTTGAAATTACTTACTTGGGAGCAGATAAAAGGCATCAATGCAGGCAACTGAAAGAAGATGAATATCCTGACACTGTGAGTGACACAGGGAGATTCTAACTTTTAATCATTCCCTTGCATGAAAGAAGTTGCTCCCACACAGTAACTACAACTAAAATGAACAGCAATGTAATAAATTATAGACTTTTAATCTTGTATCATTTAGCATTTCACATGGACAGGATGTAATTGATCAAGTTGTCATGGAAATGTGTCACCACTCAATGCAATCATGTTACATATTTAAACATGTACATAATGATCACTTAAATTGATAACACTCAGCACACACTTAAAATTCTTGTGATGTGATTATTACACTGAGGGTGTAAATGCCAATTTACAAAATTTAGAATTAGCAACTTCCAATGTACAAAAAAACCTAAAATACCCACAGGGCCAAAAGAAGTGAGGGGATGTGTTCTGTGCCTACAAAATAATTAATGCTACCTCCCCCCTGCAAAGATGTAACCCGAGTTCCTGAGCCCAGCAATTTCTAGTGCTGTGCCTACAGTATTTTGTTAATATTTATAGAGAATGACCAGCAAGTGATAGGAGAACATTTGACGCTGAACCAGTAGCTGCAGAGTTTGTTTCATGAACCCCCCTGTTAGAAACACAGTGATGGAAGTTCCAATGCTGTTTTAACACTGGACTTTGAACTACTTCACCTTTGACACTGAACTAGGAGGCAAAAAGCTATTCCTGAACACATGTCAAACGGTCTCCTTAAAAACAGCCCGTCTGATATGGGATGGCATTACATCTTTTGGATTTATTTTTAGTTTTTCATACGAGCATGCCATGCCACAGGCAATGGGACTGAGGCCAAAACTCTGGGCCACAGAAGCGGGGCTTCTCAAGTGACTGCTGGGCTCCCCAGGCACCCCCTCAGAGATTCCCATCATGTGCTGCAGAAGCCTCAGTCGCAGCCGTGAGGCTGGCCGTGCGCTGTGCCCCCGGAGCTGTGCCCCTCGGCGCATCTGCAAACCTGCCCCACCAGAAGGCAGACGCGATGGAAAGGCCGGAGAACAGGGCACACCGCTTCTTATGTGGCCAGGCCTGCCCAGATAAAGTCAAAAGGTCCAGAGAAGCACAGAGGAGAGCGCTGGTGGCTCCAAAAGCGTCCCGCCAGGCGCTAGTCCCCTCAACAAAACAAACCTTCCAGGAGCTGAGCCACCCCAACCCTCGCCTATGTGGGTAGGGGCAGCGGGCGGTGCTGAGGGACTGCGGCCGGCAGAGACGATGGCCAAATGGCTGAACAAGTACTTCAGCCTGGGCAACAGCAAGACCAAGAGCCCCCCACAGCCTCCGCGGCCCGACTACCGAGAGAAACGCAACGGCGCCGGCGGCGCNGTGGGAGGCCCCGCTGGGCCGGCGCTGCAGCGGGTGGGCTTGGCCGGGGCTTCGCTCCGGGGCCGCCAACAGGCGGTGGTGCCTCTTCTCTCCCAGGTGGCCTGGGGTGCAGGAGCCCCTCTACCGACCCCCTAGCCCGTCCCCATCGCCCTGTGCTCGCTGACAGTGCCATGTGGTTTTAGCCGCTGTCTGCACCGTTCGAGCGGTTCCTTCTCTAGAGCCTGACTGCCCCACTCTGTGGGGCCCAGAGGGACCCAATCCAAGGACACCGAGCCCCGCGTTAGGCTAGGGATGATGCTAAGGATGATGCTAACCACCCATTTTGTTGGTGGGTGCCTTTCTCAGGGGCACGAACACGTTCTTAACATCAACAGCAGAGATCCTAAAACACTTGCTGCGCAGAGGGTAGCCTGAAGTTGTAGTTGAAATATAAGCCTGTTTTGAAGACTGGAAAGGCAATGTTGTGCAGTGTTTAGCGAGGGGTATGAAGATGTCAGGAGCCAGTCACATTTTGTACTTGTTACTTTTAAATACAGTTATCTCGCACAGGGGTAAATTATTCCTTTCTGGCACAGCTTCCTGCAGCATTGCCATCAGCTTCTGTGGAAATGAGCAAAGTGGGCAACGAAAAACATGTCTGTGTTTACGTCCCTAGTGCAGTTCTCTCATCTCTGCTCACAATATTTATCACATCTGACTTCAGTTTTCTTCAGAGCCAGAGCCTGAAAAGTGTCCTGTTTCTTGACTGCCTAGTACAATGTTTTTACAGGCAAGACTCCAAACAGCTCCTGTTTCTAGAAATGTCATGTTCCAGGCTTTTTATACAGGTGCTGTTTCTAGAAATGTCATGTTCCAGGCCATTTATACAAGGGTGAGTTTTTGCCCTGAAGCATGTTGACTTGCAATGTCCTTTACTGCTCTTATTGTCAAGAAGTCTAGCTGTTTCCTAATTCCTGTTTTGCCAGTCCTTCCACCAAGAATTTGGCTCCAGTATGGAGGCATGGGAGGGGCAGGAAATCCCCAGGCGTCGGACCGGTACTGTTCCTTGTGGCTTAACGAGGAACTACCTTTTCTTTGCTTCATTGACAGGCAGCTTGGAGTGACAGATAAGCAGAACGATGCCACTGCAGGGCATCTTATCTAGTGGTTCAGGGGTTCTCTGAATTTACCATCAAATCTCAGCAATATGGGAGGACAGGAAAGATGGGATTACTGGCTAACCCCAAGAAAAGCCAAACCTGAATAATACCTATGAATGAAGAAAGAAGAATCTGCAAGGCAGACATATCGGAGAGATAAGTAACATTTCTATTGCCTGTGGAGCATGCCAATTTCAGTATGTGTTCTGTCCTGGTTTGGGCCAGGATAAAGGTGATTTTCTGTCTTGTACTTTTGCTTTCAGCTAAGTCTCTTTTAAGTAGTTGCACTTGCTGAAATTAACAGCAAGTTTCTCAGACAGTGTCTGCTTCTAGGACTGATAACACTGGATGGTTATAGTTACTGCCAGAGACTGGTGTGCAGAGCCAAGGACAGTGCTCAGCTCTGAGGAACATTTTACCCTCCAGAAGGAGAAAAGAGATCCCACCTGAACACCTCCTCTGGGGAGGACCGGACAAGATAGATGCCAGAATTGTCCAAACAGAGTATTCCATCCCATACACATCATAGTCAGTATAAATTTGAGGGATCACAAGGGTCAAACCCCTTCCTGCCCTTCCTGCTTCCCCTTCTTCGCCTGTTCCCTGTTTGCTTCGGCATCCTGGGAGGATTCCATCCATTCCTCTGCCTGTCCTCCTGATCCGTGCCAGCCTGAATCTGTGTGTTCCTGCCTCCAGCTCCCGACTGCTGCTGACTCCAGGATTCCAGCCTGGACTTTCCCAGGGCTGCCCTGCAGCCTCGGTGGTGATGTGAGAGTTATTGGGAGAGGGGGGGAGGAATGTGGTATCAATTTTCCTGTATATTTGTATATATTTAGAAGTTTTTCCTATTTATCATTGCTGTTTCATTAAAGTTGTGTAGTTTAGTTTCCAACCTGTAAGTCTCTCTCCCTTATTCTCTCTCCTTTCTTTATCAGGGAGGAGAGGGGGATTAACAGAGAGCATCAGTTATTCAGTTTAATTGCCAGGCCAATGTTAAACCGTGACATGCTCCAACCTGAATCTGTAAGGGCCACAGCACTTTTGGATGTGCACAGGCTGCTTTCTAACCCCAGTCTGCTCATGCAGGGTGTATCTGCACCTGCAGCACTCCTGGTCCCTGCTTTGAATAATTTCACATGGCTTTTGGGGGGAATAAGGCATCATCTTTTCAGAGCTTTGGCTGGAGTTATGAGTTCTAGTTGGTTGGTTTCTGGCATATTTTTGTAAACAAAACAGAGGGATGGACAGGCAGTGGTGAAACAGAAATTTCTTTAAATTTCTCTCTGAAGTTGTAAATCCAAAAATGTTATGATGGAAACCGAACATCTACTTCTGCTTGTGTCCGCAGCTCTTAAAATAGAAATACCAATTGCTAATTTGTTCCAAATTAGAGAATGAGTAACTTGGAGGCTGTTTTTTCTCCACTGAGAAATTTTACCTAATGAACAGCTGGCATTTCAAACATGTATATTATTACACGCAAGTAGTTAATTTATGCTAATGGCACATATATTGTATTAATTTAATTCAATGATGATATTAAATTGCAACATTGGAATTTGGTAGACGTTTTTCTCCTCTCATGCTTCTAATAGATGTTGCAGTACATGCATTGCATTTCAAATTAAGCAAGTGACATACACAACAAAGAACTTTCTTGATTAATAAACACTCAAGAAATGCTGCCATAATCTAACTTTACAGTTATCCTACAGGAAGAGGAGACCAACATTTTTATTACTGTTCAGCTTTTAACATTTGAATATCCACAAGAAAACTGGGAACAAGGAAAATATTTGTGGTTTTTATGGCTTTGGGCTAAGCAAAAAATCATAAATATTCACCATGTAAAGAACTCCCATCACAAAATGGAGAAATGTTCCCCTTCCTGGTACGCCTCTGTATTGGTGACTAATGTCAAAAAAGGGTGTGTGGCATCAATACTGTCTTTGGATTCCTCCTACTTGCACATATTGCACCACATATTCAGGCAATGATAATAAGTCAGTTTGTTTACCCACAGGCTATCAAAATTCAGGGTATTTTTCCTTTTTGTGTATGTATATGCCTAAGTCTGGGATTACTAGGAAGGTCTGATTTTTCTGATTTCCGAAATTACATCTCCCAGCAACTAGTTTATTCCTGAGTAATGAGAAGTGATTATGCTCTGATCAGCATAGAACACCAGGTTGGAAGGGACCTCAAGATCCAACTTTTCTTGGCAAAAACATGGTCTAAACAAAATGGCCCAACACCCTACCCAGCTGAATATTAATGCTGGGGAGATTATGTCAGTAGCTCATTGTTCTCACTGTGAAAATTTTTTCTCTTGTGTCTAGTGGGAGTATCTCCAGGATTAACTTGTGCCTGTTTCCCCTTATCTGTTCCCCTTATCTGTGACTCCTTGTAAAAAAGGAGTCTCCATCTTCTTTGTAGCCACTCTTTAAATCCTGGAGCATGGGGAATTTTATTTCTGTGAAGTTCTCTTTCCCTCCAAGAACTGGTATGGTTCCTGAGCAGTCATATTTGGTTGTCTTGTATTGCACAGGCACTTCACAGTCAGATTTTGAAGGGGCTTGTCACCTATAGATGCCCTGTAAAATTTGCAAAAGCAGCTCCATAAAGCCAGGCTGGAATCAGGGTAATTGCAAGCATCCTACTTGATCCTTGTGCTGAGAAAAACATCATGGGTCACAGATGGTTTTGTGCTTGTCATGAGAGTACAAAAAAAAACCCAACAAAACCAAAAAACCCCAAGAATCCATTGTGCTGTATTGCCATCAAAAGCTTTCTCCTTGTTCTGATCATATTCCTCTTTATTTTGTGGACTAAATATATTTGTTAATGAGGGAACACTTCTTGTATAAAGGGCTGTACTTTACAGTGTTAGAATATTTGGAAATGGCAATTAAGAAACCTGCAAACAGCAATCTCATCTGACTTCAGCCATATGCAGTGGGCATTGTTTTCTGTAGATAATAAGAAATTGCCTAGAAAAATAATATAAACAATGTAATTTAGCTAAGTTGCTAGCCAGTGCTTTTTCCAGCATCTGAATGACAAGTAAACAAATATTTTCTTACCAACTTTCCTGTTTTGATATAGTTATGAGTGTCCTGCATTCAGCTGGGTCCTTTCTGCCTCTGTGTTACACTCCCAGGAAGGCTGCGTGGTAAATCTGAGTTTGTTCGTTTGTTCAAAGCAGATGTTCTCTTGAAGCTCCATAGCTGAAGGGTTTCACAGGTGAGTGTGTGGTTAGACAGACAGTGAAAGACTCCTCTCTGTCTCCTGGATGTCCCCTGTTGTGTAGTTCCTCATCCTTGCAGCTGTGTTCAGGCCTGTGAGTGAAAGGGAATTGGACATGGTACCTTGGAACACAGTGTGTTTGCTGACTGCATTGAGGTTTAATTGTTAGAAAAGAAAGAAAGAAGTCAATTCTGCTCTGCTCCTTTCTATGCTTAGAAGAACCATAAAAGGACAGAGTTCTATTAAGGGAAAAGACTAGTCAGTTGAAATGGCTGTGTCAGTGTAATAGAAGCAGCTTCATGATGTCTCTGTATACTCTTCAATACAATGCATTGACTGTAGGGTAAAGATTTCTATAGCTCTTGTCTCCCACTGTCATCTATTCTCTCCAATGGGTACCAAAACCTTGTTAGGTTGGATATTATTCTCTGAATAGAACCTTTTAAGCTTAGTGACACAAACCTCAGAGGATATTCTTGTTATAGAAGGTAAATGCTGGGAAAGGAGGACACTACCATAGATTTTACTGTCTGCCTAAGTGGTTAAATATGGAGATACGGTTCCATGAATGCAGGAATGAATATACAACTGTTGGTTAAAGGCTTCAATCAATGGACAAAGTCTTTCTAATAAATTTTTATTATAATCTTGTTTCGAAAGTATAATTTTGCTGATTAAATCTGTTGCTTTGAGAGTAATATTGCGGGGGGTTTTACAAGTTTTATGATCTTACTGTTTTTTATTAATCTTGATTAATTAGAGAACCACAAAGAGAATTTATATCACCAGCTCAGTTTTTAAGAGAGTAACTAGGAGAGGGTGTTAACTTTGCCCCAGGGGCAGTTATCAAAGGTTAACTCTCCCCAT
The DNA here is from genome assembly GCA_038090715.1 of Florisuga fusca. NCBI lineage: Eukaryota > Metazoa > Chordata > Aves > Apodiformes > Trochilidae > Florisuga > Florisuga fusca. The sequence continues at coordinate 10,726,242 of JAAWXA010000012.1, forward strand.
ACCCACCAGGTGGGATGTGACACACCAGAGAGAGCTTGGCTTCATTGTTTTCACACAGGATCTCCAGAGCCTTCTCTGCAGAGCTTCTTAACAGCTGCTCAGCCCAACACAAGTGCTGTTATCCCTGAGGTCTGCTGCTGCCTGTGGTGTGTCCTCTTGGGGAGCTGGGAAGAGTGCTGGGAGCTGCTGGCCCTCCTCCTCAGGGCTCACCGTGACCCCCCCAGGGTGGTTGTTCCTGCCCTCACTGGGAGCTGTTGAACCTGGTGCAGCTTCCCCAGGATCTCCTTCCAGTCCTTCCTGCTCCCTGTGGATGGGAACGTGGATCTCAAGGGGGCTGCTGGGACTCCCACACAGAACAGCAGCTGAGATGCTGGGGCTCTTCTCTTCAAGGACTCCAGCATGGCTGCCAGAAGGGGCTGGGCCAGGAGCAGGAGAGCCCCTTCAGGAGGCAGCAGGGCCAGGGCCAGCTGTGGGGCTGCCTGCCTGGCTCATTGCAGCACGGATATCCCCCTGACACAGCGGATGGGGGAGCCTCCCTGCTGCACCATTGCACTCTGATGTCAATAAACTGGTGCACAAAGGTTGCTGTGTGGCTTTAGAGGGAGGACTCCAGCAACCGGGTGAGAATGCCTTCATTCAGCCTAAAGCTGATCAGGATGTGCACAGTGAGATCCTCCACTGTGTCTGCCAGTGTCCTGCCTGTCAGGGTGGCCATCAGACACAGCTCCCCTTGCAAGGACAGTGTTCAGCTGGTGGGAACAAGCTGGGCCTTGGTTGGCAAGTAGTGAGCAGTCGCATTGTGCCTCACCCATCTTTTGTTGTTACAATCATTTCTATTATTGTTGTAGTAGTTTAATTTGCTAATATGCCATTTATAATTATTGTAATTACTTCATTTTTTTAAAATTATTAAGTTGTTTATATCAAAACCTACAAGTCTCCTTATCCTTACCCTTCCCATTCTCTCCCCCACCTCCCCATCCCCTGAGGTGAGGGAGAGTGAGCGAGTCGCAGCATCGTATTTAGAGGCCTGCCAGGTTAAACTACAACAGTCCTTTTTGGCACCCAACATGGGCCATGGAGGGTTGAGAAATTACAGTTTTGAGCAAAGGGTATTAAAACAACACTGCTATAAGCATTCATTATATTGCCTTTGACATTTCTGCTTGGAATGTTGTCTTATTTGCTCTCAAGAGTTTTCAGAGCTGAGCTGTGTAGCACCTTATTTGCTGTTTACACTGTTTACCAGTGTTTTCCCATGGGTTACCACCTTCAGGCATTGGATTAGGATAGAGGTTATTGATTTCCTGATTCAGGACATAGTTCTGTTGTGCTGTACGATGCTGGCTTTTGGTATGATAAAAGCATGGACAGTGGGACTGTAAGAGAGTTAATGTGTTAATGTCTGAAACATCATGGTAGGAACAAAGTTACAGTCAGCACAGCAACAACAACAAACCACAAAAAAATGGGGTGCCAGCTAGCACAGGACATAGAGGAAGTGCCAGAGGATGCACAGTTGTGTAGTTCTGTATTCTGATGTACCTCACCTATCAACTCACCCTGTAAGTCCTTGAGGGGTGTGAATGGCAGGACCAAAAGGAGGGGACAAGGCTATAAAAAACATGAACTCTAGAGGCAGCATGGAAGCCCATCACCAGAGGGTCACTGCATTCATCCTCATGGGGTTCAAGGGTGGTGATATCTCTTTCTCTCTCTCTCTCTTGCCTTTTTCTCTCTCTCTCTTTTTTCTTTTGTCTTTTTCTTCTTATAAATGTTTCAATAAGGAATCACACTGCGCACCATTACACTTCCTGAAGTTTCAAGTTGGTTCTTCCATAAATACACGTTCCCAGTTCCAGGTTACTTCTGCCATAAACAAAATCTTTAAATGATCATTTGTTGTTGTTTCACCTTAAATTAGCCCAAGAGGATCATGAAACCTTTACAACTGTCCCTGGGAGAGTAAGGTCTGAGACTAGGATTGGATCCAGCCGCACCCAGGCTCCTTTCTGAGAAAGAGTTAAGAAAGCAAGGGGGCCCAAACTAAAACTCTGGGTTACCTAGTCTGGGTTGTGACTTGCATCGATTTGGGTTGTATTGGTATTCAGCGATGGCTGGAGGGACCCAGAGCCGGCTTTATCTCTGCACTTCGGGAGCCACCCGCTGGGCATTATCACCAATTACACCAGTTGCTCTTTCTCCTTGACAAGATCCTTCTTCACTTCCCTGTTTTTCTTCAGTCCATTTAAGAAGGTCCTTGAGCATTTTGAATATTCTTGGGATGTTCAAATCAGCATGATCCTGATGATCCTGCTACTAGATCTCCTGAACTGTATCAGCTCTTGGTTGTTTTTTTTTTAGGGTCAAACAACTGTTTAAAAAGACCACTCCCTCTGCTGCTGGTGTTATCCCAGCAGCTACTCCGAAAGGAAAGCAATGCAGGCTACTGCACCCCTGCAACAGATGAGACAGCCACTTCAGATGCCTGTCACAGATGTAGGTGCCCTGTGCAACCTCAAGCCTTGCAACATTCTCTGTAGCCACTCAAACCCCCACAATAGGCAGTGTGGCTACTGAAACCACATGGAGAAGCTCCTCTGATGGACTAGAGGACCAACCAATGCCATTATCAGTTGCTCCTCTACAGAAGAAGAAATGGACATGTTAGTACCTTTAGAAAGGGATGAAGAAGGTCCCGATTACGATCTTCCTAATGGAGATGAGGGGGAGGAAGGGATGGTAGCCACCTGATCTCTGAGGGAGCTAGTGGGATGTACAAAAAGACTTCAGCCAGTATCAAGGCAAGCACCTTGTCATTTGGCTGCTCACATGCTGATGATGGCAAAAGCAACCCATTGTCACTGACTCAGAAGCTCTGGGCATAGATTGGCATAGGTTGTTGGTATAGATTACATCAGGAGGAGATATTTTAAGGAACCAAAAGGGTTCCAGTGGGCATTTGGTGTAGCTGTTTTGGAGAAGGAGGAAATCCTGTCTACCTTGCCAGACTCATCAGTGAACCCTCCTGTTGTGGGGCTGCTGAAAGCTGAAGGAGATCAAGTGCTAATTGCTAGTGAAACAATTCACAGGCTGCAATATCGCACCAACCAAAATTGTGTTATTCCTAACCATAAACTGACTCAGGGCCCTGAGCACCACGGAGTGATTAGCAAAACTTGCTCATCCTTCGACAGCTCCACATGGCCAGTGTGAAAATCTAATCAAGAGTAGAAACTGACAGACTATCGTGGCCTGAATGAAGTCATGCCACCCTGAATGCTGCCTTGCTGGGCATGTTAGATCTTCAATAAAAACTGGAGACAAAGGCAGCCAGCAGGTACAACACACTGCGTTTTTCTCAGTCCCTTTGGCAGCAAGATGCAGGCCATAGTTTGCTTCCACTTGGAGCGGCATCCAGTACATCTGAAACTGACTGCTCAGGGGTGGAAACACAGCCCTGCTACTTGCCGTGGACTGACAAAGACTGCAGTGGAACAGGATGAATCTCTGGAATGCCTGCAGTATGTTGATGACATCTGCATATGGGGACAAAAAAACAGAAGTTTTTGAGAAAGGGAAGAAAACAATCCAAATCCTTCTGAGGGCCACTTTTGTTGCAAAACAAAGTAAAGGTAAAGGGACATGCTGGATGTCCTGGTTGGAGAGGACCAGGATAGAATGTGCCTGTGCCACAATGGGCTGCCCAAGCCCCCCCAGCTGCTGCCACGCTGTGGCTGTGGCAGTGACACCGGGGGGGAGCAGCAGTGACACCGGGAAAAGCAGCAGTGACACCGGGAAAAGCAGCAGTGACACCGGGGGGAGCAGCAGTGACACCGGGGGGAGCAGCAGTGACACCGGGGGGAGCAGCAGTGACACCGGGGGGAAAAGCAGCAGTGACACCGGGGAGAGCAGCAGTGACACCGGGAAAAGCAGCAGTGCCTGTGGGGAGGAGAGGGTGGGGCAGGTGACCCGAATGGACCAAGCACAGCCCTCCTGCCTTTGGTCTCCTGTATCACATGGCTCACAAAAGAGCCTCAGGTGACTTCTCTGGCTGGGTTGGGGTCAGTTTGCTATTGCTTCTGCCTCGTTCCCTCACCGGAGAAGAACATCATTCATTGAGACAGGCTGCCACCCCCAGCAGGACCAGCCTGGTTGCAATGAGGCTGTTGCAGACTGTCACCGGGACCCTGGACTCTGGGTCCACCACCTGCCACTGAGTCCAGCGTGGGACTGTTCTGGTTGGGAAGTAATTACCCACTGAGGATCACAAGTTCCATATTTACATATCTTTATACATTTTAAATTCACCATCTTTAATGCTACTTCATTAAACCTATCCTAGTTTTTATTCCAACCTTTAATTCTCTCTTATTCCCTTTTCATCTTCCTCTGCTGAACAGGGTAGTGGGGAAATAACAGAGAGCATCTGATTTCTTCATATACCCATGGATGTGACTGAGTAACATGAAAGATATGTCCCACTAACTAGCTAAAAGGAACCACAAGCTTTTTTGAGTATTGTGGGTTTCTGGAGAGTGTACTGCAGACAGGTTGTATGTCTTCTCTACCAAGTGACCTGATAGAAAAATGATTTTTACATGGCGCCTGAGCAATTGCATGCTTTTGAACAAATAAAACAGGAAATAGTTTCATGCAGTTGTGGATGCTGATCGTGCCAAATAAACCAGCTACAAGTTCAAAATGAAACATGCAACAGAGACTACTCACCATTCTTCTGTTGTCTCCAGAGGAAATTCTGCATGATCTCTTCTACCTTGAAAAAACTGTCATGACAGGTGGAAAAAATTATAGACTGAATGAACTCAACAGACATTTTGACTAAATGTCACATAGACTAGGGGAATTATACTTGTGTGTATATATCAGAAAAACAGGTAAGGTGGTTGAAATTAATCAACATGTATTGAAAAGTGAGGGACCTGAGCATCACTTAAATGATTATTTAATTTTATTTCAACTATTAAATTATTTTTATCTCAGCCTACAAGTGTCCTTGCCCCTTCAAATCTCTCCCCCAGGCAGAGGATGGTAACAAGAGTGGCTGCATGGTACTTGATGGTCTGCCAGGTTAAACCACAACAGCCTGCCAAATGATTCTTTCCAAAATGTTCACTGGATTCATTAGGATTGCACAAGCAAATTGAAACGTGTTTGCCTGTGCAATACAGATGTAACAAAAAACTCCAGTCTCAAATTCTGCCAGTCTTTTTGCCAGTGTAGACAAGCCTTAAAATGTGCATGATGAAGCCCTGAGTCAGTTAATCAGCTGGTGGGTTTTAGGAAAAGATGTGGTATATTTCCCAGCTAATGCACAGCTGGAGAAAGACATCTTGTTAGGCTCTGATTTTTATCTTTGTTTTTCCCCTTTGATTTTCTATCAGCTTTCATCCCATGTATGTGTTTACATGATTTAATTATTTCAAGAGCATTTATAGTAGTTATGTTGAGAAAAGACAAACCTACTTGCTTTATGGTGTGCAGCCTTCACGTATGAGGGAAAACACCTTCCCAGCTTAACGACAAAGTTCAGCACCAGGGAAGTCCAAGTGAATGAAGGGCTTAGGAAAATCGAATGCTGGGCAGAGAACAGACAAATAAGCTGCTGATGTAACAAAACGTCTGGTATTTACTGTTTGCAAACTGTCCCAGTCAGGAACTACCTGTTCCTGAATACACTAACATCAGTGAGGCTGAAAGGAACATAGCAGTGAGTAGTGCATTTGACACTGCTTTCTAGTCCTTGGCATGACAAACTGTAGTGCATCCACTACAAAGAATTCAGCAGAAATATGTGCATGGGATCAAGCCAGCATATAATTACACTTCTTCCTACTACACAGCAACAATATGGCTAGTATTGTATGTAGTTCTATACTTGCAAAACTTGCTGGCTAGGACTTCCAAAGCACCCAGCACTGGCTTCCCTGCTAGTCAGGGTCCTTCTACTGTGTACTTGTCAAAACCCATCCTACTGTGTTCCATTATGTTTGACTACTAGTATAATAGTAATACAGTTGTCTTTTTGTAAAGCCTAAGTGAAGCAAATGGCTGGTGTGAAGCTGAGGCCAACATTAAAAATCCAACCCTAAATCTTAATCCATTCCCATTCTGAGAAATCAAATGTGATAACACAACTTATCTTAAGGCAGTGTTTTCAAGTGTGGCTATCATGAAGTGGAAAATAGGTACAGTTTCTTTCCTTTTTTGCCCAGGGCTGAAGTTGTAGAACAGTGTTGCTGCTAGAGCTGTAGTGGCTGAGAAAAGCAGAACAGCTGCACCAGTGTGACAGAAATGAAAAAGCCAGACAACAGCTGTATAGGGTGTCTAAGGCCTCATCATGAAGGGAAGGTACCCTAGCAAAACAAAACTGAAAACTTTCCACTTAAAATAATAATAGAATAACAAGAGTTAAATCATTATTTTTGCTATCATGTCAGCTTTTGCTCCAGTTTAGTTCTAAATTAGCCAAAAAAAGAGTTTCCCTTAATACACTATTGCACTAGTAGATTTCTCAGGAAATACTTCTTGGTGTTTAAACTAAGTTATTTTTTCAAATAACTTTGCTGTGCAGTTTCTGCACATTCTTTGTTTCATTATTTACACCACTGAAGACCTTTCTGAGGAGTATTATATTCTTACCTCAGCCCTGTGATTTCTCTAAGTCTGTCCATACCTTCCATACTAATCTTCCCCCAGTATGGGATGCACTCAGTAATTGGCTTGGTTGATCCATCATCTGTCCAGCTCCTTGCTATGTTGTCAGAAAGTGGTAGTTACGTATGAGTTTCAAAGGATAATCCATCTCACTCAATAATGTACGGTGTTACCCATTTTGCACGTCAAGTTGTTAGAGTAGCTCTGAGTGCATAATTCCATTTAAAATAAGTTAATACATGTCATAGTGTTTATTCAGTGGGTAGAATAAATCTAGCATAGTTTTCATTAAAATATTCTTCACAGTGCTTGAGGTATCCATGGAAACTGCACAGGCTGACTGCCTGCACTCTGCATACCTTGTGGTGGCAGTGATTAGAAAAAGAGGTTATAGTAGATAAAGCTACAGATCAATTATACTTATCAAAAGAAAAATCAGTAAGAACTTAACTTTTAAAGATGTTTACATAGTCCAGTCTCATTGTACCTTCTGAAGCCCAGAATATCATTGGCTTTCTGGGCTGCAACTGCACATTGCTAGCATATGTTGAGCTTTTCATCAACACAACATCTCTAAGTCCTTCTCCACAGGGCTGCTCTCAATCCAGGCTTCTTTAGCAAAATCCAGTATCTTTATCAGTGATCTAGATGAGGGGATTGGGTGCTTCCTCAGCAAGTTTGCAGAAGACACCAAGTTGGGTGGGAGTGTTGACCTGCTTGAGGGCAGGAAGGCTCTGCAGAGGAACCTGGACAGGATAAATCGATGGGGTAAGGCCAATTGTATGAGGTTTAACAGGGCCAGTCACAACAACCCCACACAACACTACAGGCATGAGGAACAGTAGTGGGAAAGCTGCCAAGAGGCAGCTGGAGCTGGTTCTTCAGTCTGGAGAACAAGTCCTATGAGGACCTGAGGAATTGAGATTGTTTAGTTTGGAGAAGGCTGAGAGGAGACCTTACTGCTCTCTATAACTACCTGAAAGGAGGCTGTAGGGAGGTGGATGTTGGCTGTTTCTCTCAAATAACAACAGTACTGGAGGAAATGGCCTATAGTTGCACCAGGGTAGGGTTTAGACTAGATATTAGGAAGACTACTCTTTACTTAGAGAGTGGTCAGGAACTGGAACTTGCTGCCCAGAAAGGTGGTGGAGGTGCCATCCTTGGAGATATTTAAAATCTGTAGATGAGGCACTTCAGGACATGCTTTAGTAGGCATGGTAATTTATCCATATCTGTATCTATATCTAGATAAAGTTTACAGTGTTTTTTCCTTTCTCTGCAACTGAATTGTCTCTATAGTCAACTCAGAACAAAGCTATTTGTACATAATGATTTAGCAGCTGTGCTGTTGTGTTTGGAAAATGTTTAAATTTCAGCATTTGATTTGGAAAGGAAACATTCCCCTTCATATTATGAGTTCCTGTATTGTTTCCAGAGGTTGCTACATGTATATGAGCTACAGTCTTGTTTTCTAACCTAGGATGTGAAAGAAGCGGTGTCAGCCCTCATAAGTATAATAATTCCAACAACAAGTTGGAATGAATGGTTAGCAAGATAATTCTTTAAAATTTAGTTGCAATTGTAAACAATTTGCGTCAGGAAAGAAGGGGCCAGACATATCTCTGACTACGTAAAAGGCTGCAACAAAGAAGAGAGAAAATCATTCTCTCTTTATTAGCCAAGCCAAGGAAAATAAATGGGCTTAAATTGTAAAGATTTAGATCAGGTGTAGGAATAATTTTCTACTGGTAAGAAAATTACAGAACCACTGTAATATATGGTTTGAATCTCTGTGAGTAAATAAGAGTTTTCTTGGAATGTATTTGCAAAATACAATTTAACAAACAAACATACATAAAAATATCCCAGGTTGTTCCTGTTACCTCTTATTTATTAATTCTAAATTAATTTTTGCTTGCAAAACCTTGTGCCATCAATGGAGTGATGCATTTCACTTGTAAGAGAGAAGGAGCAATGTGCTTATTGATATAAAACAGCAATTTAACAAAGTTTGATAGTAAATGCAACAGTGGTTTCACAAGATTCAATGGCAAGCTTAGCTTGATAATTTATTGCAGAGGACAGGATCAGATCAAAACTGTCATGAAAGAGCTTCCCATTGAATCATGGGGTTCAGAAAGTAATCTCTTTCTCAGGGAGCAGTCTAGGTGTGACTGAATGCAATCCAAGCCCCCAGCTTAGTCATCAGTTTATGTCTAAAGGATTATATACACACAATCAATCACATATATCACTTAGCTAAGATTGCCTGGCATCTGAGAAGGGAGGAAATTATCTTAATCCCTCATAGAAGCATGCTGCCTTATTATGGTGTGCCTGCAAAAAAGCAGAACTCCAAAAGAGTGGATTATAATAGTAGAATCATAGAATAATAGAATGGTTGGCTTGTAAGGGACTGTATAGTCCACCTAGTTTCAACCCCCCTGTTACGGGCAGAGATGCCTCCCACTAGACCAGATTGTTCTAAGCCCCATCCAAACTGGCCATGAACACTTCCAGGGATGGGGCCTCCCATGTGCCAGGACTCCCGTGGCCAGGAATGCTGCCCGACAATAAATAATTTTATTCTAAGTTACCACACTGTTACCCTAAATAATAATCATTTTCATCTTGGATAAAATCATTGTGTCCTCAAGTGATACTGACATGGATTTACTAATTTTTATTCCTGTTCTTTTTTTTTTTTTTTTTCTCTTATAAGCCTTTGTAGAGTCGCTCTTATCTATTGCTTGAAGCCTATGATGGCATAGTTTCTTAAACTTCTAGAAACCTATGTAATTGTCGCACTGAGGATGCATATAGGTTGAATTTCTTCTCTATTTCTCCTCATTCCCAGCAAGGAAGTCAGATTAGTCTACCTCATGATTCACCTTTAACCATGTCAAGGGTTAGTGCACCAGCAGGATGCCTGTAATAGCAGAAGCATCTCATCCAAAACAAACAAGAACATCCAGACCTAGTTCCCAGCACCTCCCTGGGCTGGTGCTGTGTGAGCCTCCTGATCACTGGATCAGCTGTCCACGTTTCAAGTGTGAGTTCACATGAAACAGGATAAAGCTGGAGTAACTGCTAGCAGATTGGCTTGGAAGGCGGTCTGTGGCCCCTGTGACCAGCAGCTGTGCCCTGTTCTTTGAGCAGAGCCGTAATACAGAGGTGTGTAACCCTGTCAGGGATGACAGACAAGTGTCACACGGTGGTGCTGCTCTTCAGCAAATACTGAAACCGGTACAGTATTGGCAAGGAAAAAAAGTGACAGCTCCCACTCTGCAAACGCATTGGGGTTTCTGTGTGTATGCATGTCCATGCTTGGGTTTCCAGGCTGTTCAAGAAGAGTTCATCTGTCCTTAGTTTGTGTCACAGATGGTAAGTCAGACCCTGCTTGTTCCTTGAGCTGTGACTGTCTGCCTCGTACCCATTCCTCTTCAAAGCAAATGTCTCAAATTAGCACTGAATGAATGATGAGCATGCCCTGGACATGGTGTATCCACCCTGGGTGAACATTGCCCAGAAAGGAAAGAAAGTTTTGAACTTCTAGAGCATGTTCATAAACAGGAGGCACCTAAACAATGTATAAAATAGCCTTTCGAATTTCAGTTTACAGATGTTAGTCTACAAGATTAGAGTCACAGTTTTGCTCATGGTGAATTCAGCCTTTCCTTGATGCTATGTTCCCTAGCAAGCATCAAAGATATAGCAGCTGACAGCCACTGTCATTAGAGAAATGAACTGTGGCATTATTATTAAATTATGTTATTGCCTCATGGCTTTGTCAAAATGATGATTCATCATAACCATGATGGTCTAAGATTAAAGACAGCATGTGGATTGCTGGAAGAACTAATACAGTGTATTAAATAACAGGTATAACAGGAAGAAATGGACAAACTTCAAGTCACTCATGGCCTTCTTCAGATTTCCAGTTTTGAATATAAAAAAGTTTGTCTAATTTTTGTCATTATGTCAGCTTCTCTAATAGTGTCTACCAGCAAACAACTTTCTAATTTGTTAGAGCTGATATGGGTTTAGCAGTCCAAAGAAGGAGCCTTGATTTCCAGAGGACCTGCCAGCAGATGGACCAGTCTGGGTTGAATCAATTAAATTAAAAACTGCCAACCAAGTGTCTAGGGCTCTGAGACACATTCATGTATTGTAAATAACCATTGTAGAAAAATGTGCTGGCTGTCATAAATCATTTTTATATTGCTTTATCCATTAACAAGTTTTACAATGGTTAAGTCTGTATTCAGCAGTTGTGATTACTTAAATTCTGCTTGAATTCTGGTGACTTGATGACAAAATTTTAAAGTGTGCTACCCTAAATGATTTCATTTTCTTTGATTTTATTTTTCTCGCTGTGATCATGCACCACTGCACATGTTGTATGTGCAGACAACTTAAACACAAATATTGATCACAAGTTCTTTGAATTTTTAAAGGACTTTTTTCATCACAGAACATGTGGATAAGACAAATTTTTAGGAAGCAGGCCCCACTTAAACCAGTAAGAATCTTTCCACTGCCTCTGGTCTGATTGCCTCTTTCCACACATTTCTTTAACTCAGCTGAGGAACAGATTTTTAATTTTGTTTACCCATAGCTTTGTATTTATTAATCATATATTCAACATTTTATTAGATTTGGCAAATTGTTAAAAGACCTTTAACGCATTGTACAGCACAACGTATCATATATTGACTTCAAATATTTTTTTCTTATATTGATGTAATTCAGCTTAATCTTTCTGGATTGGAGTTATACCTAATAGTCCAGATCAACTGTTTTGGACTTTCAGGGACCAGAGACAGCGGGAAGCTCTCAGCCTCTGGAGGCTGTTGGAGAGGCACTCCTTGACATTCCAAGGGGTGGCTAATCCCAGGGGCAGAGAAATACTCCCAGTTTTTCTTCTCCTGCTCCAGCCTGAAGTGCTTGAGAGTGATGCTACCAAGTATTTTTCATTCTTGTGGCAGTTCACAGGCAAAACAGCTCTGTGTGGTCACGAACACCCAGCTGCCCAGGAGAAACAAAATGAGAATGGACAAGTTTGATCGTGGCAATTGCAAAATGGCACTCTGAAATTTGCAGCTGCATAGAGCAAGCCAAATCCTGCAGAGACCATTATCTGCCCATCTCCAGCTCTGGCATGTTCTCTGCATGCCTGTAGTAGCATCTCAAATGAAGACGGAGAAGCTGACCATGACTTATTTGTGCAATGCTTTAGCTAACTTGGGATATGCTAAAAAAACAACCCTGAAAGTGTGCAAGACCAGGTTATGGGGTTTTGAGCAACCTGGTCTAGTGGGAGGTGTTCCCCCTTCAAGGGTTTGGAGCTAGATCCTTGAGGTCCCTTTTAACTCAAACCAAGTCTATGATTCTCTGATCTGTAAACAGGATCCTGAATGACACAGAGTCCCCTTATTAAGGTTAAAGCTGGAAGGAGCTCTGATAAACAGAGCTCATATTTGCCACAAAGGAGTTACAAGATCCACTTTCAGCCTTTCTGACATTGATACTAACAGAGATAGACACGTATACTAAACTGGTAATCCTTGTAGAAGGCAGTTGAGACAATGCCTTGAAAGTCTGCTCAGATGCTCTTCAACAGACTGAAAAATGAAAAACAAAAAAGTTGCTCTTTTTCAGAAAAGTGCTTTTATGGGAGAGGAATAACAAGGTAGCTCATAGGTGCACAAAATTATTCGTAGGAAAGGATGATGTTTGCCCGTGACAGACAGTCTCACCACTGAAATCAGTTCTTCCTCTTACACCCATGCCGAGTCAACAAATACTGCCTTAGAAAAGACAAGAGATCTGACTGGAAAAATACATCATTTTTTCCAATGAGGAAAAAGATGCAGAATGTTGCATTTTTCTTCCATCTTCTCTGAGTGAATGGTTTGATGATTCTCCCTCTTGACAACCTTCATTGTGTTTTCTCTCCTGGAGGCTGGCTATGCTGCCAAGAGAGTGCAGCAATCAAGAAGGGGAACTGCACACCTGGCCCTGTATTAGGTCACATCAGAATTTAATTTGAGGGATCATTAGCACTGAAGTTCTGTCTCTTACTGTAATTACTGCTCAATGCATTTAGCTTGCTGCCAATTCGTTCTCACTGCAAAAACAATCCTCTAAGTTGTTCTCTTCTCTTGGTGTTTTCCTTCAGACAAAAGAAATAAGCCCAAAGTTCTACCAGACCATTTGGAAGTAAGTCCTGTGCCATGGTCAGACATGGGGCAACTGTATAGGAGGGCATAGATTCCACACCATCATTTCCACAGCCTTACGTGGGATTAAAGTGTGTGGCACACAATGTACAGCTGTATTACATCTTTATTTCCATGTGTAAGACATTTTCATCAGTGCTTTCACCTTCCTGCTGCTGGCTGTGCTACTGATAATAGACTGCTCTGCTCTTTAATGGGCAGCATTTTCTTTCAAATTCATCATTCCTGTAACATGCAGACCCACCTCTTTCATGTGTGAGACTGTATGATCAGGTAACCACATATTCTTAAAGATGGGTTTATCCCAGTATTTCTTTACTTGGTCCAGGCTGAATCTGATTTAGAAACAGAAATAACTTGTTTGGTTTTAGTTAGGATAATTATTTTTGCTCTAAAAAGAGCTGCAGTGGTTTGGCCCCTGCTTCTGGAGGCAGCGGGCTCTTCTGCTCATATTTTTGAGTTTACAACATTAAAACACAATGCTGACAGCAGGCTTTTTACTAATGTGGAAAATGTCAAGGCCTGATGAAAAATGGAGGTGGAGCAAGGGATGGTCTGCATGGGCTTTGTCTAATTTCAGGACAAAAGTGATGCTGCTCTCTGGGGCTCTGCTTTTCCCATGGCAACAACAATTCTAGCTCTTTACCCAGGCTTTGTAATTGTGTATTGTTCAGATCCATCAGATTTCTTAATTTGCTCCTGCAGATAGGGAGAGCCTCTAGGCCTGAGCAATGTACAACAACGGTGTTGGTTGTTTGTATAAGCCTTGTACCTCTGTTTGACCTGGCTCTCTGCAAGAACATAGATCAAAATTTCTTAAAAGTAATTTTCAAGTAACATCTGAAGCACTGCTGATAAAAAGAAACTATAATTTAAGGGCAGACCAAGAAGAAACCCTTCCTATGCACAGTGTGTGGAGTTGGGTGGGGCTGTAACTGTGGGGAAGAGGTGGATGTTCCCTGCCACCTGTGCTATACTTGCATTTCAGCAGACTAATGCTGGCTTAACCTTGAGTATAAAACAAGGAAATGCCGTGAGCCAGACCAAGACCTAGTTCTGGTAGACCTTGACGAGCTTCTCAGCGTAGGAGATGCTGAGAGAGGACTAAGCCCATGAAGGTGGTGTTTGCTGATGTCAGTCCTGGATTGCTTTGGGGGAGAAAACCACACGTGGTCCCACCAATTATCCTGCCTATTTCTGCACAGAAAGAAGGCTCCATAGCAAAAAAATTTTTAGGGTGAAAAAGATTAAAAAAGAGGAGAGAAAGCACAGGGAACAAGAGTGTTGAGATTACACCAGGCAGACACAGCTTCCTTTGCAGGTGACACAGCTCCCTGTGCAAGTACCACTGCTCTTACCATCTAAGCCTGATTCTACCCCAAAGGTTCTCAGTACACTGCAAGAGGGTACTGAAGATCAAATTTAGTTGGCTACATTTCCTGCAGGGTATGATCCTTGTCTGCACTTTTACACTGGTGCTATCTTGGTCTGGCAGTGGCTGAAATTGGAAGGATGAATCCTGGGGACTGCTCAAGTCTGTGAGCAGCATTAACAGAATGAAAACATCCAATTCCTACAAACCCTTTACACAAAGGAAGGATGTTCCTGGAAGTTCAGCTCAAGCTGTGCATTAAAGAAAAAGAAGTCAGATAGTGAAAGTCTGGCTGTTCAGGTTTTTGCAGGTACTGCTGCTCTTTGCATCAACTTCCCAGAGCTGCCAGCATGGGTTTCATAGTGCTACTGGCAGCCAGGCAGACCCCCTGTGTGACCCTTATTGATCTGGCTGGGGTGAGAATGCAGACCACACAGGGGATGGACAAGATTCTAGCTTGCCATCCCCATGAGATCATCTTCAGCAAGACACATGCTGCCTTTGTAGCACAGGAAATACAGCAACAGCTGGACTCCCGTGGATGGACTTCCCCATTGGTGGTGGCTGGTGGGTCTCCACAGGGAATGCCTGGGACATGCTCAACATTGAGTTCACCAGCAAAAAGGACTGGGAACTATTGAACTTGAATATCATATTTTCTCTCAGCATTTCTGCCTTCTTCCACTAGTGTGAGTAATAGCTTTCCCCAGACAAACATGTTTGTCATTTAAAAAAGGCAAGAAATTATTTTTTAATCTTGTCTTAACATTCAGTAACTTTTTTATTTCATGCTCTTTTTTTTTTTTTTTTTTATAAAATAATGGAGGAAACAGACATTAGTCACACCAACAAATCATTTTTCAATGTGTATGTTCGTTGTAATGGGCAGTAACTACTCCAGAAAAAACAGTCTTGGCAGAGAGGAACAGAGAAGGCTAACAGCTTGAGCCCAGGTGTAAGAGACTACAAGCCAGTTCATGAACTGCTGAAGGCCTCCCTGCTGAAATAAGAAAGCCCACAAGCAGAGCTTCAGGAGTTTGCAGCAGTAATGAGACTACTGACAGTGTTTTTCATAAACTTATGATTCTATGCACTTACAATGCAGATCCAGAACCTGCTGCAGAATAAATTTTGTGTTGAAGCTGAAATAATCTTTGCAGTGGTATATTGCAGCGAACATGTCTTGGAAAACTTAAGTGATGCTGTGAGCAGCTCAGCATGGACTATTATGCTACTGACAAAATTTTCAAAATGGATCAAATGTATTTCAGTCTTACACCTCCTCTTTCAATGCTTTTAGCAGCATAAATTACAACTCTGTGATACCTGTGAGGCCACTGAATAACCCATTTACCCAGGAAAATAATTTTTCCTTTTTTTTTTTTTTTTTTTTGCTTGCCAGGCTGTGAAAGCACTGTCAAGAGCATAGTCTTGGCTTTGCAAAACAAGAGAAGAAAATTTCCCAGGAGTCTACATTCAGGCAACAGTGAGAGATACAGAGGGAGGAAAAGACAGAACAGGAACCAGAACACTTGTCATGGGTAAAAACAGTGAAGACAGACCATGTTTAGAATAAATGAGAAGTGATATCCTTTGCTCTTGTTTCATAAAGAGAAACTTCTGACATCATTCATGATAAAGCTGTCTGCCAAGGCATATTAAGTAAGTGCTGCTGAATGCATGCCATACTGGAAGGTATGCGTAGCACTATGGATACTTACAGGTACAAAATGCTGCCAGCACCAAACCCTAGCTATGTTTGGTTTTATCTTGTGAATTCTGCCAGATGTGCACAGTTTTTCAGAACAATATACAGCTCTTCACATCTTGTAGCTGATATGGGAAAATACCAGTAAAAAAAGGAATACTGTCCACCACAATACATCACAAAAGGCACTCTATGAAATCTGCAGCTACTTGGAGAAATGGCCATTCCAGAGACAATTCGTTTTCATTGTATTTGGGATTTTTTAATATATAGAATCTGATGTGTTTTGTTATTTCAATAAGCATTTCCTTGGCTTAGTTTGACTAAACTTTGGCATATTCTTTATGGGAAAATAATTAGACAATTATATTTGAGAGAATGATGTGGGAGGATGTGTTTGTCTTAAAAGCAAGTGTGCTGAGCGCAGGCTGGAAAAGAGGGAGAGTCACAGAAATGACATTTTAAAAAAATTACTTGTATTTTCTGCACTTTAGATGTCCTAGTTCTTAAGCATATCTGAACAGATTTAAGAGAGCTCTTAGTGTTCCTTTGTCTTCCTTTACTTGATAGGACTTCTAGTTGTGATTCAGTGAGCCAGACTGCACTGGATTTCACTCTGTTTTTTATTGATGACGTGGAATGTAATTACTAAAATGGCACTGAAAATCTTTTTTCTAGGGAAATTAAATTAAACATGGAGAGGTTTTATTTTCTGAATGACTGAAATCTGGGCTGTTCCGAATGTAAGGAAAGTCAGCTCCCAGCAAAACAAGGCAGCAAGGAGAGTTCTGGTGTCAGGGTCAGTGTCAACACCAAGCTTAAGGGAGGCAGCTGATGTGATAGCTGTGCTGATAGCTTGCATGCTGGATAATTTTGGACACATTGTTTTCTGTTCTGCCCCTGTCCCCTGGTTTGCAAAGGAGGAGAATAACAGCTGTGTATGTCTGTCTCAGCTATGGACACACCATCTGCTTCCTCCATGCAGAGGCTGCACCCCTGTGCCACAGGAAAGGTTTGTGGAGCTGGGGATCTGCTCGGAGTCTGCAGCGCTTGCAAAGTGTCACCCTCAGTGAACCCAGTCCTGGTGCCTGGAACGGCAGCAAGTCCGGAGCAGGGCAGGGGCTTGGCATCGCTTGAATTTGTGGAACTGGAGCAGGAGGGCGTTCAGACTCGGAGAGGGTCGGCAGCCAGCGGGGTCCCTTCCCTCCCATTCCCTGCCCAGACTCTATAAAGCTCAGGCAGACCCCAGCCCCTCCTCTCTTTCGCCCACTCTGTGCTTCGCTGCTGTTCCCCTGCGCTCCTTTACCCCCAGCTCGACACTGCTCTGCAGAATCCACATCCCTCGGGTGCTGGGAAGAGCCCTGGAGCCCTCTCCTGAGTCGGCCCTGCAGCAAGGGGCCCTCAGACACCTCTCCCTGACACCATTGAGAGCGGGTTGGATAGATATGTATGTATATAGTTGCATATTTGTTCTTTATCCTTTTTGTTATTGCCTTTCGGCTGTGCTAGTAAACGCCTCCATTTGTTTTCAATTTCCAGCTTCAGGTTTCCGGTCTTTATTCGACTTTTATCTTCCCTTTTTCTGGGATGGGCAGAATAGAGTAATTCTGTCCTTTGGTTTTTGGTCTGCCCAATTTGCGAAGGTGTGACAGGGTTTTAGAACAGAATCATCATCATCATCATCATCATCATCATCATCATGGTTCGAAGGGACCTTCAAGGTTATGAAGTCCAGCTGTCAGTCCTACAACACCATAACCACGAAATTATCTCCCACAGCACCATGTCTACCCATTTTTTTAATACTCCCAGGGATGGCAACTCAACTGTCTTATCTCTGTTTCTCAGTTAATAACCCAGTTAACCCACCGTGTCCCTGGTGCTACGAATCATGCCTATCAACAACAGGCAGAGCACAGGGGTGTTTCTGAGTCCACCACTGGTGAACAGGTCACCCTAAGTGGGGGGATGGAAGTGGGGCAGACCCCTCTTCCCTCTGGCCCCCCTTATCATGGTGGGCTGGCCAGAGCTGCCTCAGCTTCTTGAGGAGAGCCACAAGCATCATGGACATGGATTGAGGGTTTTGGCTGTGGGAGGCTTCCAAAGTGCCTCTGCCACTGCTGATTCATGTAAGTGCTATCTACAGTATTTTTAACCTTTTTTATTTTTCCCAGCAGTGTAAATGTTATTTCTTCTGTGATGCTTAAAATGGTAAATGTAAGACAACCTGTCTATGGCATACTGTCTATAAACCATGTCAGTGGGAGGGTTATGCAAAGAAGACATTAGGAAAGTGAGTAGGAAAGAGTCCAAGAGAAACAGGAGGAGACGTGGTCTGTCCTGGGCTCTTACTCAGCTAAGCATTTCCAAAAAGGTAAGCCAGTTCTCAGGCTTGGACCAAACAAACTTCAGCAACCTAAAGACTCCTGTTCTTGAGCTACCAAGCTGCTGTGTTGTTGTTGCTAGTTATTTATTCCACCTCTAGAAGCTATTCCTTCTGGCTGCTCCCATTAGACAACAGTTGCTTTGCTGGGGTGAAGACCACACGTGCAGGTAATATCCTACAGTGCAGCTTTCCATCAGTGTTTGAGAGGTAAAGTCCCCAGATGGTTTTCACTTAAGTTTTGCTCTCTTTCAGTAGCGAGGTCAGAAAAAAAGTGTTCCTGGCATGTGTTACTGTCTGCTCTTATTGCTGCATACTGCCTGTAAGAACCACGCAGGCAGCTATCTGTACAAGAGGTGCCTACAATAAAGATTGCTGTCTCATTTTCATGCAGAAATGTGTGCCTTTTCACTACTGATCACCACCAATCCTCCTTCTAATCTTACTGAGATACTCAGTGTGCTGCTCTGCTGCCTGAAAACTACTGCATGACCATGAAGAGATGGTCTGTCTGGCTGATGCTAAATCCAGACTGATTAAACTCCCGTTTCTTGCCTTAAACACCTGTATTTGCTGAGACCACAACTCTGCCATGCCTTTATGCTACAGAGTTCCCCAAGAACTGCAGGAGAGTGCAGTACTTAAGAGGGTACACAGGGATACTTGGGCAAAGAAAGGAAATCTGTAATCTGTGCTAAGAAGATCCTAAGAAACACATATGTCATCCAGCTGTGACCTGCCCCTGCTCTCACACTTGAGGATGCAAGGGCTGAAAGAGCAAGTTGGGTAACTTACCCCATCTTCAGTATAGAGAAACAGTTCAGGAGTTGTGAGCATAGTGCTGGATAAGTAATAACTGCACTACAAACCGAAAATACAGAATTATGTCTAAATTTGAATGACCACTCTCTGGGAGAAGCTGGAGCACAGTTGCCATGGCTATTGCATTTGTGAGGGAGATTCACCTGCATCTCAAAGCACTGCAGCCGGTGGCCTCTATGCCATCTCCTCCCTCTGGAGGTCCCAAATGTCACCTTTCCACCAATCTGTCCCCTTGGTACTCTCTATCCTGGCAGAAGTGAGCACAGGGTCAGAGACAGGGAGAGACCTCGGGGGTACTAAGCATCATGATGGACTTGGCTGAAAGGCTCCTGGCAGTGGGGGGCTACACTGGTCCCCACATTCAACAAGTGTTTGAAGGAGGTGACTTATTAATGGTTGGAAACTGGGACATGCCTGAACAGATGAAGGCATTGCACAATGAGAAGCAGAGCTAACGTATTTCATATGCTTAATGGTGTACTTGGCTCTCTGTGCTATAGGTTATCAGTGATTTTAAATGTTCCTTTGCTGTTCCTGAAGGCCTATAGAGACTTCCACAAAAAATACTGAGACTTACTATTAAAATAAGCCATTTTATCCCCATTTTTTTTTTTAATATATATTTTTAAAATACAATTCCACTGCAAAATTTATGGCACTTTTCTCAGGTATTTCCCAATCATCAGCTTGGTCTGAAATGCGAAGTCTTGTGACTGCCATCTTGCCTGAATTCACACCTTAGAGAAAGGGCAGACTAGAAGAAGCAGCTCTTTCTCAGAAAACCATGAATATTTGACATAACCACTCCCAAGTGAAAAACAAGCCAAAACAAAAAATCAAAATTGAGGTAAGTCAGCCATCACCTCAGATTTCAGGGCTGGGGATGATTTGTCTGCACCCTCTGGGTGACAGCCTTGAAAATTACCCAAGGAAAGGACAATCCTGAGTATCCAAGGTACTAGTGGCATAAATCCAAAAGATTTGTAAATCTTAAATAAGATAAGGCAATCTGTGAAGAAAAGTTTTAATAAGCTCCGTGTGGTTAGTATTTAAAAAAAGCAAACAGTTCCATTCTGCTCTAATTGAATCTTCTGAGGCATGCTTGCAAGAAGCCCTAGCAAAGTGTGGTTTAATAATCCAGTCTGCAGAAGAGAGTGGATCAGATGCTCATATGCTGCATCAGTGAAACAGGCAGCCTAGATAAGGAGGGAATTTTTTACATGGGTTGTCTGTTGCTGACTTTGCTCAGAAATGACAAACTAGGCTGTTAAAGGAAAATGGTGAAGAGCTTGTGGGGTTTCTCAGGAAGGTCAGATGTCTGGAGAAGAGGATGTGGGGCAATGACCAGGAGATGGCTGTGGTTGCTGACAGCTCTGCGTGGTGAAGAGCCACTTACAGGATGACACCGGTCTTTCCTCTCAGAAAACCACCAGACAGGCAGGCAGAGACACCCCTGCACAAGGGAACAGAAAAACTCACTCGCCGAGCCTGATGCCATTTAAAAAAACCCCAAGCCTCTTCCATCTAACCTAGAACTAAACCAAGCTTGGAAATAGCCTTCCTGTAAGTTCATGCCTCCTGTTTCTTCATGGTCAAACTACAGTCCACTGTCAGAGGCAGATTAAGGGAAGAGTCCCTAGTCATGGTTTAATAGGAAGCTGCTCCCAGAGAACTTTCTTATGAAATGTCACACACTTGCCTCTGACCAGCTACTTATGGAAATAAGAAAAAGGCAGAAAATGGGAGCAGAACTCTCCAAAGCACACACGTGTGCCTGTGTGTCTGCGTATGCATGGACACCCGAGTGGCCAGAAACCGCTGGGGACTGGGATTCTTTGCTACAGACAGAAAGGTTTCTGGATATATAAGGCAATGTAAAAGGTCTGAACTGCTCGGTGCCTCTGCAGACCTTCAATGACAGTTACAGCTGCAGATGACTAAAATGGCTCACGGCACTTGCATCTGAAGCCAAGGACTGAAAATGCTCTCGGCACGCCTGCAGCCCCTCAGCAGCGCCCGCAGAAGCTGCAGGACACAGCGTGCTGGATCCAGACTGTTGCCTAGCATTTGGACTCTGTTTTGTTTGCTCTCTCTGCTCAGGCTGGCTGGTGCTTACAGTGAACAGAGTATTTCTCTGGTTACACCCAGGGCTCTCCCCCTCCCTCCAGACATTTATTTGAGGAGAAGTAGCTTTACCACACAGATGTTTGCTTCCAACCATTTTGGAGTCCCTGGAGCCTTTTGAGCTTTCCATCAGCTAAAGAGTTCTCCTTGGCTGATCAGCTCTACAGTTTTTCTCTGCAGTGAATTAGCAGAGGAGTCTGTAAAAATGCCTGGGTGTTAAAAGACTCATATTCCCAAATATGAGTGACGAGCCTAGTAGGTTTCATTGGAGGTAAAATGTCTGTTCTATATTTGGAAAGCAGAGGATGTTATGTATTTTTTCTTATTCCACCCACTGTGGAAATCTTGTGAATTCAACATCTAAAATTCTGTGTATCTTTACTAATACTGTTGGCCCCATCGTCTCCTTGCTCTGGGAGTGAAGAAAGGAAAATAACAGGGGGATCGTAATTACTGGATACAAAATGGTCAGTAAAGAGACTGTGAGCAGCCTATTCTGTAAATTTCATGCCTACAGTCATGCCTATACTCCAGTGCAGGACAGGTGAAGCTTCTGGTGTCAAAAGGGCACAACCCAAAGCTTAACAGATCAAAGGATGAGTCAAACAATCAATTGTGAGCAAAGTCACAGTGTTTGCCCAGCATATCTCTCCTAGAGGATCACATCATGGCACAGCACAGTTCTACCCCAGCCTGGCTATCAACATGCACACACCAGCTCTACCTAGCAATGGCATTGTTGAAGTACAATGAGCTAATTTTAATGCTAAGCTATTTTTTGGTGCATTTGTTATCTACAGCTTATTCAACGGTTGATTTGTTTTAAAACAACTGAACTGATGAGTCTGAGATTATTTTCTAAGTTGCAAATGTTGCTTTGGCAGAAAATGTCTCTCTGGAAATTGATTTTTGTTATCTCAAAATTCTGCCACATTAAATTTACCAGTACAGGTTATTATTACTGAGGAGACAGTGTATGGCCATGCACTAGCTAGAAGGAATGTTTCCGGGTGCACAAGTTCAGATGTGCAGGTTTTTTTCAGTGAGTGCTCTGGACTGCCAGAAGAGGGAGAATATTGAGTGTGTCTTCTTGGCTGGAAATTCAGCTTCCACGAGCTTGTCAAATACTGACCTGAAAGCTAGGTGCACACCTGCATTGATTTTAACAACAGAAATGTCTGAATTTCTGAAATTGCAGCCTCTTGTCAATGTACCTTCAATGTCTTGAATTAGCACCAGAAGCAGCAGAGAGGGAAATCTTGCACCTTGCTCATCAAATACTAGAATAGTGAGGAATGTTGTAGATTAATTAGACTGTTTAAAACCCTGAACTGCTTTTGTAAGAATATTTGTAAACTTACCATATTCATACCTTTTAGAAATACCCATATCATGTGGAATAGCACTTGTCTTCTGTAGTATATTTCCATTACTAAACCACTGTGTGTGGTTTAGTACTTTTAAGAAAACTTTAAAGAAAGACAATCTAGAAAATATTTCTGTGATATACATGGGTACTTACATACAGATGTACAAATGTATAATAGATTATTAAAATTAGTATGATCTATACAAGTGTTTTACAAATTGTAAACAAACTGATTGTACTTTTCTTATTATTTCTCTGTTTTCATAGTAAAACTAGACAAAATTAGTAAGCTGAATACTTACTAATGGATTCTGGGCGTAAAATGCTGGCTCAGCTGCGTTGGCTGGAAACAACATGTCAGCTTGAAACTCAAGGGTGAATAGGCAGCAACACTTACTCCTTCTTGGTAGGTGCAGTACTTCCCAGGACCAGACTTCTCTTTTTTTGCATCGACACAGGGCCTGCAGATGGTTTATGCAGTTGGCCATGAGCAAAGTGCCAAAGGTCAAGGAAAGCTTACAGCTTGCAGAGGTCCAGAAAAACTGCTAAAACTTTTCTGTTCCTGCAAACTTGCATTCCCAGCCAGCTCACAGCCTCTCTTGCAAAGTTAATACCAACCCACACCAATTTTTCCTGCTTGCACAACTAACGAATTCAGTTCCTAGAGTTTAGTTGACAAGACAATATATGCAAGAGTTGGAATTTAAAGGAGAAGGAATTTCACCATCTGAGTTGCCCACAGAGGATTTGCATATGAAGGTCTGAGCTTTTGGACCAAAGTGTGAACATCTGGATCACTAACATCCCCTGAAGTGAGCAATCACGTTTCAGGAGACGTGGCCTGAAGGTGCAGCTACCTGATACATGCAGTCTTATCAACCCGAGTGTGTGTCTAAGGCCCATGGTGCTTGATATCCTGAGAGAGAGAGGGATGTTTTGCAGTGCAGCCACATGCAGATGTTACCCAGGCTCAGGCAGGGTGGGGAGGTGTATCCCATGCCTTGAGACCTCACGCTGGCCCTGGGAAGCAGGTTTGCATTCTCTGGACTGCTCACCTTGTGCAGGGGTCTCCCAGTGCCTCAGAATGTCATGGCCCTTGGGTGCAGGCATTTCCAGGATGAGTGTCTCCAGCAGTCCTCATGGAGCTCTTCTGCTTTGTATGAAAATATATAAATATTCACGGGAAAAAGCAAGTGACAGCAACTGCATGTAGTGCCACTGCTGAGGTTGCCAGAGGACTGGGCAAGCACCATCAGCCAGGAAGGAGGTTTTACTAAGGCAAGTTTGGCAGCAGATGACAGGAGTTTTCCGTAACCACTTCCTTGCCTTGTGCTCAGGGTGCCTCAGGGAACACCTAAGATTCAGGCTGTGCTTCAACAGGTATTTCAGTTTATTGAATGATTTGATCTCAGCTTGCATGCTGCTATATGCTCACAGATGACTTGGGCATCTCTCTGCTCAGGTCGACCTCTGCCTCAGCTCCCCTTCCTGGGAACCTTCCTGAACCTATTTTCTGTGTTCCCCTCCTGACCTAACTCTCACCAGGCTCTGCATGGGCAATTGCATGCTGCTTTAGGTAAGACCTGAGCTACAGACACTAGGCAGAGCAGCTGGAGTGCATGTCAACCTTGCAGAATGCAACTCGTAGTTTTCTGAGTTAACTCAGGGCTTCACAAAGTATAGCCATGCAGAGGATACCACCTGGATCATCATGAAAAACAGAACATAAAATTTGAGAAAATCACCTTGTTAATGTGGATACATTGCTTCTGGTGTCAAAACTAGCAACTGAGATGTGGCTGAGGTTTCTCTTTGCTGTACTGCTGTACATAGCCTGCTTGAGAAGTAGCCTCTGCACCACCCTATTCTGCCTTTGGAGCAGAGGGGTAAAAAACCTGAAGGTATGAAGCTATATAATACAGCACTTCACAACTGGATCTCTTGCTGAAAACAGAATTTCAACAGCAGCCCTGAAAACACTCCCACTGATTCAAATCAAGCACTCTATCAAGCACTGGTTGGTGTCCTGTAAGTTTTTGCATATGGTATTACCATTAATAGATAAAATTAATATCTCTTACTCAATCAGGAACTAAGGCTGTGGATGCACCATAAAACTAAATCTCTGTGAGATGTAGTGGCATGGAGGCATGACTGAGGCACTGAGTGGAGGACTGCTCCACACAAAGCAGAGGTCTCTGTAGGGTCAGTATTGTATCAGGACCTCATATCCCTCAGCAGAGAAATCTCTGCTGTGAATTGTTGTGAGGACAAGAGTATCCTGAGGTGAGAATTAAGTCATTGCAACATATGTTATTATTCCACTCAACACCATTCTCACATCTTCCAAAACCCAAGAGTATATTTTGGGGAAAAGAAGTTCAAAATCAATAGGGCATCAAGACTAACTGGTTTTGCCAATGGCATGGGCTGCATTAGGGGACACCACCAAAAATCCCAGACTGACAACACCACCTCTTTTACTTGTCATCAAGAGGCCATTAGTCCTACATCCCTCACAGGGCATCGAGAGAGGCAGAGGTAAGCCAGATGGGATTATCCCTGGCACCGTGACTGCACACTAGCAACCAGGTAGACCGGCTGTGAATGATTATGCAATTGAAACCTTAAGGAAGGAATCAGTATCTCTTGTTTTCCATGGTGTTCCAGGTCCACCTGCTTTTTACCTCTGGAGAGCAGGTCTTAGGTCTGTTTTGGGAGTCAGAAAATGACTGCAGCAGGGAAGCAGTAGCTGGGGCCATAGCTGGGCCTATGGCTCTTGATGCCCCTCTGGAGACAAGTACTGCTGAGCCAGGGCTGCCCCTGCCGGGCAGGGTAGAATTGTCAAGCACGTACAACAGTGGCCAGGATGCAACTGCATTGTTGCATGCTAATTCCACTCGTGTCCTGAGGATCATCTTTAGAAAATAAAAATATGATTAAATAAATTATGACGATGTATGTATATTGAGGTATGAAAGAGAAGGATGAGATATATAACTTCAGTAGAATTTTCTTTGATGGTTTATTTCTCTGCTTAATTCATAGATGCCTACACCTAGTGACTCTGAAGTAGATTTTTGACCTATTATTTGCCACCCAGAGGTCTCACAGGCTGTGTGCCTCACAGCTGTGTGCCAGGGTCCACCTTCTGCTGTGGTCCAGGTGGGAGCTTTCTGCAGAAGCTGTTTCCATTTCCCTCTGGCCTACCTACCCAATTTCCCTCCTGTGGACCCTGTCTGTGAACCTCGGTCAGAGTCATGAGGGAGTGTTTGCTTGTGTCTGACATCCCCAGAAGCACTGCTGCATCCACTACCTTACAAGCATCCATGAGTCCCTGTACCCTGTAGGTCCATTACTGCAGACTGCACTGCATGCCACCTGCCCTGAGAACTCCAGGGACTGAGAGGGAAAGAACTGTCAGGCTGTCAATTCCACGTTCCCTCTGGCACAGAACTGTTCCCCACATTACCTTATTTCTATGTGACATGATTTCCACAGCCCAGTCACAAATGATTCTGTCAGTGATCTCCCACAATTTCTAAATGATTTTCCTGGGTTGACAGAGCCTTCCTACCGGGATATTATTTTTTGAAGCTAAGCATGTACTTTCCTTCCTTCCTCTTCTTCCCAATTGCTGTTGACTAAAGCTTGTGAAACTCTCCAAATAATTCTTCCACTCCACTCAAAAATCTTGAAAAAGATTTCTGTTCTTATCCCCACTTGTTTTTAATTTTGCATTTCACACACAGTTACATCATTTAATCTCTCTCCACAAATTAATGCAATCAGTTCCTCAATCACTTTGATTGCCCTTTTCTAAACCCCTGCCAGTTTGTTTTAATCTTTCTGTTTCTTAAGTTTGCAGACAAAGCAGTTGGCAACCTTCTTGTCAGAGCAGTGCAGGGTATAAAAAGGAATATGACAGCCCGGGCTGAGATATATTGCTTCTGGACATTAAGTCACACATTATGCTTTCACCTTTTTTTTTTTTTTTTTTTTTTTTTTTTTTTTTTTTGGGTTTTTTGTGTGTGTGTGTGTGTTTTCTTGTTTTTTGGGGGGTGTGGGAGGGAGGCTATCACTTTCTCCGTTGATGCCCAGATTACCGTCCATTAATGCTCACAGGTCTTCCCCACGTTTGTCTCTGAAAATGTCAGCCCCCCTTTTTTGGGATTTGCAGGTAACATTTTGGTTAGGACAGAAGTTACATTCCTTTTTTTGGGTGCAGCTTTTTTAGGATTTCTGCCCCTTATTGTAGGTGGAACTCTATAAAAAGCGAATTTAAACCCAAACAGTGACATCCGGAGCCAGAGCATCTTCTGCACTGCAAAAAAATCGGTCATTTAAGCCAACTTTATTCATAGGCCTATATACATGATAAATGTATATACGTAAAGTATATTTTGCCCCAGGGGGTTGTGCCTCCCGCCACGCGTGACCGTGACGGCCCTCGGGCTCCTGGCCTGGGGNAAAGGGCGGGCTCGGAGTCTCTGTGCCGCCTGAGAGTCGGGCAAAGCGCGGCGGCCGGGGCGTGCGTTCCCCTCCCGGCTTTCCCCCGTGGGGCTCGGCTGCGGTGCTCCTCGGGGGGGCTGTGCCTTTCCTTAGGCTACCCCGGAAAATGAGTCGAGGCTACGGCTCGTAACGCTGTAAGGGGGAAGAGGTTTTGGGTTTGGTTTTTTTTTTCGGCTGGAATGGGTAATGGAGTGGTAGGGTCAGCTCCCTCCTCCCCGACAGCTTTCCTCGGGGGGCACCGGGCATGGGGGGGGGGGGGGTGGTCCCATGGAAGGCAGCTGGGTGTCGGTACACCGCCGCAGCGAGTTGTGTGGGCATAACTGAGGAGAAATATAGCGGTGGTTACCTGATTGGGGAGTAGGAGTTGAAAACACCCAGGTATCCTTCTCCTGCAGATTTATAACAAACACAGCCTGTGCTTTGTCAGGACCCTGTTCTGAGCCTCCATGTTGTCCCATCTAGATGAAACTGATCTGAGAGGAAGCTGAGAACATTCTGTGTGGACTGGTGCATTCCCAGTAAGCTTTTGACTCTGAAAAAGGCAGGTGTGTATTCTTCGAGAAGCAGAGAGGTACAGACTAAATGGATCTAAAGACAGCAGTGTTCAACGCAGCTCGTGATGGCAAGCTGCGGCTCCTTTCCAAGTTACTGGCAAGCAAAACTAGAGAAGAGGTAGCCCTACTGATGTCTGAGAAAACAAATGGTGCCACACCACTTCTGATGGCAGCCCGATATGGTCACCTTGACATGGTGGAATACTTGTTGGACCATTGCTCTGCATCAATAGAAGTTGGTGGTTCGGTGAATTTTGACGGTGAGACCATTGAGGGGGCTCCTCCACTATGGGCAGCATCAGCAGCTGGCCACTTAAAGGTGGTTCAGTGTCTGTTAGATCACGGTGCATCTGTCAACAATACAACTCTGACAAATTCAACACCACTTAGAGCTGCCTGTTTTGATGGTCACTTGGAAATAGTAAAGTACCTTGTGGAGCACAAAGCAGACCTGGAAGTGTCAAACCGTCATGGGCATACGTGCTTGATGATCTCGTGTTACAAAGGCCACAAAGAAATTGCTCAGTATTTGCTTGAAAAAGGAGCTGACGTTAACAGAAAAAGTGTTAAAGGTAAGTTAACTTTTCCACTTCATGGTACACGGGGGTAAAGGTACTCTCTTACCTTTCTTCAGGAGGTTGACGTTTAAAGTATTTTTCTACTCTCATAAAGTGGATGAGTAAAAGATGAAGTGCATTTAGCTCTTTTTACTTGGCTTCTTCTCAATGTGCTAATTTATTAACACGGGCTGTATAATTTCATTCTAATTTGATACATTTTAATCTTAACCCCCTAATTCTTAAAATTACTTTACTCATATGAAAAATCACATTTACATACATCTGAAACACTAATGAACTCGTGGAGAGCACCTCTTTGTAGTAGGCTGGTGTAGCAACATATCCAAATATATGAGCATATATTTTTGTTTTTCATACTCGACTTAACAAACCAAGCATGCTGTGTGTGAAACTGACCAGTGCCAATAAGGCTAGTAGAAGGAAAGAATCATAAAAGAGAGAAATTTTTTTCCACCTCTCCCCCTAAACTCATGAATAATTTTGCACCTTTTTTTCAGTGTTAGTAAACAGAACATACAACTAAGATTAAAGAAAGGAAGTTGCAGGCAGTTGTGATCCCAGCAGAAGGATTTTCTAGTGGTGCACAAGTCATGAAGGACACATGATTGTCCCTGGTGTTACTGTTCACTGTGAAGTTTTCTGTTAACTTTTTGCTGTGGTCATAATTATGCGGACTTACTGGTTTAACCACTGGGGTTTTTAGTACATCTCAGACTTGCCTATGGGTGTGATACTCGCCTGAAGAGTGTACCAGTTATTTCAGATAATGGTTAATTTTTGGCTTGCTGAGCCAAAATTGTATTTCAGCAGCCATATATATATATTTCTATATATATATATAATATATATATTATTCATCTACTAATAAACCTTTTTGTATTGTTAATACTTCTGCTGTCTGTTCTTGACTAATTACGTTTGAAATAGTATACTATACTTACAGTTGTTAAAGTATGCTTTATATCCAGATTCTTGTATGATGTTGGTAAGTGCTAAATATGAGAGTAATCTTTGGAAACGCTGTTAAGTTAAATATGCCTTTTTTCACGCAGATAAGTGGGTTAAATGTAAAGAAAGCTAAACTACAAATTTGTCAGAGGTGGGCAGAGCAAAATTAATCTTCCTTTGTAAGAATATAAGGCTGCATGTTATGAATCATCGTGGACTTGTGAGAGGATAAAAATGACATTTTTCTAGACAGAGTTCTTGGCATAACAAGCTAAATATAAAGTGTGTATTATTTTTAAGTTTTAAACCAATCACTTTATGGGAAAGGTATGAACAGAGGAGAGCTGCTAAGTATCTGCTCTAATGGAAAAAATACATCTCTGCACCTTTTTCCCACTCGTTCTGTGTCGGGGGAGTAGGCTCTACTTTACTGGCCCTTATTATTCACTTTACTAGTGCATTAGTGTTATTTGTCTTTGTTTAAATGACTGAAGTGGCAGCCATGCACTCCTGAGGATTTTCTCAGTACTCCCAGTTTCTCTGTCTTCATTCCCTCTCTCTGCTTCCTTTAGTTTCTCTGTGACTCACAACATGGCATACAATATAACCAGAGTATCACTGATTCTTGTTTAAATAATTTTTTTAAAAGGTTGGATTGGATAGATTTTAGGTAATTAAATTAATTTTATACTTTGAACCTGTTGTGTGTACACATGGATATGTCTAAATAACATCCATTTGTCAAATATGTGGAAATACTCTCTGATGTGACAGACACATACTTTTTGTCATCTTAAAGCAGTCTGATCTCTGAAGTTATTCAATAAGCAGCTGTGAGATGAAGGAAGAGGGAAAGTACTATAAACCCTGAAAGTGTAAGTCGGCTGTGGAAAAGCAAAAGAAGTAGCTCTGAGTATTGCAGTAGTGCCTGAGGCACAACAGCTCGCCTTCTGAACTTTATTTTGCAAGAATGCTCAGTAGCTATTAATTTCAAAGTTAGTATTTCCAGTTGGATTCAGTCTACATTGTCATGTTTCACCTCGAAGTCTCTGTGTGTTATTTCTGCTCCTCCTTGCTGTGTAGTAAACAACTGACACTGTGTAGGTAGGGATGTACAGAGAACCTGAGTGCTGTGCTCTTGTGTATTACAAGTTGCTGCTATCTTTATATCTGAACATTTTTTAGTTAGGCCCTTTCCTGAGCCATGTATGGAGAAGCCTACAGTTATGTGAAAGATGTAAAAGCTTTAGCTACTCTTAATTTTACTGCATTTAAAATTGCAAAGCTTTTCACAAGAACAAAACTATGTAACTATGTAGTAGTAGGGCTGTTGTGGGAGATGACTGTAGATTCCCAATAATATTCTTAAACCATGAAGGCTGGGAAGGGTGGGTGGAGAAAATTACTTGAACTATTCGTTGTGTTTTTCCACTGGATTTTCATATTGCAAGGTAGAACTTAATTCATATTTTAAAACCCAGGAAAATCTGGAGCCAGGAAAGATTAAAATGTTTGGAAGTGTTGACAGTTCTAGGGAACAATTAAAGTACTTTGAGGTGAAAAACAGGTGAGTTTACAGGCATCTAAAAGTCAGAGTGACAGCTGAGGCAAAGTATGAAAGAGCAAGTGGAAACATGGTGAAATTCTGCTTCTAAAATACTGTCAGAATCCCACAGCTGTGTTTTTAAACTACAGAAATGCAGAACACATGGGTTCCTGAAAGACACTTGTGAAAGGGCAAAAGTACAGCTAGGAGATGCATAAGATGTTCATAAAAACTTCGGAATCTGGGTCAGATAAGGTGCCAATACAGAGGCTGAGTATAGGTGTGGAACAATCCTACAGGAGATGGTGGTGAAGGAGGTGGTAATGAGATGTTTGGGGTAGGTAAGTTCTCTACTGTGAAAGATGAACAATGGTTCTGAAAGTACAAGCCTATAATTATCTTTGGTCCTACTGTTTGCAGATCTGAACTTTCAGATTTTACCCAAATTTTTATGAAGTACACAGGCAACACAAATGTAAACAAAGAATTTGAAAAAAACAAAAAAATTACATTACATGAACAGTATTAGTGAGGAGGGGAAAAAAACTGATAACTGGGGTAAGAAGTCTGGGTGTTTTTTGTCTTACAGCTGTGGAAAACTGCAAAGATGTCTGTAGATTGTTTTGGGTTTGTTTTTTTTTTTGTAGAAAAGCAAAAAAAGCAGACAAAGAAACTGTTACAAAATAAGTTAATGCACCACTGTCTTCCTAATTCAGAAGCTTCTCCAGTATATACTTTTGGTTTAAGAAGCTGCAGATTAAGAATAGCAAAGTTACTAAATTTCACTGGTATATAATAGCATCTCAGATGGTAAGTTGGTAGGTTTTGTGGTTTGTTTTTGGTTTTTTTTTTTCCAAAAACAACCCAGAAGCTTCTTAAAAATGTGAAGATCTTAAACCTTTTATGCTCCTTTTTGAAAGAGGAATGGTGTGGATAATGCTAGAGAAGGGAAAACCTGAGTCTTTTCAGGAGAAGGTAGAAGCAGAGAACTACACCTGAAGTGAAACACAGGCATGCCTTGTCATGGATGAGGAGGGTGTTGGGTGTGTTGGCTGCATGCAGTTTCCTGTTCTGCTGCATTGTGAAGCCTCCCAATGATTCCTTGTTAAGAGTGTTGCTCCCTTAGCAGGTTCAGAATAGACTTCTCAATTGAATGCAGTATTTCACTGATGTATTTCTGTGCAGTCGAAGGGAAATCCTCACTCTAGTGATTCAACTGGTATCAGGGTTTGGGCCTCGAAGTCACACTTTTTACACTTAGATCTTGCATTTTGAAAAATTGCAATGCACATTTTGATTGATTTGTTTTGTGCTTTATCTTCCTCCATCAGACTTGCTGCAATCCTTTCCTCTCTGTAATTAATGAGTTAAATAATATGTAAACAGGGGTTGATAGGCAGAATGGTCTGAATGCAATGGCACAGGGAATAAGGCCTCTTTTCAAGAACATCTGATGGAAGGGCAGATACTTTTTCTGAACATGTCTTCCAAGTCTTTCCATTGCTCAGCTGCGTGGTGTGCGGTCTCTTCAGGGTGATTGTCACAGTTTCCACTAGTGGTCTTCACTAACTCTGTGCCTTTTCTGTTGTTAGCACTCGTCTTCTAGCCAGAAGACTATTATTCTTTTTCTGAGTATTAGAAAATTGCCTATGATTGCTGGACTAGGTATTTCTTTCGGTGTAACTTGACACCTAAAGATTTTTTTAGCCTTGATTCTTTGTCGTTTATGATCTTCTGAATTACTCTAGCAGTTGGACTTTGCTTCCTCATTTTGGAATGTATTCTATAAGCCTCAGGAGTACAGACCTCAGTTTGTATGGCTACCTACATCAAGATTATAGATCAAGATGTAGTAATACTATATCAAGGGCTGATGCTATCTCAGTATTGTCATTTATCTGGGGTGCTTGGAACTATGACATTCAAACTTCCTGGTCAGAGAAAAAAATCTTTTACAAACTTGGCAGGACCAGAAATAGGGGGATTAGAGAGAATCACAAATCAAATCACTTTCTGTGTCATTGCTTCATTTTCTATCATTCCCATGTCACGAGCTACTAGTCTATTTTGGGGGATTATTTGCTTCTGACATAGAAAGACATGGCCTCATTATGAATTTGAATGCCCACCCCCTGCTCTGATAAGGTTTTGGTAGCACTGGGTAGTTAGAGAATTGTGGTTTGTGAAGTGTTTGCATAATGTTCATACCAGTTTTAATGGAGGACTGTAGCAAAAGAATAAAACATGAAACTATGGTGCCAACTGACTGTACCTTTTTCCTTAATTTGTTTTTACAAGATTTGAAATTACTGGAGGTGGGGTTATTCTGTTACTTTGTTGCAGTTTTTAATTAGAGGAAATGATTAGGTAATGTGAAGTTTTACACAGATAGAAATGGGTTGTAAGCAGTATTAGCAATACAGTATAGTGGCACTCATTTTCTAGCAGAGAAGTACCATGAATTCCAAAACAGTTCTGGTCTAACTTTGTTTCTATGCAAATATGATGAACCTTTCAAGCTGTTGTAATATTAGCTATCTTCTCTACATGGTTAAATTCCAGCAGGAGTTAAAAATGGGTGAAGACAATTAATGAAACCTAGTTTGAAATAATCATTAACACCTTAAAAGATACTACAATTTGACCAACATGTGTATGTGTGCCTTGGAAGATTGCTAATCAAAGAGAATGACTTCCAAATTACTTCTACCTATTTTCAGCCTTTTTGGCTCTTTTAATTCAACGGTATATATAATGTTGAATTTTGGTTTGTTACTGAATAGTAATTTTACAAAAACTTTAATTGCTGAATTGTTTTCAGCCTGTGTTTATTCCTGTAAGTATATAGAATCTAGTGTTTTGAAATGGATGAGTTAATTCACAGAGGAAGGGTTGACTTCTCATACTTATTTGAACTGTGCAACTCACAGCCTTTATGTGGAACATAGAACTTGAGCTTAGGTATAAAGGCCATTGCCATGTTTTCTTTCAAGTTCTTTTTCAAATTTAGCATGTAGTACTTGCCAGGGGTATGTAGCTGGTAATCTTGGTGTTGGTTTTTTTTCAAGGTTCACATTTATAGTTTTTTAAGTTGCCATCTCTTAACTATCTGTCTTATCTGTGCCTGCTTCTAGTCTATGGAAACTCATGGTTTTAGCATGCATCCTTCCTACTGCTGTACTTGTACCATCAGTCAAACTTAAGTGCAGCCACTAAAAACTAGTGGTGTTGGAATTCCTTTATTAGTGATTACGTGGCTTAAAATAATGTGATCGTTCTAACTCTTAAGGGCTTCTACAGTATAAATAGCTAAAAATTACACTACTTCTAATATGAAATAAGTGTTAAAGCTTAAACTACTAAATGAATAAATAAAATACAAATAACCCCCTCCCCAAACCAAACTAAAAAAACAAAAACACCCAACAAGCCAGTGACAATTATCTTTTAAATTTAAGACATCCAGTTGGGTAGTGTAGTGAAGTTCCTTAAAGTCTTAAGCATATTTCCATATGTACTGCATAGCTGCAGTGTAAGTTGCTGACATAGAGACTGTTGGATTGGATTTAAATTAACCCAGATAGTGGCCAAGCCTATTTTTTGTATGGATTTTCTCATTATTAATGTGTCACATATATATATATATGTATGTGTATATATATATGTACCTGACAATTGATAAAAGCATGTCAAGAGCAACATTATATGGTGATGAATCTGCAATGTGTAATACAAATAGCTGCCACTGATACTGTTGTCAAAGTCAGCAAAACGTATATTAATACGTTGTGAAACAGTGGTGAGAACTTTGATGTTACTAATGCATTTTGTTTTATCTTTAATAGGCTTTTATGGTATAACTTTTAAAATATCTTAAAAATATTGTCTTCAGGATAGAAAATAGGTGCCCATTCCAATGCTTCAGAGTCTGCTGTGAGGAATGGACTTGAATGCATCCTAAAATGTCTGTATGAATTGGTGGCTCAGCCAGCTCCCAGCTGCATCTGGTTTTGTCTTCATCACTGAGTGCAGAAGAGCAGATGTTCTGGGGGACCAGACTGCCTCTCATTCTGGATTGACTGGTGTAATTGTGTTCTAATTAGACTTGCTGTGTACCAGAAAGCTTAAGTACATGTGTTGGCAAGGTTGTATATTTTTTGATTTGGAAAGTTTTTTGCCTTAGAAATTTAAAGGTCTAATTCCCCTCAATACTGACGTATCAACAGTTTTCTGGACTGTGATGTGCAATAAGGCCAGGGGGAATTAGAGCTGACAAACAATGCACTCCAAATTTGCCAGACTTCTAATCCACCTATATTTGGTTAAATCTCTGTTTCCTGTGAAAATTTTTTTGGTGTTGGTAGATTGTACTGTGGTGAGACCCTCTCACCAGCGCTGAGTACAGGGGCAGAATCACTTCCCTGGACCTGCTGGCCACGCTGTTCCTGATACAGGCCAGGATGCCATTGGCCTTCTTGGCCACCTGGGCACACTGCTGGCTCATGTTCAGCTTCCTGTCAATCCAGACTCCCAGGTCCCTCTCTGTCTGGCTGCTCTCCAGCCACTCTGTGCCCAGCCTGTAGCACTGCATGGGGTTGTTGTGGCCAAAGTGCAGGACCCGGCACTTGGCCGTGTTGAACCTCATCCCATCGGAATCAGCCCAACTCTCCAGTCTGTCCAGGTCCCTCTGCAGACCCCTCCTGCCTTCCAGCTGATCCACACTCCCCCCAGCTTAGTGTCATCTGCAAATTTGCTGATGATGGGCTCAATCCCCTCATCTAACTCATCAATAAAGATATTAAACAGAACTGGACCCAACACTGATCCCTGGGGGACACCACTGGTGACCGGCTGCCAACTGGATGCAGCCCCGTTCAGCACCACTCTCTGGGCCCGGCCCTCCAGCCAGTTCCTAACCCAGCACAGGGTGCCCCTGTCTGAGCCCTGGGCTGACAGCTTTTTCAGGAGAATGCTGTGGGAGACGGTGTCAAAGGCCTTGCTGAAGTCCAGGTAGATGCCATCCACAGCTTTCCCCTCATCCACCAGGCGGGTCACCTGGTTGGTCAGAAAGGACCTGCCCTTCCTAAACCCATGCTGGCTGAGGCTGATCCCTTATAGAAGAGGGAGAGTGTACAGGAGAGCAAAGCCAGTGTTGAGTTAGTCCAGTTTGATTTCTGCACAGGTTTTGTTTTAATCACTGCCGGAGCTAGAGGAGAAGGGAAATTTGTCAGAGGAAGAATGGAAGAGTGTAACAACATGGCAAGAACATGCTTCAGTGTCTGTTTCATACCTGAAAGGAGATATAAAATCTGTAATGGAACAGAGTACACTATTTCAGTAGATCTGCAATGATTAGCTAGTCCACCTGCCTGACCATCTCAGGACTGGTCGAAGTTAAATCATATTGTTAAGGGCATTGTATACCTTTTAAACACTAAACAGGCTTGGGACACAGCAAACATCTCCAGGAAGCAAGGTCTGGTGTCTGGCCACTCTCTCTGTAAATAAATGTTTCCTGATGTCAAGTCTTAACCTCTCCTGATGCAGCTTTTAACCATTTCCATGCATCCTGCCACTGGATCCCAGAGAGAAGAGCTCAGCACTTCCCTCTCCACTTTCTCTTCTGGGGAGGTTATGGAGCAATGAGGTCACCCTCAGCCTTTTTTCTCCAAAGCAGACAAATCCAGAATCCTCAGCTGTTCTTTACAGGACATGCCTTCCAGCCTTTTCACCAGCTGCATTCAAGGGCCTTCACAACTTTAAATTGTGGGACCCAGCACCAAAGGTGAGGCCACATGAGTACAACAGGATAATCCCCTCTGGCCAGGCTGTACTTAGTGCTTCCCCATGATGCACTTTGCCTTCACACATACCAGGGCACGCTGCTGGCCCTTATTGAACCTGCTGCTGACCAGCACCC
The DNA here is from genome assembly GCA_038090715.1 of Florisuga fusca. Lineage (NCBI taxonomy): Eukaryota > Metazoa > Chordata > Aves > Apodiformes > Trochilidae > Florisuga > Florisuga fusca. Next base: position 10,763,001 of record JAAWXA010000012.1, read on the forward strand.
CTAGATCCTTTTCTATGGGGCTGCTCACTCTTCCCCTAATTCATACTTGAGCCTGGTGTTTCTTCATCCCAAGTGCAGAATCCAGCATTTGGAATTCTTAATTTTCTTGTCATTAATGACTTCCCAATGCTCCAGTCTCTCTAGATCATGCTGAAAAGTCCATGAGATAGTTAACAGTACCTCACAGTTTGGTGTCATCAGCAAACTTGCTAATGGTGCATTCAACTGCTGCATCCAGATCATTGATAAATATGTTGAACAGCACTGTCCCTAGAACTCAGCCTTGAGGAGCATCACTGCTCACTGGTTGCCAGCCAGATGCATTCACTACAACCCTTTAAGCTCTGACATTCTGCCAGTTCTTCAACCAACACATCATGAACCTGTCTATCCTGCAGTTTGCCTGCTTGTCCAGAAAGGGGCTATGAAGGACAGTATGAAAAGCCTTCCTAAAATCCAGAAAAGTTACATCCATGAACTTTCCTTGATTCCCTCGGTGGGTGATGTAGCAGGATAATCCAGTTAGTTAGAACAAGGCTTTCCCTTTGTGAACCCACATTGACTTTGCCTGATGATTTTGTTGTTCTTTGTATGACTTTGAATAGTATCCAGTATGATGTTCTCCATACTTTTTCCAAGAGCTGAGATTACATCAGCAGGTTTCTGGGACATCCCTCTTGCCCCTTACAAATCAGAATAACACTGACTAGCTTCCAGTCAGCAGGGACCTCACCAGACTCCCAAGACCTTTGATAGATGATTGAGAAGGGTCCTGCCATAACATCCACTATCTCCTTCAGTACTCTGGGATGAAGCCCATCTGGCCCCATGAATTTATGAACATTCAGCTGATGCAGATGGCCCTTTACAATTTTGGTGTCCACAAATGGAAAATCACTGTTCCCACACTCATGGTCCCTTGTCAGTTTTAATGAAGACTGAGGCAAAAAAAAACCAAACCCATTGAATGCCTCTGCTTTTTCTTCATCCATGTTTGTCAGGGCACCATCTTCAACAAGTATAGGTCTGTTTCCTTTAGACCTCTTCTTGCTATTAATATACTTTAAAAGGGGCTTCTTGTTTCTGGTACAACACTGGCCAATTTCAACTCAAACTGAGTTTTGGCCTTTTGTGTTTTCTCCCTGCATATACAGATCACAGCTCCGTAATGTTTCTCCAGAGTCTGACCTGTGCCCAATTTCTTTTTCCTCTTGGGCTCCACAGAGAGTTCCCTGTTCAGCCAAGCTTCCTTTTGACACAATTAAATTGCTTTTATGTAGTGGAGAATTATGTTTTAGTTTTGTTTTTTTGAACAATGAGATGAAAAGGTCCTTAAAACCTGATTAATTCTTGAAGGCAGTAATATAAAGCATTTTGATTTGTATAGCTGCCTGGCAGCCTTGATACTTAATTATATATTGAATATTTTGATTTTTCATTGAAGCCTCTCATAGATGCTGAAATATCTCATTTTAATCTATTAATGTTTGGGGGTTTAAAACTATATTTTAATATTTTTTTTTTAATTACTTATTAGCCCAGTGGGTTTGGACTACAATTTGATTACGATTCGTGTTATTGTGCTTCTTCTCTTGCAGGGAACACTGCATTACACGACTGTGCGGAATCTGGGAGCCTGGAGATCATGAAGATGCTTCTCAAGTATTGTGCTAAAATGGAAAAGGATGGTTATGGAATGACTCCACTTCTATCAGCTAGCGTGACAGGCCACACAAATATTGTGGACTTTCTGACCCAACATGTACAGACCAGTAAGGCTGAGCGCATAAATGCCCTGGAACTTCTAGGTGCCACATTTGTGGACAAAAAGAGAGATCTGCTTGGTGCTTTGAAGTACTGGAAGCGAGCTATGGAAATGAGATACAGTGATAGGACTAATATCCTGAGCAAACCTGTGCCACAAACACTAATTATGGCATATGATTATGCTAAAGAGGTAAACAGCTCAGAAGAGCTAGAAAATCTTATTGCAGACCCTGACGAAATGAGAATGCAAGCACTATTAATTAGAGAACGTATTCTTGGCCCTTCTCACCCAGATACATCCTACTATATTAGGTACAGAGGTGCTGTTTATGCAGACTCTGGAAACTTCAAGCGTTGCATCAACTTATGGAAATATGCTTTGGATATGCAGCAGAGCAATCTTGATCCACTGAGTCCTATGACAGCCAGCAGTTTACTATCGTTTGCTGAACTCTTCTCCTTCATGCTGCAGGACAGGGCAAAAGGCCTGCTGGGCACTACTGTCACATTTGATGATCTCATGGGCATACTGTGCAAGAGTGTTCTTGAAATAGAGCGGGCCATGAAACACACCCAGTGTCCTCCTGATCCAATACAGCTGAACAAAGCCCTTTCCATCATTTTGCATTTAATTTGCTTGTTGGAGAAAGTACCTTGCAGCTCAGACCAGGAGCATTTTAAGAAACAGACAATTTACAAGTTTCTAAAGCTTCAGCCTAGAGGGAAGAATAACTTCAGTCCGCTTCACCTTGCTGTTGACAATAATACTACATGTGTGGGTCGCTATCCAGTTTGTAAATTCCCCTCTCTACAAGTTACTGCTATCCTGGTGGAATGTGGTGCTGATGTGAATTTCAGAGACTCTGATAACAACAGTCCGCTACACATTGCTGCACTGAACAACCACCCAGACATCATGAACCTTCTTATCAAGTCAGGTTCACACTTTGATGCCACAAACTCACATAAACAAACTGCTAGTGATTTGCTGGATGAGAAGGAAATAGCAAAAAATTTAATCCAGCCCATAAATCATACTACATTACAGTGTCTTGCTGCTCGTGTAATAGTGAATCATAACATATACTATGCAGGACACATCCCTGAAAAACTAGAGAACTTTGTTTTGCTCCATAGATGATAGTTCGGTGCCCCAGAGTACTCTTCTTGAAGCACGATTTGGAGATATTTTCCTTGAGCACTGTTGTGATACACCAGCGTTCCCTTTAGCTTGCTCCATCTTGCTCTCATTGGCTAAAGCATTGTTAGCATCAGATCTGCAGAATTGGTGTTGTGGTTTAAGCCCAGCTGGCAACTAAGCACCATGCGACCACTTGCTGCTTGCTCATTTCTCAACCCCCCCCCGGTGGGACGGGGAAGAGAAAATACTAACACAAATCTTGTGAGTCACAACAAGGATAGGGAGGGATCACTCACCAGTTATGGTCAGGAGCAAAGCAGACTGGAGGTGGGGAAAAAATCCATTGGTCACCAATCACATCAGAGCAGGGCAATGGGAAGTAAAACCAGATCATAACAACACCTTCCCCCACCCCTCCCTTCTCTCCCAGCTTAAATTTATTCACTCCCGGTTTCTACATCTCCTTTCCCTCAGCAGCACAAGGGGACAGGGAACAGGGATTGCTGTCACTCTGTCCCATGTTTCTGCCAGCGCTTCCTCCTCAGGGAGGAGGACCCCTTGTACTCTTTCCCTGACTCCAGTGTGGGGTCCCTCTCACAGGAGACAGCCTTTCACAAAGTCTTCTGACATGAGTCCTTTCCCTCAGGCTGCAGTTCTTCACAAACTATTCCAGCATGGGCCTTTTGCATGTGGTGCAGTCCTTCAGGAGCAGACTGATCCAGCACAGTCTTCCCATGGAGTCACAGCCTTCCTGAGCACAGAGCAGCCTGCTCTAGCATGGGATCCACAAAGGGCTGCAGGTGAACAGCTGCTGGCTCATCATGGGGATGCAGGGGAATCTCTGCTCTGGTGCACCTTCTCCCCATCTCTGACTTTGGTATCTACAAAGGTGTTTCGCTCACATCCCACTCCTCTCTCCACTGCAGGTCTTTTTTTACAGTTTCTTTTTTCCCCTTCATACAGTTGTAGAATTTTCAGGGTTGGAAGGGACCTGAAAGATCATCCAGTTCCAACTCCCCCGCTTGGGCAGGGACACCCACCACTACATCAGGTTGCTCAAAGCCCCATCCAGCCTGGCACTAAACACTTCCAGGGAGAGGGCAGCCACAAATTCCTTGGGCAACCTGTTCCAGTGTCTCACAACCCTCCCAAGAAAGAATTCCTTACTAATGTCTAGCCTAAATCTCCCCTCCTCAGATATACTTCCCCTTAAAAACATTAATCTCAGAGGCGCATCCACTGCCGCTGATGGGCTCGGCCTTGGCCAGAAGCTGGTCCAGCTTGAAGCCAGGACACTTGTAGCAGCTTCTCACAGACCACCCCTGTATGCCCTCCCCTGCTACCAAAGCTCCCATACAGACCCAACACACGTGGGTACCCAGTATGTAATATGAATATGCCATATAATATATTTTGTGGATTATTTAGAAATGTAACGCCATATTTAGACTTTTAAAGTTGTCTGCCAAAGGCTTGTCCATGCTGGTCTTACTTGCCTGTTGGGTGTTTGGGATTGAGTATTTTCCACTGATGTCTTCTTACTGTAACTGTTACGTGGATTTTTTACAGTTGGAAAGTCATCTTTTTGGTTTTGCTTGAGCATTTCTACTGTTCTTTTTTCTATGGACTCATTGCTAAATTGTACAAGTTGTATGGACTTGTTAACATTTGCAACTACCATAAGTGCTTTTATCTTCTCTATGCACTGGCTTAAACATGACTGTTGTGTGTGAGCATATTTCTATGCAGCACTTGGCCAATTTCAACTTAAATGCTAATTCTGTTTTGCAGTTTGTTTGGAGCTCCTTTGAGAATGCTGTCTTCATAGCATGATGAATTTGGGAGTTATTTACCAGCTCTCCAAACTTGGGTTTGACTTTTTTGACTGCTGTAGCTGAGGTTGCTTTCCTTTTGATCCTCTGAAAATTTGTCCTGAATCTGAGAGAAGAAATTCTCACTTTTTCTCATTGAAGTCCACTTGAACTTTAAAGCTGAAAATTGTCTTACTGCATCGTGCTGCTAGGGGAAGAGTCCTCATTATGTGTAATGGACAGTTTCTCCTTTGCACTCATGTCTTGCTTGTGCTGGTTACGTGACTACGTGTGAAGTTTGCTCCAAGTTTAACCACAAACTTAATGATACGCTTTCATGAGAAGCAGATCAAATGTATGCTGTAGTTTTAAATTTACAAATCAACTTTAGCTACAAAAGAATCTAAAAGCATGTTGGTGGCATGATGCTTCTCAGTCCAGGTCTAGACATCATCTAATATAGTAAGTGGCTGTATGGCAGGGTATTGGAAGTTCTATAGCAGTGTCCTTTTTTCTTCATTTTGAGTATCTTTACAAATACTTGCATGGATTTTTCATCTCTACTGCTATGTCAGCTGTACTTAAAGCAGAAGTTCTGTTGTGTATATAGCTCCTGATTAAAGTACCTATTTTTATAATATTTGCACAACAGCTTAGCTTTTACAACAGAAAGGGCTCTTTGGACTTGATAAGAAATCTATACATGAAGATCATAAATGTGAGTGTGATTCAGGTAATTAATATAATTCAGCACTTTACTGTTGATTAATAGTAGAATTTATTATGGCACATTAGCCCTGCCAATGTCTTAAAGGTAATTTCTGTTAGATAGAATACACTTTACTTGCAAGTTTGGTGGTCTGACATAATGGATATTTTTGACTTGATGTTTCATTTCAGTGTTAGGCAGTAAGTGTACCTGTGGGGGTCTTGCTCCATAAATTCAACAGGTTGATTTAGGCCTTTGTCAGTAATGGAGATATTTAGATGCCACTTTGATTAGATAAAGGTAAGGTTGGTTTAGGAAGATCTTTTTTGATATTTTATTTTTCTATTTTAAGGTGATGTCAGAATTTTTGTTGTTTGTGAATTAAGCTGAGGAAGAATGTATTTTGGGAGCATATAAGAATAGTTCCTCCTTGCTTCTGGGCTGTTTTGGAGTTCCTGTTAGTGTACTGCGTGGTGCCTACTAGCTTAGCCATTCTTGCAAAAATATGGGGATGTTTTTAAACAAAGATATGTAAAAAGCAGTGCTGTTTGTGTATTGCCACTTTAAGACTCTGTATTTTGAAGTAACTTTTTCCTGTTTGTCCTATGCCATGTCTACACTATATGATGTAAGAGTGAGAAATCCTTGTTTGTTTCTTTTGCAAATACACAGGAGTAAAATTCTAGTCAATTGGCTGAATTTCTTTGCATTCTAATGATTAAAACACATCACTGAAGTTGTTGTTTGTGAGAACATGTAGTTTGATTTTTAAGTTTTTTTTTAATTAATGTAATTTTCTTTGTATGCTTTCATACTGCTATATAGGTAGGGGTAATCAGCCCACACTAGAAAGGACCCATGTTATACTTCAAGTCATAAAAATAATACTTTTTCTGTAAGTCACAGAGAAGGGGATTTTTAGAGTTTATACTCTGGAATCTGTACTGCTCTTTAGTTTTTTTAGTTTAAATTTCTGTCTTTATAACTGTCAAATATCCTGTTTAAAATTAGTTTGACATTATTAATCCAGAAATATAATCTAAAAGTTGTTATTTGTTAGCAAATTTTTTAATGGGAAGAGTCCCAGAAGAGACAATATATCATCAAATATAAGTAAATCTAGTGAAAATTGCAGCAAGGAAGCCTTATCCTGTTACTCTTTAAAAACAAAATAGTTTAATAGGAGATACTGATGCATTGTAGGTAGCTCTCTCTAAATATCTACCTATGTGCCTCAGTCCTGGAGGCCACTGTGCAGAATTGTTTTTTCCTGGTGATGAGGCCGTCTGCTGCACTGCTCACCTGGCCGGATACTTGGACTCGGGTGACCGAGTGGATGAATTAATGCACTCAGTTCTACTTCTCCTTTTGCCTCTCCATATTACCCAGTTTAATTTTTATTCAAAACAAGCTGGTACAGAGCCTGTGCTAGGGATTAGTTCAGAATTTGCTGTCTGGGAGGGAAGGCTGGGATAGCAGGCCCTGTCTGACCTGCCTGTGCCACTTAGGCCACTGCTCATGCTTAGTAGCAGTTTTGCCCCCGTGGCCCCTGATTTTTTTTTTTTTTTTTTTTTTTTTTTTTTTTTTTGGCTGTTTTGTCTCCAGTATAGATACCAACTTTCTGAACCAGAATTTTGTTTTTAATCTTACTCTTGTTACTAATTTGGGGATATCACATCTCTTGGGGATATATTTATTTTAGTGAAATGTTGATGCTAAATGCAGTGGTGTTGCTTGCTGCACTCAAACTGTGGTAAGGACAAGGAAATAAAGAATATTCAGAAAACAACCAGTTGTTTTACTTTTGTCATATTTTTAACTAATTTTTCTGCTGTTCTTCTTTGGGTTATTTGTTTTCTGATGAAATGTATTGCTTCTGGACTACAAACACAGAAGAACTTTGAGAACACTGGAAAAAATTGTGTACCCTGCAGGGATGAAACAGGTTTTAAAAACAACTAAACAATTTACACATATGTCTCTTAGAGACAAAGACAGTGATACCTCCTTGCTTGCTCAGACCGCTGAAGTTGTATTTTTTGGGATAGGGGATAAATGAGCAAAAGCAGTTTTTCTTCTAATCATCTTGGGTTTCAACTGAAATACTTCAACCAGGAAGCTTGAGAATATTAATTTTAAAAATTAGATGCTTTTCATTAAATGCTTTTCTGACCAAATTCTAAAGCTGTATTCCTATTTTTTCTATAACTTATGCTGGCAACAAGATTCCAGCTGTCTTTGGAGTCTGTGTTCTGCTAAGTGCCTTGTAAAGACACTTACTGAAATGCAAGGCAAGAGTGCAGTTGTGTTTCCATATTCTTTGCAGCAGTCCCTGGATAGGAAGTAGTTCTGTGTATTTCCTAAGTCCCCAGAGAGCTCTCAGTTACTGACTGTTTTGCAACAGGTTAAAATTGACCTCTGCCCATTTCTAAAAATCACTACTTTAAAAAACAAATGGAGTGGTATAGCAACTTACGGTTGCTATAGTCCTTAAGGAAGATTTTAAAAAATATAAAAATCTAGAGAGGAAGAAATACAATTCTCCTCAGACTTTATCACCTGCAAGGTGACAGTGGCAAGATATAACTGCTTTTGAAATAGCTTTCCCATGCTTTGAAATATAGAGCAGAATGCCTGTTACATTCTAAAGTGTTGACAAATGTGGTTAAATAAACTAAACTCTAATTTCTATCTCCTGTGACTATAGTACACTCAATTGGTATTTAATATTTCAAAGCAATTTTGCAGAAATTGATGGGAGCCATACTAGAGAGCCATTCTAGAGCCATTCCTATCTCTGTGACTACAAAAGTAATTGTTCATCCCTCAGTGAGGGCAGAATGAAAATGAAATTGTTGATTTCATTTTAAGTAATGTATTTGTGTTCCATTCTATCACAAAGACTTCCTATGCAGGGCTAGTTCCATGCATGGAAATACTGCAGTGTCTTTTTTACATGAACTAATCTAGCTTCAACAGCAACATCAAAAAGGAATAGCAAGCTTATTTCTCTGCTCTTACTCTCTTTAGGCTCCAAGTGCAATTACATTAAAATCATGTTTTGGAGAACACTTGTATGAGTTTGTGTCCTTTGGTGTTACTGGTTGGCAAGCTGCTTTTTCTGTTGAGTACAAATAGTTAACTGTGAATGTTGCAGCTTTAGACTTTGATCTTCATGACATTAAGAATTGTACTGTAAACAAAACATCATGTTTCGTTCTCTCTTTCTGGGAAGTGTTGGTCCAGACAAGCCTTTTAATTCTGGTAGTGATTAATAGTAAAGAAAAGGCTTAAACTGGATAAAAGAAGAGATTCTATTTCCCCAGTTTCTAGGAAATGCAGTTAGTTATGTTAATGTTAATAACTCTGTGAAAACAATGGGTTTAGTTTCTAGCATAAAAATGGTTTGCAAGACCTTGTGAGAAGTAAGCAACAGACACTTTTTCAACAAATGTGCACAAATTGTCTTCTTACATCTTTTGAAGTCTCTATTGCATAGATAATTTAAAAAAAAAAAAAAAAACTATGAGAAGATCATTATTAAAGGCAGCTAGAAGATGAAAGACTTTGAGGAACAATGCCATTGTAATTTCAGAAAATTTTTATAGTTGGGCACAGTAGTCACAATCCTATACTTAAAAGCAGTGTATGGCAAACACATCTCCCATCAGATCATAAGACATGTTGGTTCCTATCTGAAGGCAAAAGGGTTGCTTCTATCATCTCTCCTGAAGATTTATCCAGTCGTGAGTTCCTTGTCAAATTTCTTTTCAGGAAGGTATTTGGAACTCTAGTCCTTCAATAATTAGGAACTTGATTCCCATTCGATATTTATTTTTTCACAGCATTGTATGTTTTGTTTTTCCATTATTTCAGCACTTGCCTGTCCTTCATCTGAACCTTCATATGATTGGCAAAATCAACCAAACAAAAAAACCCACCCAAGTTGTAAGGATGAAGAGCTAACGAGATTAATCCAGAGTCAAGTAATGCAACCTGTTACCAAATAAAAAAGGGACTCACTGAATAATTAACCACTTTTTGCTGCTGAACCTACATTTTAACTTGACAATCCTTTCTTTGTTACAATGTGAGATTTTTTTTTACAAAGTAAACCAAGTCAATTATTTTCTCTTCAAATAACTGAGCTATTATTGTCCTAATTTTTGTTAGATGCCATTTTGTTCTGTTCATACATAGATAGCTTTTGCCTAACTGAGGCAAAAGGTTCAGTGGATGAGCCACAGTGTCAGAACAGTAGACTTGGCCTTTTCTTCCTTTTTATGTGTGTGGCTAGCAGGCTCACACTATACTTTTATTTGCTGTCCTGTAAGACGGAGCCCTCCTCAGCTGCCTGTGCTCTTTCTCTGTTTTTCTGGTTTTGCTGGTTGAGGGAGATGCATCACCATCTTCATCGTGTTTTTCTTCCCCTCACATGTGAAGTAGGAACTCAAGGGAGTTGGAAAAAAAAACAAACCAAGCCAAACCAAACTAAAAAACAAACTTAAAAAAACCCCAAGCCCTAAACAAACAAATGGGGCCTACTGGAAAATACAAAAACGAGCTCAGTGAGCTGCTAATTGAAGAGAGCACATGGCCTACTTCTAATCCCACTTTCTGTTAACCTTAGAATCAAACAGACAACAATGCTGTAGCAAGGCTGTCCTGTGCATGGTGTGCACACTGAATTTAGCTCAGGACTGTGCTTTTGAAGCGAGTCTCACTCCCTGTCCTCACTTTGTGTGTTGGGGCTCAAATCACGCAGCTGCCTCTGTCCCTGACCTGGATTCCTTTTGAATGAAACTGAGATGAAAAATGTTCTCCAAAAGCTCACCTAGCAGGCTCTGACAACTAATGGGTGTTCAGTGCATGGGAACAGACTTAAAGTTGTTCTGAAACAACTTTTTTCCTCTCCTGTTCCTTCTACCCCCTCAAAGTGTAACAGAGTTGAACCTTGGCATCAGCTCCTCCGTGCTACAGATCTGCTCCTTGTCAGTACAGGTGTAGCCGTAGTCTTGTTTCTATTCCTGTCTTAAACATAAGTTGACACATAGACAGATGTGGTTTTTTCTCAGCTTGTGAGTGGTCACTGCCTATCCAACATAGCGCCCCTTAATCTGCCTCTTGTGCTTTGAGCTGGAAAATTTCAGTGAGGAAATGTAGTTGATTGCTAAGGTGGATCCACCACATCATTAGCTGTTGAAAAATGAATCAGTCATGGTGTGTTTGTGTCACAGATAGTTCCTCCTGACACCATGACTGTCCTCAGTACAAAATGCTGTTGCTCCACTATAGGAAATGCAGAAACCAAGGCACAGACTCATTGACCTCGTAATGACCGCAGGAAGTTTCTGCTACAGTGAGGAACAGGATTCAGGTCATCTGGCTCAGGGACTTCACAGTTTTCAGACTCTTTGCTCTAGGTATGGTTTGACATGAGTAATTTCATACACTAAGGCTCTACTAAAAAAAAACCAAAACAAAGCAAAACAAAAAACCCAAACAAACCCAACCAACCAACCACCCAAACAAAAAAACCCAACACAACAAACAAACAAAAACCCCCAAACAAACCATGAACAAGCAAGAATTCTTTTAGGGAAATTAGACACTCTGATTGTATATGTCTATTCCTCCTTTCCCTCAGTAAATTTTTAATATGTTGAGCCAATTTAATGAATTTGACAGAAACAGAGGGCCTGGGAGATGAGCATGTCTGTAGCTTTCTTCAGATGGGCAGACCAGGCAGAAGACAGAGTCCCTACTAACAGTTCCCACTGAAGGAGAGTATTCAGCATGAGCTTTACTCTTACTAAGCATGAGTGAATACATACAGGGATTAGGGTGATCAAAGCCTCTGCTTTACTGGAGAATAGCAGATCCAGTCACCAGTCCAGACATGCCTTACATTCATTACATCATTATTATCATTATTATCATTATATATCATTATTATATACTTCCTGCACCTACTTATCAAGGTAGTAGCACCAGACCAACAGTTTATCCTGGCTGTACAATCTAATCTGCCTCATTAGTTACTCAATGTACTGAATTGGTTTTTTTAGTTGTAGTGGCAGAGAATGTAAATGAAAATTGACTAAGCTGCACATGGCTGTATCCTGAACATTGCACTAAGTTAAATCCATTTAGCATACGTACATTTTTCTTACAGTTGATGTTGTTGAGAATTTGTGATTTCCTGCTAGGAGGATTAGGTGAAACAGTGACTCCTGTTTCAGCTAGAAGAGTTCTGACTTTGCATCCTGATTTTTGTCAACCTTATCGTCAGTTATGAGCAAGACCAGACTTCATAATAATCCTTTTCAGTTTTCCAAGATGGTTGTTGTATTAAAAAGCTTAAAGTAATATGAAATTAATTCTGGAAAAGGAAATGTGTGTCTGGTGGAAAACAGTTCTGTGAGAAGAGGGATCTGTCACTTCTGAAAATCTTCCAGGTGAGGTCTACTGTCCCCTGAGTCTTCAGAAGGAATTCTGACATCGCCACCTCTGTCCATGGTTAATTTTCCAGCTTTCTCAGCTTCTCTTTGTGCAGCAGTGTTTCACCAGCTGTGATACCTTGCCTTCATGCCCTTCCCACCATGGCTGTTCACTCTGCCTGGACCCAGCTGCCCTTGTCCTGCACAGGAACTGGTAGGCAGCTGCTAAACCAGTCAGCTGCTCTCCAACACTGATGTCTGGGGATGCTCTGGGGATGCCTGGTGTACAGGATGAGCAACAGTGGCCATTCAAAGAAAAAACAAAAAAACCCCAAAACCAAACAAAACCCTTTAAAGTCCAGATTTCTCTCCATCCTTCATGACCATTTTCTAGCCTGCCATCATTTCTTCTCATTGTGTTCTGTCTTCTCTCTTTACTGTTCCCAGTTGTTCTGGAGACTTTTGTGTTTCCCACTCTTCCCTTGATACCATTGTGGCTGCCTCAACCATGTGAACTGGGAAATGTTTGGGGAGATTTGGCCCTTGCCATGCCCTCAGCAGCTTGTGCTGTGTCAGGTAGGATCTAGGAGGGCTGGAAGAAATGCAGGATCCAGCTTCCATGTCCTTTCTTCATTTTTCTGGTTCTTTAGCAAGATAAGGGTGCTCAGTCTCCCCATTAATGTGAGAGGTGCAGGAGTGTTTTGCCTCACACGTGGCTGCAGATACACTGTGTCAGTATTGGCGGTGTAAACTCTTACAGTTCCATAAGCAAATCTCATCCCAGAATCAGTAACACTGGATTTCCTCCCATGCAGAAGGTACTTGGAAAGATTTGCCCCTGTTCAAGTACCTTGTTCTACAGTTTCAAACTTGCTGATTTTGCTGTTTAGGGTTTCTGAAAATCGGCCTTAGAAATCTATAATTCTCTCAGTGTCTTTCCAAGTCCCACTACTTTGCTCACCAGGTTTTTGCTTGAACACCCCCTTTCACTCTTCTGTGCTGTGGAAATATGTGCTAATACTAGGAAAGGGAAATTTTGTCTGTTTCTTCTGAAGATGTTTATTGACACTACAGAGGGGGGAAGTGCATTAAAATTGCCTCTTACTGTGTGTTCTGCCTGAGTCTGTCTTTCAGGTTTGCAGAGCATTAACAAGGCAACAGTCACCTACCTCAGAGGATAAGTGTCTGGTAGTCTAAAAAAATCTGTTTTAAAATAGATGACAATGGAAATTTGTAAATGACTACTGGAGAAGCAGAATTTAATATGGAACTATTTTCTTAAATCCAAAAAGGAGAAAAACAAAGGTAACCAGATTTACTTCTAGAAAGTGAAACACCAAGCCTGCTATGGTTGCGTCTTAGGACAAGGTAAAGGCACCTACTGCTGGGACTGCAGAAGTAAGTAAATTTACTTATGACCCTGTTCACATTTAGGCTACTGCTAAGTTCACCATGACTGGATAATTAGACTTGTGTGGACTTAGAACAAGTGATGCCCAGTGCATGGAGCTGCCAAGGGCTTCTTGGCAAAGCAGGCAAGAGAACATCTAATCATGCACTGGCAGGGGACTGTGTTTTGGAACAGAAAAGGAAAGAAAGGCCAGAAAGGGTCTTATAGAAGGATGAAGATCTGATGGTCAGGTGGACTTTAACAGGCTATAGGAGACTTAGGTGTGCCACGAATGGATGTCTGTCAGCAGCAGCTGCATTAACGAGATCCTTCCAGCAGTCTCTCCTGACCATCTTGTATCTTACATGCTCCTGGACAAAAGTCTGAGCTTGTTCCTGCTGCAGCAAGCACAAGGGATGACCTGGAGCTAGAATGAAATCCTAGTCAAGGGATCTGAACACACTGCTCTGACAGCAAGCAGTGTGAAATTGACTTGAGGGGTCACCACTCTTTCCTAATAAGCCCGTGTACCCTGCTTCCTTTAGTCTTCAACTGTGTGATGTTGGCCTTACACTGAGAGAAAACAGCCAAAAACAAAAGTGACAGAAGGACATGCAGCTACAGCAAAGTGAAGCTGATCTAGTAATAGTAAAATTTTATTTGGGGGTAAAATATGCTGGAAAATGAAGCTTTGTTACTGTGCTAATGGCAAAAAGTGGTGCAAGGCAGCCACTATAGATAGATCAGTCTGTGCTCACATATTGCAAACTGCCAGGCTGGGAAAAAATTCTGGAATATCACCTCAGTAATTCTAGCAAACTTTGATATCAGAAAAAGAAATGTAAGTGGAATTGTAGCTTTGTGTCTTTTCTAAGCAGCAATGTTATCATGCATAGTAATCAAACCACTCTCTGGCTTGATGCTAAAAATTTCTTGAATCTCTACCATGATTATGTGAAGTCACTTCAATGTCTTTTGTAAAGGGCCTTTCAGCACAAACTCTGTACCTTCTAGGCAGATTTAATCTACACAGTAAATTCTTCAGCAATCCACTCAAAGAACACTCTTGAAATAAGGAAATACTTCAAGGTCAGAGGAAAAAATGTTCTATACACTGTGCAATATCTGAACACTAAAAAGCAACGCAGTCCTGAGTAGTGGTTCAAAAAGGAATTTTTAGAAAATGGGGAGGAGTGTGCATCCTTTCCTTAATTCAGGAAATTTATCTCTTGACAGCTGGAACAACTCACTTCTTTATCTGTAAAAATTGGATAAAAAACCCTAGAAGAAAAAAAGGTTAAGTAATGATGTTGTCCACATCTTTTAATACATGTTCTCTGGAAGATGGCTGATGATGCTTTATCCAAGAAAGCACTTCTTAACTCACAGCAGGAGAAAATTCAATAATTGTTTCATCAGATGTCTAAGTTCTGGGAATATTGCTGTTATTCAAATCAGGGAAATCATCTGCTTTTGTATGGAGGTGGGATTTTTAATTAATCAGGGAAATAAGAATAGCTTACAAATAAAAACCTTCCTAGAACTCAGTCTGTCTCCATCCTGAGTGTTTAAACCATGCAGACTGTGTAAAAGTATACTGAAGATCCTGGACTTATCACATGCAGGTGCTGACCAGCAACTTGCAAGATGTCCAAGACATTCCATCACCTTTTAAACAGGCAGGGCCCAGAAACTGTACCCATATTACTTCAAAATATGTGTTTACAGCTCATGTTGTAAATATGTGTGTGCATGCCTAGCAGAATACTGTGTGCGTAGGAATGCACATATTTATAGATAGGGAAGCAAGCTCTTTTTGCTGCAAGAGTTGCAAACCTTCCTTAGTAATTAACTGTGCTTTTAACACATTTCCTCTCTTTATTTGCCTGAAAAGCAAAGGCAAGGCAAAGTGTCCTAAAGTTATTGAGGCAGCTGCAGCTATGCTACATAGCTAAACTGAGGCACTAAAATCAGCAGAAGTGTAAAGCATCAATGTTTTGCAGCTTTTCTGTCCGTTTGATGCTGGCCACAGAGAAAAACATTTGTACTTGGACAAGAATAAACACTGAGCAGTAAACTAATTTTCGTAGAGATTAATACTGGATCTTTTTCATACAATGTCATATGATGCAACAGCATATGTGGGTAAGTGGACACAATCTTCTGGTTTGGTATGGTTAGAAAAATGGGTGAAAACCTAGCTTAGAAGAGAGAACACAATCCTTAACTGCCTTTGTTTCCTGTTCTGCTGTGAGCATTTCACAGTTACGTGCCACCTCATGTACTTTTGCCCTGCTGCTCCGGCAGATGAGGATTGGAAGAGATCTGTCAGGTGTTCATTAAACATCTCCACTGAGGCTGCTAAGTTAATGGAAAGAGGAAGAAGACTGTTTTCTGATATTGATAAAGATAAGACACTTTTGACAGGAACACCTACAGACTCAAGTTCTGCAGGATTTTTTTCCCTTGCAAGCTTTCGTGGGTTGGCTTTTCCACCCCCCAAAAGGAGTAACTATATGTAAAATAGAACTGCAACAAAATGACTGGTTTACCTCAAAATGATCATCCTATCTGCAAAGTGGAAGTGTGGTTGGCTTAAATATCTCACTTGCAAAACTTGGAATTTGTCCAATTCATCACAGAAATGTTTGGTTGGAAATAGAATTGTTTGGTTGGAATGGACCTTAAAAATCATCTAGTTCCAAGCTCTCTGCATGGTCAGGGACACTTACCACTGGAGCAAGTTGCTCAAAGTCCCAACCAGCCTGGGAGTGGCCCTGAACACTTGCAGGGAGGGGGCATCCACAGCTTCCCTGGGCAACTTATGCCAGTGTCTCACCACCCTCACAGGAAAGAATTTCTTCCTCATATCTGTTTTAATTCTATGCTCTTCCACTTTAAGACTGAAGACTAGAAATCAGTTTGGCTTGTCTCCAGTGTATGAGAGAGTTTAAAGCATGGTAAGTGTCCATCATGGCCTGTGAAATGCAGCAGTAGAGATGATGGTTTAGTTGGAGTTCACTTCAGCATGCAATTATGATTTCTAAAATATGTCCCTGGGTGTGGTTTGTGCTGCAGAAGGTGTACAAGGCAGAGACACATCTCTGACAGGGTAAATTGCAAGTGTGTGACTATCAACAAAAGGAAAGAAAGAAGACAGCACATTGTGGCACTAACATCTCTCCCCTTTGCCTGGTCACTAGTTAGACTGGTCCACAAATAAGACTTGGACTTGTAAAATAAAATTAAGACCTTTGTGCTTATGGCTGTTGATGTTACTATTCAGGAGTGAACCAGTAGTAGAGACCTCATGCTTGCAGACAGCCTGAAGCTTTGACACAGAGAAGTGGGTTGCTACCCACCTACTTTTCCAGGATGACAATGCTGAAAGCTTGCAATCAAGTGGTAGCATGATTAACCATGCAAATGCCATCTAAGGCTTCTAAGAAAGGCAAAGAAACGTAAGTATTGTTAATAGAGTTGTGCTGGCTTCTGAGACTTAGTGAAGCTTAGGAGCATGCCATTGTGTTTCTTCTTCCTGATGCCTGTTCTCTTCCACAAGGTGCTGTGGGCATGACCCAGGGATCTGCAAGCACTCCTAGGTTCTCTCAGCTTGCACTGTTGAGGGTGAGCTGTCAGGGTAATGCTCCCCTTGGAAGAGTACCCATGCTGTTTCTTCTTCCTGAGAACAGAAGTCACTGTTTTGCTGGAGGCAATGTGTTCTGCCAGCTGAAACAGACATTTTGCTATCCTCTGAGGTTAAGACTCCTCTTTGTGAGGAAGATCACGTTGAGTAAAGGCTTGCCAACACAGAGATGTTTGTGCCAGCAAAATGCTTGTGCAGGCGAGTGTTATAATGACAGGCTGCTGGGATTATCCCTGTCCTCCAGGAATTCAAGGTATTTCTTAATGTTTCAGAGCATTCTGAAGTCAAAACCACTAGATTTTGCCAGCTAGAGTGTGGGCAGCATACAAGACTGTTGTGACAGTCAAACTGATGGAGGGTGGAGGGAGGACAGAGATGTAGTGTCTCAGCAGAAGGGAAGGGATGAAGGCTTTGTCCATCAGAGAGGGACCGTGGTGCCAACAGTCTGGCATAGGTACCACAGAAGGTTAAATTTTTCAAGAGAGGTGGAAGCAGTGGAATTGCTTTAAAGTGTGGACAGCCAGTAAGAGCATCACCACGGACATGGGGAATGAGGGAAATGTTTCTGAGGAGGGCTGCTTCCCATAGACCCGCAGGGTGTTCTTGTACAGTGCTCGGGGATGAGGCTGTGTGATTGCCTTGCTACTGTCATGCTCCTGGGAGCATTTTGCAGTGACAAGGTTCTGAATTACTGGCGTGCTGACTTCTTATTGAGCCACAATATGTTAAAATAGGATTAAATATTCATACAGAGATAAGAATATGCTGCGCACACTAGTGTGCAAAGTGGAATTCTGCCAGGCGTGTTAAACCTAGGCTTGTTTAAAAAATCTAGGTTGCCACCGAGTACAGAGAACTTTTGATCAAGGTGACTGTAGATGTGTTTTCAAACATACAAAAACCTTTCAAAAATGTCTTTGCGACATGCCTTGGTAAACTCCTGGTTTTGATGGTCACCTGCTTTCCAGCCAACTTTCATTTTTTTAATGCTTTTGGAAAATTACAGATCAGAGTGGTTCTGGAACATTGTGTTTTATAGTATCAGAGCCCATCAAACCTGCCTGATAACTAAGAAAGTTATACTAGCTGAGCTTCTAGTGATCATCTTTGTTGCTATCAAGGAGACTGGAAATGTACTTTATGTGACTCTCAGCCAAATGCTAAGTACACATGAGACACTTTGCGTTTTCTAGCTGTTGGTGCCATTACTCTTTCACAAGATAATCTAAGTTGAGTGGGAGTTAAGGATATACCTCATCCAACCTCCAGCTGAAAGCCAGCCATGAAGCCAGGACAGGCTGCTCCAGGGCCTTATCCAGTTGAATTGTAAAAATCTTGATAAATATTTCTTAAAGAATAATCTAGCCTTCCTACTAAGTATTTGAAGAATACCTCATTTGTGCTCTTCAGTGTTGAATTATGTGTGTGCTTTACCAGGCTCAGACTAAGGTATGCAGGCTCTATATGTTAGGGACTGTTTTGATTGCATAGAGCTTGATGATAATAGTGATGGTAAGGTTGAGTGTTTCTGGGTAAGGATGAGGGGAAAGACAAGCAAGGAGGATATCCTGTTGTGTGTCTGTTATACCCCAGGATGAGGAGACAGATGAAGCATTCTACATGCAGATGGCAGGGGTCTCAATTGCTAGCCCTTGTTCTGGTGGGGGGCTTCAACCTGCCAGATGTCTGTTAGAAGTATAACATAGCAGAGAGGATGTAGTCTAGGAGTTTCCTCAAGTGTATGGAAGATAACCTCCTGTCACAGCTGGTAAGTGAGCCTTCCAGAGGAGGTGCCTCACTAGATCTGCTGTTCACAAACAGGGAAGGACTGGTGGGGGTGTAGTGGTCGGGGACCATCTTGGGCTTAGTGACCACAAAATGGTGAAGTTCTCTTTTGTCAGTAAGGTACGGAGGGGTGTTAGCAAAACCTCCACCATGGATTTCCTGAGGCAGACTTTGGGCTGTTCAGGACATTGGCTGGGAGAGTGCCTTGGGAGACAGTCCTAAAGGACAGAGGGGTCCAGGAAGGCTGGACATTGTTCAAGAAGTAAATCTTAAAAGCACAAGAGTGAGCTGTGCCCATGCACCATCAGACAAAATGGCAGGGAAGATGGCTGGTCTGGCTGTACAGGGAGCTTTTGCTGAGGCTTAGGAAAAAAATATTTTACCTCCTTTGGAAGAAGGGGCAGGTATCTTGGGCTGAGAACAGTGATCTAGCTAGGTCATGCAGAGAAAAAATTTTGAGGGCAAAAGCCCAGCTGGACCTCAACCTGGCCACTGTCAGAAGGGACCAAAAAAAGTTTTTACAAATACATGAGTAACAAAAAGAGAGCAGGGAATCTCCATCCTTCATTGGATGCCAGGGGAAACACTGCAACCAAGGATAACAAAAAGCCTGAGATACTTACCACCTTCTTTGCCTCAGTCTTCATTAGTCAGACCAGCCACCCTCAGGGTATTCAGCCCCCTGAGCTGGGAGATAAGGACAAAGAGCAGCACAACCCCCCATAATACAGGAGGAAGCAGTTAACATCCTGTTATGGCACCCAGACACTCACAAGTCTTTGGGGCTGGATGGAATCCACCTGAGAGTATTGAGGGAGCTGACAGAGGAGCTCACTAAGCCTCTCTCCATCATTTACCAACAGTCTCAGTCAACAGGGGAGGTCCCAGATGACTGGAGGGGATCAGGCCCAGCCATCCTGGCTTCAGGAAAGGCAGGTCCTGATTGACCAACCTGCTCTTGTTCTCTGACCATATGACCTGCCTAGTGGGTGAAAGGCTGTGAATGTTGTCTACCTAGATTTTAGCAAAGCCTTTGACACTCTTTTCCCCAGCATTCGTCTAGAGAAGCTGGAGACTCATGGCATAGGCAGGCATACTCTTCACTGGGTTAAAAACTGGCTACATGGCTACATGGCAGGGCCCAGATGGCCACCAATGGTGTTCCCTAAGGTTCAGAATTGGGGCCGGTCTTGTTCAGTATCTTTGTCAATGATCTAGATGAGGGTATTCAGTGCTTTCTCTGTAAGCTTGCGGAGAGCACCAAGCTGGGTGGGAGATGGATCTGCAAAGGGGCCTGGACAGGCTGGACCAGTAGGCCAAGGTCAATAAAATGAGGTTTAGCAAGCTCAAATGCCAGGTCCTGCACTTTGGTCACAACAACCCCATGGAACACTACAGGCTTGGGGATGAGAGGCTGGAAAGCTGCCAGGCAGAAGAGGACCTGGGGGTCAACAGCTGGCTGAACATGAGCCAGCAGTGTGCCCAGGTGGCCAAGAAGGCCAACAGCATCCTGGCTTCTATCAGAAGCAGTGTGACCATCAGGAGAAGGGAAGTGACCATGTCCCTGTACTCAGCACTGGTGAGACCGCACCTCGAGTGCTGTGCTCAGTTCTGGGCCCCTCACTACAGGAAAGACATTGGGCTGCTGGAGGGAGTTCAGAGAAGGGAAACCAAGCTCTGTGAGGAGAGACTGAGGGAATTGGGAATGTTTAGTTAGCAGAAAGGGGGGCTGAGAGGACACCTTACTGCTCTCTACAGCTACCTGAAAGGAGGCTGTATGGAGGTGGGTGTTTGCCTTTTCTCTCACGTGAATAATGATAGGACTGGAGGAAATGGCCTGAAGTTGCACCAGGGGAGGTTTAGAGTAGATATGAGGAAGAATTTCTTTAGTGAGAGAGTAGCTGGGTGTTGGAATGGGCTGCTCAGGGAGGTGGTGGCATCACCATCGCTGGAAGTATTTCAAATCTGTGTAGATGAGGCACCTCAGGACATGCTTGAGTGGACAGGGTGATATTATATACAGATTGATGTATGTATTTTATTTCTTTTGTTTGAGGGGTTATGTTGATGTTTGGACACAGTGATCTTAAAAGTCTTTTCCAACTGTGGCAATTCTGTGATTCAGTGATTATTTATGCTGGCTCACTGCACCATCCTCCATAAACACATCATCTATAGGGCTGCATGCATTGTTTGAGATGCATGTGTCTATTAGTGTTTGTGCTTTTCTTCCTTTAAGATTATTTTAATAGATCAGCAATTTGCAGGTTTCTTTCCTAAGCATTTACTGTTTGTCACATTTCCCCTTCACGCTTCCTCATCTTCTTCAGCCACTAGATGCAGTCCAAGTTTCCATTGCTTTTGTCTCTCTGATCCCAGCATTATCTGTTACTCTGAACAGCCTCCTCACGTCAGTAGACATGTGTGTATATAATTATGCAGAACAGCAAAGTTAAAGGGAAAATATGATGACAATTACAAATGCAGTAAGGACTGCCAGCAGTCTCGTTTTATATTCCCACATGCACGTGGCTGAGCAAGCTGCTGATAATTACACGATCAAGTTGTTTTTTTCACAAAGTCCTTCTTTGTTCCTTTGAGAAGATGTGACTGTGTGTGAGTCAGGGCCATGTACTGAAGGAAACTTCATTTTTGCTGGAGCTGAAGGTTTTGTAATGAAAAGGCCCAACAACTGCAAGAAAACCGAAAGGATAGCCTTGTGGTTCAGGAGGCTGACTGCTGCCCTGGATAGTCTGATGACACTTGACTGGTACTGGATTTTGATGGTGCAAAGCAAGTAGCTTCCACCCAAATTCTCATGGGTGGTCTGCTAGGCATTTGACACTTACCAAGTGCTTAAGACTGGGTACCTGACATCAGAAACTGTGTCTTCACAGATGTAGCTGAAGTCAATATTAAAGATTTGTTTTAAAAGTATAAAGAAAAGGCTGACCCTTTCTGTATTCTTAACAAATTGGCCCCTTCGTGTTTCAACTAAGACATAAAAGACTTGAAAGGAGGCACATTTTGTTTAAGGCAGCATTGATAATATTTCTCAAGCTCCAAAATGAAGGCAGACACAATAAGATATGATGGTTATAATGAGAGTACTCAATTAATTTGTACATTGATGGTGGAAGCTCCACAAACACCAATAGGAGGAAACTTCTGTAACAGTTGATGCCAGACTTAGAGGTGTCCATTATGGGGCACACTCTGACCAAAGGGAATAAAAGCAAATTGTGATTGATAAGAGCTTTGTTCAAGTAGGAAGACTGACAATTACCTCCTCTAGTTACACGGCCACAGATTGTGGATTCAGGACAGGGGATGCTAGTAGAGGTGCTGTTGGCAGTGCTGGCATTTCAGCCTCTTCCAGCCCCAGCTGGCACCAAGACTCTGGAGAAAGAAAACTGTGTGTTGTTTGTGGGGTTGGTCCTTGATGTCCTGTACACCCCTGAAGGCATACTACCCCATGCACCACTCTGAAATGAGCCAGGCAAAAGACATGGCTTTAACATGAGGAGAAGTGATGACTGCTGTTTCACTCAGGGCTGGTAAAGCTGTGGCATCCCCAGGCAGTCCTGTCACAGGAACAGGCTTCTCAGCTTCCTACTTTCAACAGCTGGACCAGAAACTAATTGTTTTCATAGCCCCAGTCATGTAGGTAGTCATTATCTCTGCCAGTGTCAAGCATGCAAACAAGAGAGACGAAGTTCCCTGTAAAAGCTTTGGGTTTGGAATTTTCTAAATAAGGTGCCTGGCTTCATAAACATAATGGATTATTTTGGCTTGGGCCTTTTTTTTTGGTTTTGTGGGTGACAAGCTGAAGCAAGAAAGATGAGATGTAAGCATGTGTATCAGTGACTCTCAAGCTGCCACCCTTTTGGTGTCCTTTACTCTGTTGTTATAGATACTTACAACTTTATTACATAAATCTATTACTCAGTATTTACTGAGAGTTCAGCTTGTTTTGGAGCAAAGTGTAAGAAGAAACATTAGAAGAAAAAAGCTGGTATAACTGAACCCTTCCACTGGAGCTTGCACTGGCTGCTTCTCACCTCCCACCTCTCAACACAACCTTGAGTCTGTCACTTGACTTCCAGGCATGAAATAGGAGGTGTGACCTTTATAGGGCAGAACTCTTTCAAAGCTTGAGAGGGGCCTCAACGTTCAACCCAGTGTGAGGGTGTGATGTGATGTGATCTGACATCGCAGGACAACTCATGCCCAAACTGCTGGGAAGCCCTCTTCCTCAGATTCTGCCCTGTGTCCTTATTCATATGCAATGGAATGGTGTCTTTTGATAGGAAGTGTGCTGCTTACCTTCAGTTTCTACCAAGGATGGAGAAATAGAAAACAAATATATAAACGGCTTGTGTCTGGAAAATTGTAGTGCTTTACTGACTTGCTTCTGTGATCAGCCTGACAATGTGGACTTTGAAGTGTGATTTAGGTAATGCTGGTGTGAGACGAGTCAGAGAGGACTGCGTGCATGTTGCTCAACTTCCTTATAAAAAGTGCTAAACAGCTAATAAGACATTGAGCATTTCAGGATGTAAATTTCAAGCATGCAAGTAACAGGTGTCCCTACAAAACGCTGGACCCCTCAGGAGAAACTGCTCTTTAAATACACAAGTGACCACGTTTGTTTTGGTGACAAGTCACTAAGCAACCTGCACTGCACCCAGATAACACAGTCTCAGCAGTGCTTTCCAGGACAGTTGGCATCTTTGGCATTATATCACCATACCATAAGTTAGCACTGAAGGAAGCTGCAGGGCTTTATCCACTGCAAAACTCCAGGGATGGATAGCAAACTCTGCCAATGGTTTCAAGTATTAATTCAAAAGCAGGTATACAGGCTTGAAGGTTTTGGGTTTAGATCATATACAGTATTGTCAGTTTTGCTACTGACTGTGCTAGTTAGTTAGCAGGAAAGTGGATCAACACCTACAAAAGTCCATATTCAGATATGATCATTTCAGCATAAAAATTAATCTTATGTGAACAGTGCTAGAAAGTATATTTTTGTTGCAAAAATTAGATGCAACTAAACTGGCTGAAAACATGTTGGAGAGGAAAAAAGGGACAATATCTTTTAGTGGCTCGGTGTATGTGAAATACAACAGCACACATCTCTGAAACCCCAAAAATCTAGGTGGCCACTCTCCTGCCCTTTGCTTTCCATGAAGGAGCCACCTCCTTGGGAAAGCAACAGCTGCAGGGTGCTTTGCCATGACATAACCCAGACCAGGGCATGTCCTTACTTTTGTCAATCCAAGACTTGGTAATGCTTCCAGCAAGCAAAATAGCTGAGAAGGGTGAGATCCGCAAAATACAAGTTTCTAACTCTTCTTTGCTGACAAAAGTGAGCATGATCTGGCCCCAGGATGAATAAGAGGAGGGAATAAACCATAACATCAAAAATTATCTTAGGAAACCAAATGAAAAAGTGTTACTAAATAATACTTAGGTGGAAAAACGAATTGGTGTGAGTGGAAAGGCCGGGTATGGGGACTTGCAGTCTGCCTGGACATGGCCCCATGTTTTTCTTTTGTTAACAAGAGAAGCAGCCAGAGTGTAATCCTTCAAGCTGAATTTTCTGCTTCATTTCCTCAATGTCACAACCTCACTGCCACAGTATGTTTTAAACGCCTGCATTTACTAAAATTTAAGTTACTTGAGCATGGAGACATTTGAATAGCAAAGATTTATTTGATGCCCCCCATTCTCCTTAAGCAACAGTAGAACATGTTCCCCCAGTGAAGTGTGTGACTAATGTAAAATGAGTGTGATGCTAATCTTGGCCAAAGGCTTATGAGGAAAAAATGCCTGTTTCATTTTGAAGAAATACTCGTTTCAAAGAAGAATAAAGTCAGATATTAATTAGAACTGACACACCAGTTTTACAAGAAAACTCTAGAAGGATGCATTTGTTACATAGCTCTTTATCTTGAATTCACTGGATTTCCATATTACTTCAAGGCCAGCTCCCAAAATGTATTTTTTACAGCTCATCCCATCTCCCAGCTCCACAGTTGTGACTTGGTAAGAGGGACTAACATTTGTGGGACAGCATAAAGGATTAAAGACCAATTTAAACTTCTTCTGAGCTGCTTGGTTATGTTGTCTGTCTCTCCCACCTACCATGATGATGTTTACAGCAGCTCTCTGGTTTATGGGTCTATACATCTGTTAATACCAAATATCTTCACACTGCCAGCAGCCCATTCAGGTCTAACCTCTTCGGGTCATATTGCAGGTCATTTGCCTGGTCACAACTGAACTGGTACCCATAAAATCCTCAGGAGAACAGTAATCCAAACAAATGCAACAAACACAGAACACGTAGATATTTTTTCTCTGTCCTCTTTTCCCTTTCCAAATTTCCTTGGTTTTACAAACCATAACTAGGGAAAGAGCAGATGTCCCTTTTGCTCTGAGACAGGTAGATGCTGCTGATGGTATGGTGAGCCCCAAAGAATGTATGTGTGTCTCTGCATAGTTCATGTTGTTCAGGGAGACCCTCAGCAGCTCTGCTCTGTATCAGGACGAGAGGGGTCTGTGAAGAGAATTTATCTCCCAGCCCATCTGCTGATATGGACTGGTGGTCAAGCAGCAGCAGTGACTGGAATGACTTGGTGGATGGTCCGGGTGCCTCCTGCCTGCCACCCACTCAGCAGACAGGTTTGGTGGAGTAGGCTGCTCAGCTGGCGCTTTTGTTTGCTTGTCTGTTTGTTGGGAAGGGAGGGTGTTTGTTTTGGGGAGTTGTGGATGGAAGCAAGCACTGGCAGCTGACCTGCAGTGGAAGATCCTGAGCGGCAGCAGAACTGCCACCCATGAGTCCCTGCCAGTGCTTGCTGTGGGGCTCCTCCACTGCCAGCTGAGAGAGAGCAATGAAGAGCAAGTATAAATGGCACCTTAGTAGCTTTGGCAGTTCAGCAGGAAGAGTACAGCCAAGAAACGTGCTCATGAGCACTGTGTGTACAGGTACTGCAGCATCTTAATTCTAGAAGCAAATATAGGAACTGGCAGTCCCAGCTCCTCTCCTGGCCATCTCTCTCATGGCTGCAATCTGAGAACTGCTGATTTAATGCAACACAAAAAGAGCTGAGGCCATGAAAGGGAACAACCCACCTCCTGAAAATACCATTTACATTTAGAATTTACTGAAATACCCAAGATGTAGAGTGGCTTATCTTGGTAGCACCAGCATGTGCCAACTTCTAGTAAGTTATTAAGTCTATTAATTTCAAATGCATCTACTTATTTTGCATGTTTGACTTTATACATCCCGAAACTGGAAAAAAGAAAGACTCAGAAAGTGGTAGTAGGAACTCAGGTTGTTCAACAGCTGTGAAAATAAAGCCTTGAGCATTGCAAGCTGAGCAGAGGACACAAGGAGATCCCAATGAATGATGAACTGAGTTGATACCTTGCAAAAACTGGAAGAGATTAGTGCTTAAAGAAATTCTATGGTTCACTTTGCTTACTTTTGATGTAATTCTTTATCTGATTAACAGTGACAAGTGCTTATGAATCCTTGGGATCACCATTCTTCATAAACAGATTTAAAGTAACAGAGTTTTAAAATAAGAATGGTTCAATGTTCATTGCAAAAGGGTTCAAACTAGTGCTGGACTGTCTTTTTAAATTTACATCATCTGTGTATGTCTTGGGCACACATCTGTGTCTGTGTGGCTTTCACAGAACACACAGAGTTGCCTTCACCCACTTGCAGCAGGTGTAGGATCATACACAGCACTAGGTGTGATCACCCTTAGAAGACATAATAATGACTATGAGGTACCATCTGTTTTAAGTGTGGTGTCTTCAGAGGAAATCTGCTTACTTCTCCAGTGTAATGTGTGTGCCACGGTGTTAAGGGGAAGCTGGAAGTAAAACAGAAAGCAGTTACTGCATATCTGGGGTCAGTACTACTGTTTTCTGTAGTTACTGTAACTGCAACACAGAGGCTTTTCCACTTGTGGATTCACTTCTGAGGAGTCCATTTTCCTAAAGAAGTATTACAGAGAATTACTCATTATTTTCTTATTTAATGGAACAAAACCTTACATGGTAAAATCATTCCTGAAGCATTTCTTAAAATTCAAGCACAATGTGATCTCACAGAAACTAAAGGTTTTGCTTTCCAGGATGAAATTTTCCACGCTGTACTCAGGTAGAAATAGCAGTAATCTTGGTATTAGACCAGGCACAGAAACCAACTAATCTATGAAAATAGTTGAAACGTGTCCAAGGTGTGTTGTTTCACTTTTACCAAGAAAGCATCTGAATAGGGCCATTGCAATGTGAAACTACATACTGCCCTGCATACTACTAGCAGGTATGGCTCTTTGTCACCATTTAAAAATTAACTTAACAATGGGGTTATAAGAAAACAAACAAGCAAGCAAGCCAAGAACTCCAAAAAGGACTGACAATTTAATTTTTTTTTTCTATTTAACATCAACTAGCTGTAAACAGAAAGTATTACCTCAAAATAAACGAATGAACTTACGTGTTTAGGGGATTCAGAATGATTGAACTACATTGATTCTCAGAACTAGATTATTGAAAGATATTTTTATAAACACACTGATTCTGTATGAAAAACCTATTATCTATTTCAGAAGAGCTGCGAGTTGGAAACTCTGCAGGAAAATTTATTCCTCTGCTATATAATGTGTTGAAGAACAGAATTGCCTTGCCAACACTCTTATCAAGGGAACTGGAGCCCCTGGACAGGCAAGAGGGGGGGATGGTAAAGCTGTTGATGAAGCTACACCATCACCAGGAACCAGCCAAGAAGTTGTTTTAAGTGCTGGTGCTGGCTGTCAGTGCTACCTGTGCTACTCTGCCTGCAATTTGAACTGTTAATTGCAACTCTGCCATGGTACTGAGGTGGATAAAAGTACTAATAGGCCCAGAAAGGTATTAAGCAAGTTAAAATGACAGTTCAAGGAGACACTGCATGGTCTGCATGCACCTAAGCCCCTAAACTGTTGATTTCTAGAGTGTGTGCTACAGAAAGAAGTACTTCGTGGTTGTGTCCTATGCTCTTGCCTTAAGCATTTACTGCTGGTTAATGTCTGACTGAAATATGGTCCTAGGCTGAACTCCTGCTAATAAGCTGTTCTGCTGTTTTACTTCATCCTGTCATGTCTGCAGCTCTGCCTTTTGCACTGAGGACCCCAAACCCATCATTCCTGAGTCCTTCTGCCAGGCAGCAAGGACCTGACAGGGGTCTCACAGGATCTGGACTGTCACCATACACAGTGGTTGCTTAAATTCCTAAGAATTTTTTTACCTGCTGTATTCCTTTTTGTCAAGCCCGGACCAGAAAAAGCCTTCTGCTCATCCTGCCTGAGCCTGCAGAATTTCTTCCAGCTCTAACTCTTGGAAAACTGTTTGCAGGTGTCTGGGTTTGCACGTGAAGGTGTCAATAACATCTGCAGACAATGAGCCCTGAGAAAAGCAGTTAATGAAGTTCCTGTATCAGTGGCTGTGCTCCTCCCTCCCTTCCTAGAACAGCCAGAGTCATGCAGGACATGAAAATGATATTCATTGCACAGTACTATTTTTGTTCCTTTGCTCTTCTAACTAGCTTTCAACAGCTTACTGTGTGGATCCTCCTCCTGTGTGAGTCTGGTAGCTTTTTATGGTGGTCTCTGAAGTCTGGAAACAGTGGGCAAGACAACCCACTGGGGTGCAGAAAGAAAATATTCTAGTACCAGTAATAAACAAGATTAAATTGTATTTTAAAACTAGCATTTATTTCATCTTCACATAATTTTAAATTTCTATTTTGTGTATGTTTTACCTAATATACTGGTACATTAGTCTATGTATATTGTTTGTAGGTAAATAAATATTCATATGTATTGGGTGTGTATTCTCAGAAAACCTTTACTGGTAGGGGTGCACAATCAAAACAATTTGAAAGGCAACAGGCTTAAGAGACATCTTGGAAAACTGAATTCTGCGAAGTTGTCTGTCCCTTGAATACCTGGTCGGAATCAGCACTCCTCACCAGGGCTGCTGTCTCCCTGACTGTCTTCTCCTACAGGTACTTTGAGACTACCTGCTTTATGATTTTCAGTTCTGACCAAGCTCTATGCAAATGGAGCCATAAGCACCAGTACTGCTGGAAATCTTTGCTTGTATGCCACAGGCAGAGCAGGAACTTAAACCATTAGTCTGTCAAATTTCTGAGGGGGGCCTGGAAAAGCTGCAATAGAAAGATTTGTAATCATTTCACACAGGAAAAGCAAACAAGTTTCAAATGCCAATCTGCTGGCTGGAGGTCTGGCAAGGGAATCAAAATCTGTGTTAGAAAATGGTGCTGATAACTCAGTAGTAAAACTAATACAGTGCCACATTAGGCCTGGTGTTCTGTCTGTCCTCGGCCACAAGCTTGGCATGGATGCACCCCTTTTAGTGTCTTACTTTCACATTCATGAAATGAACCTCACCTCAATTTTTGCTTGCTGTTAATGTCAACTGTAAGGCCTTGGTGACAGTGGCTGTAGCTTGTTGTGAGGTCAGTCTCACTGACCTCACCTTCCTTACACTGATGATGAGCTTGGGTGGAAGGTTTAGCTTCTACAGTGGTCCTCCCCTGGTGAGAGCAGCTCAGTATAGCTGCAGATGTGTAACAAGGTTGGGTTTATACAAAAGGAGGGCAGTAACTAAATTCAGAATGACCTACTTAGAACCTGTATATTGCATTAGTAGGTACTAATGAAGTTGATTGTAACGAGCGAAAAGGCAGTAAGAAAAGGAAATAGCAGGAACAGGTGGAGGGTCACCTTCAGCTGTCCCCTTCTAGAGCAAGTTTGTTAATGGGTAAAGATTTGGAAATGACATAACAATAAATGAATCTGCTGCATGAAAAAAAAATCAATACATGGGAGGATTATGACTGCTTTTAAAATATGACACTCTAAGTGCTGAATAAAGGCCAAGGGAAAATTATCCTCACCTGGTTCATCCTGCCCCATTTCAAGATGTCCATCTCTAGCAACTGAAGTACCCCTTGGAATCGTGAAGGAGGAGTCTATGAGGATGTTGAGGGACTTCTAATATGTTCTCCCTTAGTAAGACCTGTGTGGATCTCTATGTGGATTTTTCCGAGTATCATTCGGCCTTACTGCAGGAGCTTGTGATTCACTTTGATGAGATGGCAGTTAAACTGGGACACAAGCAAATCCTCCTGGGAAGGAAATCCAAAGTTTGGGTGCTGCTCTCAGGAGAGTTTCTTCTCCAACCCTTTGAAGACAGAATTTTGCGTGCCCGTGGGTGTTTAGTACCCGAACTGTGGCTGGCAAGGGCTGCTCTAAAGAGATTCGCTGGGACTCAAATACTAAACTGTGTCTTAAGCCCCTGAGAGCTTTGCAAATTATGACCTTGATTCATTTTATGAAGTGAGTATGTAGGTGGTGGGAGTTGGCAGACTAGAAGTGATTTGTAGTGATGGAAGGGTTTCCCTGTCACAGTTCAGGCCCAGCCGGTACCAACCGGGCCTCTGCTTGCTCACCCCTCCACCCCCACGATGGGGCAGGAAGGAGAAAATCCACACAAGAGCTCACTGACTTGGCAGAAGGACTGGGAGGTTTTCACTCCCCAGTTATGGTAATCGATAAAACGAGACAGGCTCAAAATGGGGAGAAAAAACCCCAGTGACCTAATCT
The DNA here is from genome assembly GCA_038090715.1 of Florisuga fusca. NCBI lineage: Eukaryota > Metazoa > Chordata > Aves > Apodiformes > Trochilidae > Florisuga > Florisuga fusca. Next base: position 10,793,386 of record JAAWXA010000012.1, read on the forward strand.
ATCAGGAGAAAGAGAAAACATGGGCAGATCTTAACATCTTCCCGCCCACTCCTCCCTGCTCCCCGGGCCCGCATCCCTTCACTGCCGCCTCCCCGTCAGGGCACAGGGAAGGGGCAGGGAGGGCTCAGGGTCAGTTCCCCACACGGTGTTTCTGCCGCTCCTTCCTCCTCAGGGGGAGGACTCCTCACGTTCTTCCCCTGCTCCAACGCGGGGTCCCTCCCATGGGAGAGTCCTTCAGTAACCCCTGGGACATGAGTCCCTCCCACAGGTGCAGTCCCTCAGGAACTGCCCCAGCCCGGGCTGCACACAGAGTCACGGCTGCTGCGGGAGCAGTCAGAGAAACTCCTCTGACACGGGGTCTGCATGGCTGCAGATCCACGTCTATCCCTCTGCGATGCTTCACAGGCTGTGGCTCCACATCTGCCCAACTATGATCCTGCCTGGCAGCAGCTCTAAGCCTGCCCACCATTATGTTTCAGGGGCTGCTGCTCCACTCTTCTCCTCCGTGGGCTGCATGTTCACAGCTGCCACCTCACCACGGGCTGCAGAGGAAATCTCTGCTTGGGAACCTCCTCCCCCCCCTTCCTCACCGACCTTGATTTCAGTGCTTAAGCATTGTTCTCACCTCCTCCTCCCCTCTGTCCTGAAGGTCTTTTTATTCAGTTTTGTTTTCTTCTTGTCGAGTATGTTACTGGCAGAGGCTCTTCCAGCTTCTCTACACTGCTTGGCTTTGTCCAGAGGCAGGGCCAGCACTGGAACTCGAGAAGCTTCCAGCAGCTTCTCAGAGGAGCTGTGCCTGCAGCCCCCAGCTTCCAAAGAACCACTACACTAACCTGACGCACTCTCCATGTGAAACCTGGGATATGCAGAATCCTGGAGCTGCTGCTTTAAAAGCTTTCTTTACTACAAGATGGAAGAATGAATGCTGGGAAGTAATATGGTAACATGGATAATCATGAAGTGGTTTTAAGCAGAAAGTCTCATCAACTCATGTTTATCTACATTAATTAAAGACTAAAACCCCCTAGCATTAATATCTTTGTTTCCAAGTTTGAAAGAACAGCTTCTGGGGTACAAAGAGCCATCCTAAGGCAGTTCTTGACTGTATACATGCCCTCACATCCTTGCACCCTTAGACTGTCAGCACCCTCTGCCCAGGCACTGCAGGATCTGTGGCCTGCCACAAATATTTGGGACCTCCCAAAGAAAGCCAGGAGCCTCATAAAAATAAATTAAACTGTCGTTAATAGGCAGGGATTGATTTATAATCAAAGATTTGCGTGTGCCCTAGTAGTCGACTTCCATCCGCTGGGATATTATGTGTAACCTCTGAGCTGACTAGCAAGACCTCTTGAAGTGCGGCATGGCTGTCTCCTTCTTCTCTTCAAAGGCATATTTTGCAGGGATAATAACCAACCAACCAATTTTTAATGTAAGCCAGCACTTGTTAGGGCTGGCTTTGGTGGAGGTCATTACAGAGACTTTTGTCCATCCCTCCCTGAGGTCAGACATCATCATCTCCAAAGGGGCCACACACCCAGAGTAGCAGGCAGCCACCCCACAGCAGCTGTTAGCCAGACAGGCTACCTAACCTGTTAGTTAGTGCTGGGGGTGTAGCTTCTGATCTCAACCCTGTCAGGTTTATTTTTCAGCTGTGCACCAACGAGTATAATGGCAAACATGCTAAATGTCAGATTTACCACAAGACAAAAGCAGCTCCTTGCCCCTGCGCTGGTGCCAGGCAGTGTATCCTGAATATTGTGCAGCACTGGATATGGGGACACAGCTTAGCCCTGCACCATGACCAGTACTGCCACTCTTCTGAGTTACAATTCTGTATCATCTTATTCAGAAAAACACGTTTAGAAGAGTATCTGTAACACTGACTGCAAAGATGTCAAATTATTTTAATGCTTCCAACTTGGAAGTGATAAATTCTTCTTTCTGACCCTGTGGTGCACACTGTTCTCCATGACTGGACTACATTTTAAAGAAGAGGGTGTAAATACTTCTTTCCACACGTTTTGTGCTGAGTAACAAAATAATGGTCATGTTTCTTTTAAAGTAAATATCAGTAGATGGGGTGGTTTTCTTGTTTGTTTGTGTTTTGTGGTTTTGTTTGTTTTTATTTTTGTTTGTGTGGGGCTTTTTGGTTTTTTAATTGTTTGTTTGTGTCAGTATCTATTGTACAAGGCCAGGTCTGAAGAAAATTATTCACATAGCTGTTAAGGTCAGTACTGCTTGTCCAGATTTCTTTCCAACAGAAAGCTGAAGAAAACTTCCCAGGACCACAGAATCCTGATAAGTTATTAACAGGAATATTTCAAAAAGAGTACAAAGAACATCTGATAGCTTCTGGTTTATATTTCCTCTTTCCCTAAATAACTGGAGCACTTTAATTTAATTGCAATCTTTGCTGTGTTCATCACTGGACTTTCATGGAACCTTTTATTTTAGGGCCCTAAAGCAAATTATTTAAGTCACAAAATGTCCCTAAGACATGCACTGTCACTTTATTGTTAAAAAGAAACAGGGAATACATAAATAGTCCACTGGCATGATGAACAGGAAACCTTTAACAGAGGGAGGAAAGAAGTCTGGGATCTCTGGGGGTCTCAGGCAGTGTGCTGCCAGCTGCTGCTTCCTATGGAAATAGAGCTTGACCGTAAGATACTGTATCTGCTTTCTATTACTTCAAATAACTTTTACAGGAAAAGATGAGTTCTAATATTGGAAATACTAGCTAAAATATGCATGCACCTTTCCAAGGACAAAAATACTTTCCTAAGCTTCTGCAAATGCAGTGCTTATACAAGGCAAGGTCACTGCACAGTTTTTTCTGCTCTGTTAAAAAATACCTCACAGTTATAACCAAAATGAACATATTGCCAAGTCCCAGGATGAGCCTCTAAATAAATAAATGGTCCCTCTAAATAATAAAATAAAGTCATATCCACCCTTCCGAAAACTAAAATGTGGCATTTTACCTGTCCCTCTGGTGGAAATTACTGTAATTTTATTTCAGTGGTTTTCAGAGAGCTGTGGTCTGTGTAAGACATCCTCTAACATGCCCCCTAATACTTGCATGAGAAACTGTAGGAATCATCCTAGCATTCTTCTGACCCTCCCTGCAATGCTATCTGTATTACCCTCCTCAGCTCCACTGAACTGTCCGATGGCTTCCTTTTATGACTAGCATTTTCCTGGCTTAGAGTTACTTCATGCAGATACCCTGCTGCACCTCAAGTGGTATGACTGCTTTTATACTTTGCAAACAGCACATCTGTGGTTGATTATGTTTGGGGTGGAATTTAATGGAGGTGGTGCTTAAAGCAGGCTAGTTCTCACTGAAAGTGAGACTTTAAAAAGTGAAGGTCAGCGTCTTCACTTCCAAAATGCTTTTCTTAATTAAAGGGAAAAAATATCCCCTCCCCCTCCATGCCTAGGACTTGTTTGTACTTTTAAAAAAGGGAAAAAAAAACCAAAACCATTCCTCACGTGCATGCACCTGCACCTTAGTCCATCTAGCATGCAAAATTGTCCTGAGCACAGATTTGCATTTCCTGTTGAGCCTCATGTATCATTTCATGACTGACATGCAGAGAGGTGGTCAAGTATAGGTAATACACACACATGGAAGGGCTATTCCAGCAGGTACTGCAAAGACTTGCTATGACTTTTGACCAGCTTAGCTCTTCCCTATCCACTGCTTCCTCTCTCAGGATCCTGTTCAAATTTATAAAAGAATGTCTAACCAGAGATTTTTTAAAAAAAACCAAAACAGCTGGAGAAATGTCATACCATTCCTATTTGAAGTGCCATACTTTTGCATATTTATTGTGCTGCCTCGTCTACTCTGAGTAGCCTTCCCAAGGGATATTACCCCCGGGCTACAGACAGAGCAGTGGTCTGGTGTCTGTGACAGTGGCACACCTGTAGATCACCAGTGATGGTGGCACAATGGTACACCCTTGGCAGAGGAGATTCTGGGCCCTCTGTGAGGAAGAGAACTTTCTCCAGCCATGGTCAATGATGTTGCCATGCCATCTTCAGCCTGGAAAACCCCTTAGAAGTCCTCCTGTCCATTTTAAACTCCAACTTTTAAAAACAAGGGATGCAAGTCTGAAAGTATGTCTTCTTTCCTCCCCACCTTCCCCCCAAAGTCTCGGGTCCATTCCTATACCCATTGTTGCTTTGTGGTAAACTTTTCCCTCTGTTTTTTCATAATCTGAAGACAATGTAGGTTGTATGTAGTTTTTTCATAGGGGGAAGAATTAATGGTCCAAGGACAAATGATGTCTTTGAGCAGTAGGAAGACTTTTTGTGTACTTGACTAATGGGATACAGAGCAAAGGGTGTGTGTGGACTTCTTTTCTGTTCAGGGTCTGAACAAAGCAATCATGTGAAATGGGAAATATCAGCTGTAGTACATTTGTATTCAGTGTGCATGGGTGTAGCACAGAACATATTTAGACTGCTGGATATATATACACACACATGTACATGCAGTACATGATCTATATTAAAGAAAAAGCCTTTAGATTTAAGGAAGTCACAGCTTACAAAAGGTGAACTAACTTGTGTGTGTAACAACAGTTGTTCTAGGAACTGAGCTCAGAAAGGTTTTTTATGCTGTTCTGAAACTGTCATACAGTGTTTACCTCAAAGTAGGGACTTAGGTGCTACAAAGATGTTTTTAGGCAGTGAGACATACACATACACCCCCCAAAAAAAGGCAGCAGAAAGATGCATATTTTTTCTTTAGTTTCACATAATAGCACAGCAAGAGGTTTTTGATGGCAAGAAACAGTAAAGGAGTTTAATAAAAAACTTCTCAGCATGACTGATGAAATTTAGCATTTCTGTTCATGAACTAATGTCTCCCAAATAAAAGAACTGTGCATGCATTAAAGAAAAACAACAAACAATGGAATAACAGAAAGAATTAGAAAAGGAACTGGCATTATCAAGCTAACTAGAAACTTACTTCTTTTCTGTTACCTTTAATAGGCTGAGCTAGTGTCAAAACCTAAATAATGAAAACCAAGAACAATTTCAGTAATAGGCTCCATTTCTGGATATTGTAACTTGCACTGCAGCAGTCCCAGGGTTACTTAATGTAACATAATGATGAACAGATATTAAAGAGCAGCTGTGAGGAGCATGGATGTGAAATGGCTTGTGACCTGTGGGGAACATGGGGGCAGTGGCAGTGCCAGCTCACAACTTCCATCTATCATTAATCAGTGCTTTAACCCTTTCAAAAGATAGCCAGGGATTTCAGTGAATTACTTACTTGTTAATGAGGGATAATTTAAATGGTGGGTCAATATAAACCCCAGTAGAGCATTTGCATGTCGTGTCACAAGCTGTCAACACTGTCCAGCGGCCTCAGCAGAAAAGCTGCATGCTGAGCAGAGGAGAGCTGGCCCAAGTTCAAAGCTCATCTCCATTAGATTGCTCAGAACAGTTAGGAAGCACAGGGGTGGACCCTCTTGTGTTACTGTTCCTGTCTTCCCCTTCTGTAACAGAGAAGGAAGTCACAGTCCCCTCAGCAATCTCCAAGTATTGCTTCTCCAAGCGACTTTGGAGCAGTCACCTATCCTACAGCCCTTGCCCAGGCAGCCCAGCTCCTCCAGGTATGGAAGTGGCAGGGCAGCAGCATCCTGTCCTGCAGGGATGGTGTTCACTGGATTGCATTGGTGATGGGTGAAGAGACAAAGCTGTCTCTGTTCCCTTCCTGGGAAGCCTGCAATGCTCTTCACAGAGCAGTCAGTGCCAGCTGAATGCCAGGCATCCCAGGAAAACATGAGGTGCCAGGTTTGCAGAGCTGGTTCTGAGAACCATGAGTATCTCACTCTTGTGAGATACTGGGGTTTAAAACCTCCTTGGTGCAAAAAAACCCCACAGAACCAACTCCCTATTCACATCCATGTTATCAAGAAAGGATCATCCAGAGGGAGCTTGACAGGCTTGAGAAGTAGCCATGTGAAATTCATGATGTTCAACAAGGTCAAGTGTAAGGTCCTGCACCTTGATCAAGGCAATTCCCGGTATCGATACAGACTGAGGGATGAATGGATTGAGAACTCAGGAGGAGGACTTAGGAATCCTGTTGGATGAAAAATTGAACATGAGCTGACAACGTGCTCTTGTGGCCCATAAAGCCAGTTGTATCCTAGGCTGCATCAAAAGAAGGATGGAGGTGATGATGCATCTCTGCTCTGCTCTGGTGTAGTATGTCTAACTCCAGAGTCCCCAGCACAAGAAAGACATGGAGCTGTTGGAGTAGGTTCAGAGGAGAGCCATGAAAACCATGAGAAGGCTGTTAACACCTCTGCTACAAAGAAAGGATGAGGAAGTTTGGGTTATTCAGTCCAGAGAAAAGAATGATCTGGGTAGACCTTATTGTGGTATTTCAAAAATAAAGTGAACTTGTAAGCAAGGTGGAGAGACTTTATTTACTAGAGCCTGAAGTGACTGGAGAAGAGGCAACAGTTTTAAATGGGAAGAGGGTTGGTTTAGGTTGGACATAAGGAAGAAAAGTTTTATGATGAGGATGATGAGACCTTGGAACAGATTGTCCAGAGAGGATGTGGATGCCCCCTCCCTGGAAGTGTTCAAGGCCAGGCTGCATGGGTCTTTGGGTAACCTGGTCTAGTGGAAGGTGTCCCTGCCCATGGTAATGGGGTTGGACTAGATGAACTCTGAGGGTCTCTTCCAACCTTAACCGTTCTGTGATACCATGGTTCAAGATGGAGACTGCCCAAGTGCTGGTGCCTCCTTGACTGTACATGATGATTGGGTTTCAGCTGTGTAAGTTGACTTCTTTGTTTCTTCCTAGCACAGCTCCTTTCCTTTGCTGACGCATGTAGCACCTTGATGTGGAAATTACAGTGGTCCTCTGTCCAAGTCACACAAGCATCCCGAGGACCTCAGCCTGGCTTTGCTTCAGGTTGATGCTGACTTGTTCATGGCTAGTAGCAGATCTGCACCAACCTCTCATGAGCAAAGCACACTGGCAGAACAGGCTGAGGAAGTCTGGTCTGACACAGCCCATGCAAAAGTCCAGCCAGTAACAAACCTCCATCTGAGCTGGTGATAATCCTATTCCTTTGGTGCTACATAATGCAATTTAAAGCATTAAAACCAAATCTACTTTGCACAACCCCCCCAAAAAAAATCTGTCATCTTCTCTTAAGATACTTGGCTGCTATGCTGAAACAACAAGAACAAGTTATAATAGTTATTTCAGTAAGTAATCTGTGAGAACATGCTGACCTCTAAGACCTCATCTGGACTCCTGCTCAGATTCAGGACAATGTATTCTTCTCCCTGGGAGAGTGGCTGATTGCTATGGATTATTTCAGCTTTCCCAGCTTGCTAACTGCTTGTATGGACTACATGCTGCTACAATGCTTTTCACTAACTGGTAGTGGAGGTCATGTTCTGCATGGGAACACATCGAGCATACACCAAAGACATGGCAGCAGAGCACTCTTCTTTGCAGTAGTCATCCAGCCCTTGCTCAGTCTTCTCCCCTTGGGTCAGTCTTGATGAAGATGTATTTCCAGAGAGTTAACCAGTGGCTGGAAGGAAAGTTGAGTGCCTCGGGCTCCTGTGGGTGGATGTCAAGGGCCTGAGATGCCCCTTCTGCTGGGTAGGTAGAGCTGGCACGTAGAGGCAGGACATCTAATGCTGTGCTTGTTTACTGCATCCCCACTGCTATTTCCAACTGCATGACTCCGGCTGTGTTCCTGAGGGAGATTAAGACTGCCCTTCTTTCTGTGAAGCCTTAGCTGAGATCATCTTCAGCTTTAGTATCTGTGCCTCAGCAGGGCCAAATCCTATTTTGCAAATAGGTTTACAACCAGTGCTGCTGTGATGGCTGCCATCTAAGGCAAGTGCACCCACGGTTGTTCTGGGGACACCCACCGCCAAAATTACAGTTCTTCTGCAACCTCATTGCAAAGCAGAAGCATGCACTGGACAGTTGCTTCCTCCCAGGCAGTCACCAAAGACCTCTGCCCATGGTCCCCAGAGGATAAGTCCCAGGAAGAATCACACTGGTGTGTGAGCAGCACTCCTCTCTGTCAGCAGCCCTGGCTAAATTGAGGGCAGCCAGAACTCCCAGCTAAGGCTCTCCAACACAGTCAGATCACTCACGCAAAAAGCTTGGGGCCTCCTTGGTGGGGCTTTCACATGACATAGAAGCAGCTGGTGCTCATCTAGTTGGGAAGTTAAGTATAAAAAATTCTAGATACGTTTGTAAACATGGACAGGGACCTTCAAGATGCTTCAGTAAATGGCACTGTGATGCCCAAAGCTGAGCACATTCAGCACGTTGTGGCTATGGCAGCACACTGAGCCACCTGGGTCTGACTTTCAGTGTCCCTTGTGTTGTTTGAAGGAGAGCATCTGCCCAGGGTGCTGGGGACCTCTTGGACAGACATGCATGGAAAAAACCATAAAGGCAGCATGTGTTTATGCTGTTTCTGCTGGGCCTACAAGGGCATTTTGCTCGTGCTTTCAGGACTGTACTATACCATACTCTTAAGAAAAATACGTTTTCCTCCCCACCTTGTTAATACATCCATTTCTAGAAGTTATAACGAAGTGGTTATATTTTTATTTTGTTGTATTATGCCTTTCCCCTTCCTCCCCCCCCATGAAAAACCCTCAAACCCTTTATTTATGTCTCTCAGCTTTAAAAGCATGTAGTGTGTCAGTGTGACCCAGGATGTTGTCTCTCATGCCACTCAGTCGTGCATTATGGTGGGAGAAGAGGCCAAAACCATAATAACACGTGTGGTTTTTGTCTTTCCCCAAGTGGGCCATTTTTTTCCCCTCACAGAATAAAAAACTTAGAAGGTACACTTTAGACTTGAAAAGCCATCCTTGTCAGGCCATTTTAGAACTACACTGAGGCAGACCTCCTGTGCAAAGGAGCAAAACCAACATCACTATCTGGGATTTGAGACATACACTCAGATTGAGTTTGACCTGGACAGCAAGCTCCTGCTTCCCTGTCTGGTAGACAAAGCTTGCTAGAAACCAAGCTAGTGTCCTGTGGTTTGGGCAGCTGCCCTAGCCTTCTCTCTCCAGGGTGACCTCAGGCACTTAGGCAGAAGCCAGGTCTGCCAAATCTGGGGGGAAAAAGAAATCAAAACTTCTGTCTCAGTAAAAATGTGGAAACACTGCATTTTAAAATCAAATTCTTCTGTTTAAGAAGTGTCTGTCCTGACACTTCTGCTGAAGTGGGGCTAAAATGACTTCTTAAATTTGCAGGTCATTTGAATTTCTCAGTCTGTTTGCTGAGAACTGACTAATCAGTTTTGCCAAGTTGTAACCACCAGGCCCGAATTATGTCATTCAGAGCTGATAAATATTGCTTCTGGCTATAAAACTTTTATTTTCCTGGTACTATGCTTTTACATTTTCAGTGGTTCACAGTTTGAGATTTCAAGGTAAGTAGTTTGTGGAGAGCCCTTCAAAGAGGGAATGGACAAGGTGCTCTTCTACAGACATGACTTCTGGGTTTTTGTTTCTTTTTAATTGCCTTACACAGACCACACCAAAATTACTTGCCATTCATTTTTTTGGTCTTTTTGCCTTAGTATAGAAAAATAGTACCATCAGCTCTTCACATGGGCCGTGCTTGCATGTTGCTTTGAGTGTGATTTTGTATTTAAATAATAATGCTACTTCTATAAAACTTCAGGACAAATCTTCTGTCCACCAGATATGTTCCAGTAATGCTAAAACAGCAAACTATGGAGATATCAGTAGGCCCACTTTCCCAGCATCTTGACATAATTTAACCAGCAGGATATAATACGAAGATGCAGCTGCCTTCTTCCAGTGTGTAACAACTTTCAGCCTGCAGCTGATTTGTGTAAACAGTTATTTTCTCAATAATATCTTATACAAGGAGACTTCCTGTGAGTTGTATAATTTGAGGCAGAAAAAACACTGAGCAAAAATCATTGGGAGAGCTAGAGCATGAAAGGAAAACAATAGGTGCTTTTCTGTTGTCTGATTGCCAGCAGTGATGTGTGCTGAGAACGCACGTCGCCCACGTCTGGTTTCCCAAGCTAATGGCTGAAAATTCATCTGCTTCCCAACTGCTTCCTCTCAACTTAGTGTTTCCCTTCACCCCCAGCTCAGTGTAAGGTGCACACCAAAACTGGGACACATGAGCAGGAAAACCAACAGTGCAAGGTGGCAGAGATGGAGCTGTTAACTTCACAGATTTCTGGCTAAATATGTTGCAAGTGAAGAGCAGGGAGAGAGGAAAGGTGAAAAAGGAAACAAGAAGCATCAGAAAAGGCAGAAAAAATAAAAATGTTTGAGGAGTCAATAGCATAGATTGACAAGGTAGATAGTATGTCATCTCAGTAAGGGGTAAAGTAGCTAGTTACAGGGAAATGAGAGGAAGATATCTTTCCTACTCTGGAAGGTATCTTTTTTCCTGCAAATGCATAGGATCAGTAGATATTAGATGTCAGGAGATAAAGAGGTTTCTCTGTCTTATTTATTATGAACCAAATCTTATCATTTCTATGTAGAGGCAATGACTCAGACTGGGTATATTGATAATTTGTAGCATCATCACTACATTTCCCACAATGTGAGCATTAGATTTCACATTACTCTAGACATATAGCTGAAAGCTACCTCTAATCCAGAGTGTAGCCAACAGCTGGGAAACAAAAAACCACAGATAAACCCATCAACTGAAAGGATGCAGGGGAGGCTCCTCACCTTTCAGCTCAGATGTCTCTGTCAGAGTGGCTGGGGCCAGGGCTGCGGCCCCCACACTTCCTACCTCACTGCAGTGTCACAAGCAGGTATGGTCCCAGGGGAGCCTTTTGTCCCTTAGAAAGGCAGGGCAATCACTTTAAAAGTATGTTAGTGTAGAATGGCTGCTGTTTTAATATCAATCTGTAATTGAGAATTATCAGTTTAGTAAGGGAATGCTCCTTCTGCTATGAAGCTTTGCAGCAGCGTGTGGCATGCTGTACTCCAGTGATGCCGTGCACACCTGTACATGGGACAAACTGCAAGCAGCCATTGTAACAGCAGCTGAAGGGGCTTTCCAGGCTCCTGACCCTGTCCCATGCTTAGCTGAGGCAGTGATTTTTCCCTTAGGGCTGGAATGCCTGTTTCCAGTAAGCAGATGTCCCCACTCTGCCTGCAGTCCTCCCTTCTATAAGTATCCGCTCTACAGAATGCAGTGGTTTTGCTGGGATCATCCTGATTCTATTTTTTATTATTATTATTATTATTATTTTTACTCCTATCCACTTCCTGCACACTTGCTCCCAGCTTGCCAAATCTTCACGCTCTTTACTGGGCGCACAGCCACAAACAGCTTCATATATGAGAGGTTGCAGGTTTCTTCACACTCCTACAGAACTTTGAAGATTGTTCTTGTTATGGGGCATTCCAAATAAGAAATCCCAACACTGTATGGACTGGAATATACTTTTGAGTTTTACTATAAAAAGCATCCTAACTACAGGCCAGCAAAAGCAGAGTCGTGCATTTATTGGACTGATTAGTTAGACTGTGGTTAAGAGTAGGGCATGCTATGTGTTGTGTCAATAACATATCCTGGTTTCCTCCTGAGAGGAAAGCAGGCTGATAACTGTTTACTCCAATAAGACCAGCACTAAGACACAAACACTAAAGGAAATATCCAGATCTTTGGCTTACCTTACATGCCCTCATGGGAAGTTCTTTGTGTACCTAGATGGCTCACACTGTAGGCTAGCTTATATTCACCTCTGCAATGGTGAGATTTAATTGAATCAAGGATGAACTGGTACAGAAAGGTGTGGGTGAAACAGAAAGAAGAGGCACCACACAGATGTTCAGGGAACAAATACAAACAGTCAGCAAATGTCTTCTTGTGAATATCACAGTGAGGAAGTAAGAAAGATTTAATCACACTAATGCTGTGGAAAGCCCTGTGTATAGCTCAAGCACGTCAGAAAAGAATACAAGGAAGCTATTAGTCCATTGGAGGCTTTTGAGAACTGCTTGGGTATTTTTTTGTCAGTGTTAAGCTCCTGTCCATGTAATTTTTCTTATACACTCAAGTTTCAAAATAATGATTTTCTGATGAGAGCGGTAGATCAACAACTAGCAGATGCCCTGCACAGAACAAGGACTTGTTCTGCAACAGTGCTCAGAGGCAGAGAGTGAATAATCATTTTTACAGTCAGTGTGCTTAATTCACATTTTCTAAAGATGACAGACTCTTGTGGTTACCTTTTCCTTCTTGCTCACCTTTTCTGATATTTCTGTAAAGCACAATAATCCCCCAGAACAGCTGAAAAGGAGTCGGCATCCTCTGCCCACAGCTTGCTTGTCTCTATAGTAAGTTTCTCTGATTTTATCAAACGTGTGATATGGGGTGATACTGTGATTCTTATAAATGAATACTGTCTAAGGTCAGAAGTGTCCTAGGTGACAAAAACTGGTAATTCTTATGGAGATTGTAATCACCTTTTATTTTTCTTCCTTAATAGCAGTCTAAACACCACATTTCAACCCTCCTCCATGTCAGGAGAGATACTTGTGCTGAAGTTGCCCTGATGGTCAGGCCAAGGTGTGCAGCCACACTTAGGTAAGAAAGGGAACATGGATCCATTGCGTTGCAGAGGGTCAAATATTATCAGCATGTTTATCTGATCAGATACTGTTTCACCACAGTGTTGGGAATGGTTTTGTGCCCCTCAGCATCACTGCCTCTATCTGATAATTGCTGGGGGAGCAAGAGCAGTCCCCATGCTGCACCAATGCACAATGCAAGCTCAATTAGGCAATCCACTTCTAGCCACTGCCTCCAAACCTCTGCCTGGGGGCAGGTGATTTCTTTGCCTGAAAGTGGCAGCTGTGTCATGATTCCTTTGACCTGTTTCTGACTGGGGCAGCTGGATTGCCAGCCACATTTTGGAGGCAACTGCAGAGAAGATAAGAGTCCTGCTTCAGACTCAGAAATACCTTTTTTTTGAGCCATAGGAAGTGCAGAGAGTTGCCAGGTTCCATACAAAGGCAAAAAGCAGTGGGTGAGAGGAAAAGTAATTTCAGATAATTGTGCTGCCTCTGCTTTACAATATCTGCTTTAAAATGGGAGGCTTCACAATCCAAGCTCCGTTTCTTTATCTCTTCACACAATGTAGAGGTGAGATGGACCATGTCTCACAGACTGCTTTGATTTTCGTGGAAGAACACCAAATGCCTGTATAAAAATTAACCCACTTCATTCTAGTTTGGGGCTAGGGTGTGTGGGTTACGTCTTGTGATTTTCAGCAGTTGTGCACAGGGTCCTGCATTTCATTTGAATTGGCCTTGAAAAAAAATCCTAACTCAAATATTTTGACCTGCTGCTGGGCCATAGAAATCTATTCTTAGCAGCAAACGGTGCTATGGCAACCATTCCTTCATGATGACACTATAGCAGAATTCTATCTTCTTTTAATCCATAACTCCCAAAACACCTTCTGCACATCCCAAGTCACCTAGCTTTCCCCACCCTCTTCAGAGTCAGCAAAGCAGCTCCTTCCCAATTTATTTTTCTAGTTCAGTCTGAGGCAAAGCTATCTTGAGCCAATTTAAATAGATCTGAAATAACATATTCAGTCCCAGCTGTCATAACCTATATTGCAGGATATTCCTCTTACTTTCCTGTGACACTTTCCCTGTTGCTCATATGATCTCTTTTCCCCTCTGGACTTGCTGAATTATTCTTTGACATGGACTCTGTCATATATTATATTACTCTTCATATACCCCACCAAAGGCAAGTTGTCAACTTGAAATCTTCCGCTTACTCATTTTTTAATCCATATAACATACTATTTATTCAGAGCTTAATATTTCTGTGCAAAGCCTGTTGCAAAAAGACTGCTTTGTGTTTTATGAATTAATTTATCTTCATTACAGTATCTAGACTTCTGGCAGCCCCTGTGTATTGGGAACTTGGTTGGACTGGGACCTTATCTACACCCGTGCTAAGACATGGTCTCTGCCTTAAGGAGCTGAAGACCTGGTATTATAAACATGTTCAGAACTATCCATTACGCATTAATATCTGTTAGCAATAGATCTGCAGAAAAATCTGAAATGTTTCAACTCTCCCTATTTGTGCTAATTATCTACTAATTTCTCAAGTACACTGTGGGCTTGTACATGGCATCCTGCTAGTAATTAGGAGCTGCAAGTGCTGTTTGCTCAAGTACTGAGCCACCTACAACTTTCACAGCATTTGGTGAGTAATTGGACGATTTGTGTGTTCAGTACATCCCATATGCCATCCATGTCTTCAAGTGACACTACACTGATAGCAATAACATGGGGTAAAAAGTTCTGCAGGTAACAGCTAAATTCATCCCTGAAGTAACCTCACTGACTGTCCTGCAGATGGAAAAGCATCACACAAGGCCTGTGAGTGTAAAGCAGCTCTTCCTGCCACCCTGCTCAGGCTTGCTTTGTGCTGCTGCCCTGCCAGCATGCCACTTGTTCTCTGTGCACAGTACTGACTTGCTGAGGCATGGCTGGTAATATCACTTACAGCTCTCCAGCAGGGCCACACAGGCATTAGAAAAGTAAATTATTTCCAGAATATGAGCATGAATAAAAATACTTGTCCTGATTTCTCTGCCATAATAATAATTATTTATAATACAAATCATGTTAACCTTCTTCCTCTCATAAAGGGTGTTTTAACCCTGCAGTGAGAAAGACTGGAGACAGACTAAGTATAATATACTGTTTTAAAATTAAGCACTGCTCTTCAGATTCTTTATTATTTAATTTTACTGATCCTGAAAAGCATTTTAAGGTGACTGTCTTCCTTTCATTAAATCTAATTAACTGAGACTTTTTAATCTCATCTCAGTTTTCCCTACTGAAATGTAAATCTTCTAAAATACATCTTGTTCATATTCTGTGTACTCCTTCCAGCTATCCAGTCATCTTCCCACTCTACAGAGGATGAACCTAAGCAGGGAAAAGGGAAGGGAGAGCGGGTCCTTCTGCAGAGCCCTCCTCTGCCCCAGTTGTGGAACGAGGGACCTGAGCTTCACCCTCAGCCTCTGAAGTGTAGCAGTTTCATTTTTTGTCAGCACCTGCTAGTTGAGGCACAGGTTTGAACTCAGTGCTCATGACACAAGTGAACGCCTTGAGCCATCTGTCTGCCCAGCCTGCCATGTTGTCATCCAGGGGGTACTGGAGCTCAGTGAGGAGCATCTCCAGGCAGAAAGGAAGGGACAGCCTAATGCAATCAGATGAAGAATTTGGATACTCAGCCCCCAAGGCCTGTGGTCTATTTGTCAGGATCTAGGACAAGCCTCTTCACCTGGACAGCTTTGGTGTTAATCAAGCTATACTTTCATTTATCTTTTTTATTTATTTATTTAAAAAAGAAGAAAAAGAAAAAGGAAAAAAAAAGCTACTTCCCTGGCAGGACCTGCTGCCTGCTGCTTTAATGCACCCCGGGCATGTGTTTTCAGCAAAATCCCCACAGGCAGGCTGCAGCCTCCACAGACGTGAGAAGGACATGTCCCAGAGGCTCTCATTCTGAAAGCATCCCTCGTGTCATGGCAGAAACTCCCTCCTGCTGTGCCTGCATAAACAGATCTGTGTTGTATGTGTGCATCTGCATAGGCAGTGTGAGTTTTCTGAAGTTTCTGGGGGTGCAGGAGGGGGAAAAAGCATAAACCCCACTGGGATTAACTCTGCCTGCCTCTGCCTTCTTCGTGTTTTCCCTATCTGCTCCTCCCCTCTGGCTCCTGCCAAGCTTTTTCTCCCTCTCACACCCACAGACAGGGATGAGCTGTCCCGGCAGTGACTAACTGTGCCAGCTCAGCAGCCAGAGGGCAGCTCCCTTCCCTTCCCTTCCCTTCCCTTCCCTTCCCTTCCCTGACAGAAGTGTCTCAGCTCTTCTGCATGTTGATAAATGAGATGAAAGCCCTGGAGGCATTCCACATCACTGACCCCCTGGGGTCCACATCACTGGCCCCCTGGGTCACTGTACCCCCTGGGACTTCCATTTGGCCAATCCCTTGTGCTTCACATCATGCCTTACGGTTGTTGCAGTCTGTTGTGCCTTTAGCATGCCTTTTTAGCTGGGTAATTATTTTATCCTTATGCTAAGCATGTACTCCATCATTAGGAGCACCATGTGTTAAGTTCATGCACATCTTCAAGTACTGTATTTGGATGCTTTTGTCATAAAATACCGCAGGTGTCTTGTGGTAGCCTCAGACAGTCCTTTGATGGGCTCCAGACATTCTCCTCATTGGCCCATTATTTGCTTGTTTACCAGTTGCACTCTCAATCAACCTATTATATTAATTACAACTTTGCAGTAATTAGGTTTCCAGTTTTTCAGGCCTGCTTGCTGGTATTTCAGCCTGTAAGTACACACACGAGGAACAAGTGCTGCTGATTTGTGTTGCATGCCAAACCAAAGCAAACAAAGACAGCAGGGAAGGACACGGATGTCTGCAAGGACATTGGGCACTGCAGGGCAGCACAGGCTCCTAGCTTCACCTTCTCTGCACAGCTTTCCCCACTGAAAGGAAAATTTGACCCCTAGATCCACTTTAACTTGCAAGAATTGAGATTTCCCAAGCCATTTGCCAAGAGCATCATGACTACCAGCAGTAATGGTTTCATCTCATCTTTAGCATTTATTTTCCAATTGCAAGAAGTTCCTCAGTCTTTCTCACACCAGATCTCCTGGAAACTTCTTTATCTCATTTTGTTTTTTCCTTTTTTTTTTTTTTTTTTTTGTTCTCTGTGTGCCATCCTGTAGGAATTATTTGCAATAACATTTTATTTCCTATAGAAATGCATGTATTTCCTAAAGGAATATTTTGCAATAAACACATTTTATTCTTCTGCATTTGCCACACTGAAAAGATTGAGTCAGGCTCAGACATTTTCCTGTACTTGTGCAAAAATATATGATCTTGTTCATGTTCTGAAAATATTGCAGGATGTGCTTAACATTACATTAAGGCTATTTACTTCCACACCACCCTCCCTAACCTCACGCTGTCATCCTGCCATCCTCACCCTCTCCATTACAAGGCTTCCTACACCTTGAGTGTTTACATCAGTGGAGTCTGTGCAGGAATTCTTTCTGCTAAATGAAGTCTTACTCATTAAGCAGCAGCTTCTTGCTATATTTAGCGCTGTTTGCCTCACTGTGCAGACTCTACAGTGTATCCCAGAAAATACCTGTGGTTTCTGTGGAAGCTTCACATCATTTGCATATTAAACTCTACCTGTTGCTCCTGTTCTCCACAGAGGATCAAGCTGGAATGGAGATGTTTCTAGTAAAGCTTCTGGGTCAGTTGGAACTAATATTATTCCAGTTCCAGCAAATAAATAGCAGCATGGTAAGCAGTCTGGGAACCCCAACAATAGTTGTCACAGGAAGACACCAGCCCCTAAAACTGGCAAGAACCTTGCCATGGAGGCAGGAGCTGGGGGACAGTGGGCAACCTCTGTGTACACCAGGGGTAATGGTGTCCAATGTTCTGCACACCTCAAGAACTTCAAGAGCCAAAGACATGGCCAGGACCCTCTCCAATCCTAGGCAGTTTAGCTGAGGCTAATCACCAGACTGTCCAGAAAAATTCTTTTTCGGGCCCAGTCTGTGCTAACATCTCAATGGGATGCTGTGTTTTGGTGTAAGAATCATTCATGCTTGGGAGTCACAAGGCTGGAGAGCTAACATGGAGCAGCAGTGGGTGCAGGAGAAGCAGAAGAGGCTTCCTTATAGGAGATGACAACTTTATAGTTAAATCACAGTCTTTATAAACACATATTTATTCAGTGCTAACAAGACTTGAAAAAAAATATTAATACAATAGTGCATGGTTTAGTTCTTGTTAAGGGAAAATGAAAAATCAGATGAGTTTTTAGGTTGAGCACATTCCCTGTTCTTACCAAATATGCGGCACATTTCCTTTGTCCCTTCTGCAGCATTTTTTACTTCCTTTAAAATAATCCTCCTGCTGAAATGCAGACAGGTACATCTGACTGATTGCATCAGGGTAACATTCCTCAATGGCTATATAAATATGTCCTTGTTTTTCTCCTCCTTCTCCTTCTCCTTCCTTCCTTTTCTCCTTCTCCTTCTCCTTCTCCTTCTCCTTCTCCTTCTCCTTCTCCTTCTCCTTCTCCTTTCCCAGCTTAAATGACATTTATTTTTATGCATTGCTAGATTTAAAGTCCAAGTACTGAGGACTCGACTGAGACCTAATACCACATTTCCACTGTTTTGAGAAACTGGGAGCAACAATTCTGTGTTCCTCTTTTGTTCCCCAGTGGACAACACTGTATGTGGTGAGGTCATTGCTTTCCTGGGAGCTATTGATGGTAAACCACTCCTTTTTGACTGCAATATGAGTCATGTTCATAAGGAGGTTTTTTTGCCTGGAAAAAGATGATAAAGAAAAATCTTCTATGTCAGTAGAAAATCCCATGCATTTCCATTCTTATTAACCAAAGCAACTACTTATCTTTTTTCCTGCAGTGCAGCTTGGACACAATATAGTCACACTGCTGAGAGAAGACTCAACTTGTGGAGTGATGTAAAGGTCACAGCAAGAAACAGAAAATTAATACAGCTCCTTGGGAACTAGTTACTAAATCCGTTTCTGAAAAAATCTATCTATCTGCATCAGCACTGAGCACAAAAAAATTCCTTATTTCAGAACGACATTAATGTACAGAGTACCAGAATAAGTATTTTATTAGTGCACTGTTTTTTGGTATAACAATTTTACAGCCTGAATGCAATTTAGAAGCAATTAACTCTTGTAATATGAGCTCTGGGTATCATGGAGACTGAAACGACGTCTCTGTAATTAATGACAGCATAAATCTTCACAATCAAAAGCTCTTTGCCTGCAAGTCTTTTCACATGCATCTATGTCTGTGAGTCTAATGTGTTTTTCATGTTTTTACAAGCTACAGTGTGGGTTTGGCAAACAGGGTTTGTGCCCAGGCAGAACTGTGGGAAGGCCACAGCAGGGGCTGGTGGCTGGGGCATCTCCCCTTTCTGTGACTTGGTTGCTTTGAAAATCCCATCAATACTACTTGCTTTTCCATGAGAATCTGGAAAGCCACTGATGCCCTTATTCCCAGAAATGCTCTTGACCAAGAAAGCTCTGCTATCAATCCCCAGTCCTGACCTCCCAGGACAGAAAGGCAGCAAAATTATGTTCTTGTCAACATGATCTTGGCATTGAACTCTTGTCCAACACAGCTCTAAAAATGCTGTATAATTAACTATTATATTTTAATCACTATGTAACCACATCCTTTATCTCCTTTTTCCTTTAAAGAAGAGGCCCTGCCATCATGGGATACAGGGCTGGTGGGTATAAGTTTCTGCACTTGTGGGGGACTCCAGTCTGTATAGGCAGTGATTCAAGATAAACTGGCAAGGCAAAGTAAATCCTATTGGGGAACCTAGACCATTTATTGTCCCCTAACCTCGTGTGAAGCATCCTAGCTTCATAACAATTTTCTTAATAAGAATTAGGACTGCTTCTGCCATAACTTCACACAGCTAACATGGCTGGAAAAACACGTCCTTTTTGGCCATTGTGGAAAGTTCTCTAGGGAAGCTGAGAAGCTACTCAGATCAACAAAAACACTCTTGTGTTTTTAAGATTCTGGCTCTACTTACACTAAAAGGGCTAACTTGCTATTGCTACACACCAACTTAGAAACACTGAATTTTTTTTCTGTGGGTCAGACAAAAGGTATGAACCATTTTTACCTGACATAGGTAGAGCTCCAAAATTTGCTGATCATCACTAGCAGCTGCCCAGCTAATGTATTTGTACATTCCAGTTTGGAAACAGCACCTTTGTCTACTGCCCAGTACACAGGTTGAACAGGGCTCAAAGTCAGGGCATCTCTTTGATCACTCACAGAAGCACAGAATAGCCACAGCTGGAAAAGACCTCTAGGATCACCACATCCAATGGTGGTGGTGGACAAAATCGATGTGTCAATATCTGTGTCACCCACTAGAGCATGTCCCAAAGTGCCTCATCTACATGGTTTTTAAATACCTCCAGGGATGGTGGCTCCACCACCTCCCTTGGCAGCCCGTTCCAATGCCTGCTTCTCTCTCAGTAAAAAAATTCTTCCTCAGATTTAGTCTGTATCTCCCCTGGTGCAACTTTAGCCCATTTCCTCCAGTCCTATCATTGTTCAACTTGAGAGAAGAGGCCAGCACCCACTTCCCTACAACCCCACACAATCTCTGGGTAACTCAGGCTCAGGAACTAGAACCAGCCACCCGTGCACTGAGTTGAATGTTTCTTGTTTGCACAGAGCACAAACTGGTGTAGTAAACTCGAGGGCTATGCAAAGGCTGAGGCTCCTGCACACTGCTCATGTGAACCACTGCATGTACATACATATAGCTGTCACATAAGGTGTGCAGAGAGTCATCAGCTAATCTTGAGGAATTTTGTGTAGGTGTATCCAAAGTTTCTTTTCAGAAGGGTATAAATGGAATAATATGATAATTATGTGGTTTTTTCTTACTAAAGCTGTTGATGGGGAAATTATTTGACACAAAACAGTGCAATGAGTCTCTCCTTTTCAAAAGCACAATGTTACTCTTCAGACTAGGTTATAGATAATGATTTCTTAATCAACTCAGTGGCTGCAAACACAAGGGAGGAGTGCAATGGGCATTGTATGTAACAGAAATCCATTGGAGTTAGAACAATCTGTTTTGATCTATAAAATTCTTACAGAGAAGTTGTAAAACTCTCAGGGCTGGTTTCTGAGGTAAACAGTGGGTCACCATATGTTTAGTTATGGTACCACTAACTGTGGAAACATACAGAGTAGGAAAAAACTTTCTCCAAGTTAGTAAAGAGGGAGATACAGGAAGGGGCTTGCCTGAAAGTATTCTCAGTTGTTTCTCTACACACAGACAAATCAGTGAATTCTTTGTTGTGTTTTCTGTGCTCTAGGAGGTCTAAGTGCTCAGAGAAGGTCTGTAATTATTTCACGGATAGTCTTCCCACAATGGACCGAGCTGCAAAAAAATGGCAGCAATCACATTGAAAAACTGGACTCTGAGGAGAGTAAAAAATCTGTTTCCTTCTGTCTTCTTCAGCCACCTGGTTGGTAGAATAACACTGTGCAGCTTACAAGTATCTGCAAAATAAGAATGTGGTACCCTAAAATTATATCAATTTGGTGCTTATCTCAGATAGCAGTATATCATACTGTAATGATGAGGTAAATCAGAACAGGTGCCTCTGGGAGATTTTCCTCAGGCCTCTTTGATCAGCTGTAGAGTATCACTTTTGCCACAGAGCAAAAAAGGCTGAGGTGGGTGCTTCCCGAAGGCAAACAAATGGCCATGACTGCCTGAGGATCCCACCCTGCCTGCTTTGTACCTAACAGATGTGAACCCTAGTTACACACACTGATCAGTCGTGGCTGATGTCTCTGTAGATATTTAAAATCCTTGGGTCACCCAAGGGTCAAAAGCTTCAGTCACTTCCATTACATGCTCTTGTAATGGGATGATTCCTACCTGCCTGCCAGGTTGCATTCTGGATGCTTTAGAAAGGCTCTTTTTTTAATAAAAATGTGACTGCCACACACAGTGTTAAGGCTATGTGGTTTTCTTATATGATTACCGTAGTGCAGTGCCATAGCAGAGCACATCTGACAGGTGATGGAAGATATTTTTCAGTGAATCCTTTTCTTGGTGTCATGCAGGACCTCATGAATTCCAGCTGGTGTGAGTATTGCAGCCAGTAATTACAAGAACATCAGAAGTAAATAATAAATGTGCAGAAACCTACATATTCTGCTGAGCATCGAAGTATAAGCATAAACACCAGGTAGAGATCACCTAAGATCTCAAGTCAGGAGGTGGCTCACCAGGATAACCAGGGAGTTCACATGAAACATGCAGATCTGGTGTGTCATGATGTGCTGCTTGACACCTGAGACACTGTTGTGTTTCTATGTCCTGAACAGGTCCCTGCTGGCCAGAGAGGAGGAGGTCTGTGCAAAGGAGGGTGTTTCTGTTCTGTGATAGTTTTAGCTGGGATAGAGTTAAATATCTTCTCAGGAGCTAGTATGGGGCTCTGTTTTGGATGTGTGATGGAAACACTGTGGATAAGGCAGAGACATTTTTGTTATTGCTGAGGAGTTCTTACACAGAGCCAAGGCAGTTTCTGCTTCTTACTAACCCCACCAGTGAGCAGGCTGGGGGCACACAGAAGTTGGGAGGGGACACAGCTGGGACAGCTGTCCCCGACTTATCAAAAGGCTATTCCATACCATATAAAGTTTAGGGAATAGGGAAAACATTTGGAGTGATGGTGTTTGTCTTCCCAAGTAACCCTTATGTGTGACCTTTCTCCCTGAACACCTGCCTGCCAATGGGAGGGAGTGAATCAGTTATTCCCTGTTGTGATTTGCTTGCATGTATAGCTTTTACTTTACCTGTTAAACTGTCTTTACCTCAATCCATGAGTTTTCTCTTAACTCTTCAGATTCTATCCCTCATCCTGAGGGTGAGGGGTTGGGAGAGTGTCTTTGTGGGGCTCAGCTGCCAGCTGGTGTTAAACCATGGTACATGCTTTTGGATGGTGTATTTCCACTTCTCTTTGAAATACCTGGCCTTTCTTAACTTAACTTACACACACAGCATCCCCATATGGTTTCTTCACTCAGAAGCTGTACTACCTTTCTCTCACTTTTTTGGTACTTCAGCACTATTCTTGTTCCATCTCTTTAGCTGGCTGGTTGTTAATATTGCCAAGCATGACAGGGTAGCAACAAAAACTCTTCCAGCTCTCACATTTTTTTCAGTTGTGATATTTACTGTTTAAATTTTAAATATTGGTTGTTGTTTATATCCCACTACACTGAGTTTATTAAGTTAATCCTCTATCACTGGTGTGTCAAAACATGTCCTAAGGCACACACAACGGAAATCAACTAGTGCTTTTCATTTGATTAAGTTTGTTGGTTTTTTTAAATTAATTCATTAGAGCAAAATTTGTGCTTACTGCATCTGTTAACTTGAGCATGCCTCCCCCTTTTTCTGATCAGTGATTTTTTGGATCAGCGAGTCCTCAACACAGGAAGGACATGGACCTGATGGAGTGGGTCCAGAAGAGGGCCAAGAAAATCATTCAGGGGCTAGAACACCTCTTGTATGAAGACAGGCTGAGGGAGCTGGGGTTGTTCAGCCAGGAGAAGAAGGCAGCTCTGGAGATCTTCAAAATGAAGCTCAACAAGGCTCTGAAGAACCTGATCTAGTTGAGGATGTCCCTGCATTGGACTAGATGACCTTTAGAGGTCCCTTCCAACCCAATCCATTCTTTGATTCTATGATTTCACTACCTCTGCACCACTGAAGTCATACTCTGCAGAAAGTGGGAGGTAATGTTTCCTGTCCCACCATCCTCTCTCACTCTCAGAACTGCATCTATGCCAGCACTGTCTGACTTTCTGTGCTGTTCCCTTCATCTAGTTTTGTAATTAAACACCAGTGAGTAAAGATCTCCTATAAATGTCCCTTTGTATCTGGGGCAAAATACTGCAGTCCTTACTGACTTTAAATAACTAGCACCAGCGTGCAGAGTTTCACCCAAACAGCACTAATATAAAAACATCTATTACAATCTGGAAGTTGCCTGTTACGTGGATCCTCCCCTGACCACAATGATGACTTGCAAGAAATGGGATTAAACAAGTGTGAAGAACCTTTCCAACTGGAAAAATTCCCTCTCCAGCTGTTGGGTTCTGGTTCCAGCCAGCTGTGGTGCTCTTGCTGGGTACTTCTCAAATGGTCTCTTAATGCAGATTTTTCACTTTGTGCAATTTTGTTTCCCTTTGCCTGCTGACACATTTCTTTCACAAAGTGGGACTTGTAAGTGAAATATAAATTAGGGAACTGCTGAATTTAAAGCACTGACCTTTAGCTTTCTTGCCACCTCCACTGATGCACAGTTTAGTTTCACTTATAGTGAAATTTGCAAAATTACTCTGGGTAGGAGCAGAAAACATTTCCATTAGTCACGAATCTACCAGGCAGCCTGGTCTGATCAGTTTCACTTGATCTCTTTTAATAGGAATAAAACTCACTCCAGCCAGAATGGGAAAAAATTGTCAGAAACTTCCGTTTGTCAAAAGTCACTCCTCAATCAGCTTTATGAGTCTGGGTTATTAGATATGATTGTGGAGGTTCACATTATTTCTCCTTGTGTTATGGAAAATATAAATGTTAACGTTACAGCTGAATATTTTGATCTAACTCTTTGTGGTTCACAGGAAAAGATGTATGTAGGCTTTAACTAACTAAGTTTAATCTATGTTACATGACATAGCCAAAAGAAAGTAAGTTAGAGGGGAGGATAACATTTTACTAGCTAGAATAAACTCCAGAGATGAGGCCTTACTTTAGTTCTATGATATTTCTGCTCTGATAAATTGGATATGAATGGTAACTAGCACTTCAGCTCTGATTTTACTGATCCTTAACAGGTGACTGCACAAATCTCTAGGATGTGATGGCACAGTAAGTCACTAATGCTTTGTGAACAAGTGTGATGAGTTTATTGGTTTCACTAGCTTGAACCCTATCATTTGCTTTTTGGCAATACTTTCTTCTGGACACCAATATTTACTCATCAGAGAAAGTTTGGGAACTCTCTGCAGTTGTTCATCTTCAGAGTGATGCTCAACCAGGGCTCTAGGCCCACTGCCATTCATTCCTCCTCCACTGTATGGGTTCAATCTGGCAGACCCTAAGCACAAGCCACAGCAAGCCTTGAGGAAGCAATGACACAGGAAAAGGGATAACAATAAACCTAAGACATCACTCAGAAGAAACCCACATTTTAAATCATCTTTAATGAATGCACCTAGAGAAAAATACAATTCCTACATTTTCAATCTGACTAACATGCCAATTCACTAGGCAAGGCACAAATGAGTAAGTCAGTCAAATAGGGTCTGTGAATTAGTGGGGAGAAATCTCCAACATTATTTCTGTGGAAGAGCAATCCAGACAGGATTGCTGAAATCCATTCTTCAGATCTTCTGAGCTGCTCTGATACATCTAATTTTAATATTTGTTAACATTCTGGCACCCTCATTCACACAAGAGTAACCCTAACATTATTCATCCTCTGAATTCTTTATAGCATTGAATGGTTGTTTCTTCATTTACTGCCTGAAAATAAGAACGAGCTATTATGTTTAGGCAGAAATCTTAATTGTATCCAGGAATGAGCTATTGAACTTATTATGTGTTTTTTATGTTGTACATCAAATCCTTAGGGCTGGATCCGACTGTTATCCCACCCTTCTCTGGGCACAGCTTTGTCTGACACCACAAATTGTCTCTCTCACTTCCTTACACATACTGGATACTTAATATCTCGAAGTTGCAGAAGCAACTTTTCATGTTGCAGCACACTAAAAGCTGTTTCCCTTCCCAATAAATACACAGCTATGCCACAAACATCCATGCTTTTGTGCCCTGTGGCCTTGATGCTTTCAATGCCTTGCACCTGGAAACGAACCTACAGTTGGTGAATGGTGAGCTGTGCAGCAGCCTCCAACTTCAGCAGCTGGGAACAACAAAGGTGTTGTTGTTGTATCAGCCAAGTGCTCTGATTTCTCATGCTGCTTAAAACCAAATCCCAACTCTAGATTTCCAGGACCTACATGGTTTGGCTTGAGGTTTGGAGGGGCTGAAGCTGATAATGAAGGCATCTACTGGATTTGGATAATAACCTTCTCCTAGTGCCTGGTCTGCAAGAAGAGTTGTTTCCCATAAAACAGTTTCTAGACCCCACGTGCATAGGAGAGGCAAACTGTCTGAGCAAGTAACGTGTCTGGTTGTGAGATGGAGCTGCCTTCTTGGGATTTGCTGTCTTGGGATTTGCCATGAGGTCCCTGTGTGCTGGGAGAAGACTGAAAAGTGAGTCCATCCTCATCTCCCTCTGTTGCTTCCTATGCAGCCCCTGTGAAACATATCCTTCCACTTAGACATACCTGCTGAGCTTTCAGCAGAGTTAGATTGTGCTGGCTAGCAGCAAACTTAAAAAACAACTGGCAGTCTATAAATGCGGTTTCTAAATCAATCAATCAATCCATAAATGCCTCAATCAATCTGTTTCGTTGCTGCTTTAGAAGAGCTCTGGGACCACATTAACCTGGAAGAACAAACAATGGAGGTGAAACGCGCGCCAGTGTATGTAGGTGGCTAAATGGAATTAAAAGTGTGATTATGCGATGGTGGGGGGTATAGGTATGAATCACAAATCATGCTGCCATTTTTAAAACTAATTCTGTGGTGAAATAGACCACGCTATCATTTTAAATGACATCAATGGGGCTTAACCTTGTTTCTTTCTATTAATCTTGATTGATTATAATGTTTTAAAGAAGTATTTAATTGTTAGGAATGCATTTTGCTCTGTTTTTCAGAGAGCACTGCTGCTGCTGAAGTATATAATGAGTCACCTAATTGAACAGGGATGTGTGTCATATAAGGAGAAAAACAGATTAAAAGTACCACCCAAATGCCAATGTGTGTTCTGATTTGATTACAGTAAATAGACTTGGGAATATTTTATTTTATTAATAAAAATTAAATTGGTTGAAAATTGGTTTAACTGAAAAAATAGGGAGGTTAGTTTAAAAATAATAACAAAAAAGCAAACAGAAAAACTGTTCTTGCATCTACTGATCCACTGAAAATTTCCATGTCTTCTGTTATTTCTGATATGAGACAAAAGAAAACTCTCCTCTTTTCTTAGCCACTAAAGAACCTGGTATTTCCACAATATCCGCTAGGAAGAAGCTGCTTGGAGAGCAAGTGATGTTTCCAGTACGGGTTCCAGAGACTAAAACAATGGGTGGTATGAAAAATGTGAACTGTAGCTCTTAAGGTGGAAATGGAGGCTGTGCACTCACTTGCAGTATGTGACTGGGTGTGCACAAACCACCAGGCTGGTGTGAAAGGCAGTGGCAAACAACAGCCCATTATCTTTGCTGTAAAACCCTGCCTGATTATGACCTCAGAGCCATTACAGTTAATTAGCTGCTCCTATCTCATCAGAACTTTGGGTAGAGGCAAAACTCCTTATGCAGCATTCCCTGGGGGAGCAGGGAGGGGCAAGAAAAGCTCTTTCCCTACTCCTGGAGGGTGAGCACACTGGCACCAGTTCCTGGAATGGGGGCTCAGCCTTGCCTACCATCTCTTCTCCAGGCACAGCCTTAGAGCTCTGCTATTAGCTGGTATGAAGACCACCAGTAAGATTTCCTCCTGTCTCTGCAGAAAGTTCAGCCTGGCACTACTGAAGTCTGAGCTTTCCATGCTGGACTGTGGTGCCCTGGCACTGCTCAGCACACTGCCTGTTTGATGCAGATGGAAAGCACCCAGAGGTTTAGGACAGGCTGTTTGTGTGGACCCATCTGGAGCTAGGTCTGCATATGGTGGGCTCAAACCACTGCTCATGGTGACTTTTCTAACCAAACTGTGCTCAGGGTGTCTCCTGGCCCTCCAGCTGCAACTTCTTAGGAAAAAAATCTATGTAAACCCCTCAAGTTAGTTACTCTACTCTCACTTCCCAAGAGAGCACCAGATGCTTCTGCAGGTTTTTGAGGCTGCCAACTTCACTGGCATTAGGAAGCCCCACACCTTTTCAGCACCCTTTTGGGTGCATTTCAAGTGGAGAATGTATCCTGCAATTTTAACAAAAGAAGAGAGGTGATGTGGAGGAAAGTAAATTAAAGCTACTCAATGAATTTTGCTTCATATGATATCTTCTGTAAGGTAATCATTGCTGACAAAGATATCCCCACACACATTATTGCAGCTGAAAGGAAATGTTTCATTTCCAAGTTGTTATTCAATGCTGGCACCTGTTCATGAGGAGACAGGCTGATCCTGTGCCCTTTATTTGAGATGCTTTATGCTCTAGAACAAGAGAACCTGTATCAAAAATAACAGGAGATCAAATTTCAAGCTATCACAAGCCAGTAGCAACAGTTGTGCATCCCTGAAGAGGAACAGAGAGAATGCCATGACAGGTGTGGGTTTGCACCAACCTGATGCATTCCTGCCCTCCGAGGCACATTGCTTCTCAGAGCAGCAGGCAGAGCAGCTTTCTGCAAACTGATTCCTTTGAGTCGAGCAGGATGGCAGTGGGTTCTTGCTGTGTGCAATTGGCAAAACCTCCAATGCAGGTGCTGGGATGGCAGGGTAGCAAACTTCAACCTTTTGTGCTGGTTTTCCAAAGCAGACAGTGCCCATACTCATGCAGTAATAAGGCAAGAGGGTGACAGCATGTTTGAAAGTTGGTGATAGAAAATCAAAACCAGGAACTGTAAAATAATAGCAGTCTCAAATGTGACAGAAATACAAGGTTGTTTTTTTAAATTGGTTATTTATTTCATTCTCATTTGTGACAGAGTCTCAGGAGGATATAGAACAGTACTCAGTGAGGTTTGTTCCTGGATCATCTCCTTCTTATGGAGAAGATCACTTGTGTTCACAAATGATTTTTGGATAGTATGCCAACTCTAGATGGACAAAATTAGTGCTAAGGATCTTCTAATACCCTTGCCAGGGTAGAGAAAGAAGTTGTGTTGGCCTCACTAATTCTGTCAGGCTACCACGGCACCTTATGCAGGTGGTCTTTGAAATAAATATACATATAGCCTATCCTCACATGAATTCCAAGTAGAGTTGTCACTGACAGATCACGACTCTGTGGTATTTTATATAGCTATGGAGTCTTGCCTATAACTAAGAGGAAAAGGAAAGGGCCTTTGTAATCTGTGGTAAAGCCCTTGGATTAGCCTGTGGAGGACTTTCTGTCTTTCCTTCGTTAGCACTTTGCAATAATTTGGGGATTACAGTGTCTTAACAAACATTCCTTTAACCATGTAGGTCTCTAGTTCTGTCCCCAAAACAAGAGAGCTCCAACTGAAACTACTGCCCAAAGCCTGTGTTGCACAAGCACTGCATCCCAAGGCAAAGGTGTGGGGTCTATACTGAGACTCTAGCAGTGCCATGGGGAAAATGCATCCAAGGGTTTCTTCCCTTGCTGCTCCATACTAGTTCCTCACACTGGCAGGACTCAGGACTGCTGCTGTACTAGAGCAGTAGGGAGGTGGTAATCTCTGAAAACCATACTACTGGCTGGGGTAGAGAGATGAAAAGGCTTGTTGGCAGAGTAAGCCTGCAAAAAGACAAAAGGACACATTTTAGACATTGAAAGTGTTGTACACCTTGAACCAATGGTCAGTTCTAATGGCCCATCCCTATCACCTATCAGAAACACAGGAAAACTGCATATGCTCCATGTACCACAAGGTACTGGTACACCAGGTAAGTGCAGGGCTGCCTGCTTCACCCCTCAGAGGCCAATCACAGTACCTAAAATATGACTGGTCACACAGACACCAAATCTCACATACTGTAACTGAATGAAGCCAGAGTCTCCCTGTCAGCAAGGCAGCATGGGCACCAATGTCTTATTCCCCAGCTGCACAGCACTGGGGCTGAGGCCATGCTGGGGCCCTTTGTGCTTGTGGCCACACAGCTTCAAGAACTTTGTTAACCACCTGGGCAGAACCTGAGACAACAAGGACCCTATGGACCCTTAAGCAGGGTAGAGATCTCTTCTAGCCATGGGTTGGCATGTCCTGCAGTGCTAACTGAGGCTCCCTTGCTATTTTGCCAAGCAGATGGCTCATAGTGTGTTTCTGAATATGACACAAAAATCAATTACTCATTTTGCTGGAGTAAAGTGAGTAAAAATATCTGTACTCACAGATACTTTTCTCTTTTTGCTATAAAGCATTTGCATGTTTTCCAGTTGATCTGATTTTATTCAGTTTATTCTTGCTACAACTGGCTGAACTTTTTCAGGTCAGATCCACAGAGTTAAGTCAGGTCTTGTAAAAATTAATTGTCTTTTGAAAAGAAGCAGACTCTTGTGCAACTAACAAACATAACCAACATACTTCTTCTGCGTAGAGGAACATGGTTAGAGGACAGAACAACTCAGTTCTTGACTGTGTCCCTATGTCTCTCTGACCCTTCCTAAACCATCATTTCAACTACTCCACTAATTTTTAGGTTAATTTCAAAGAGCCAAAAATCTGTTGGAGTCCTGAGTCCATCACACAGAGAAAATACAACCATGGTTTTCTTGCATGACCCCTGTGAGCCCTGGTGAGGCACAGGCTACCCAGATCAGTTTTTCAGCCATGGTAAAGGAGCCAGGGAGAGTTCCTGTGCATGTTTGGAGTACACTTCCTGCAGAGAGGTAGTGCATAGTTGGACATAAATGCTGATCAGAAACTATTTGGCTTCAACAGTTACAGAAACAACATTTTTTGGCAGAGAGTTCAATACTTCACATTCAGAGTATTACCAAATACCTTGCAAAAAAATATGTAGTCTGTCCTCCATCATCCTGTTCTGCCTTAGTTTACTAGTAAAACGTTATCTCCTGTCCTGTACCATCTCTCTCCTGCCTTTCCTCTGCTGCACACCAAAAAGACCCTCAGGCTGGTGGAAGCCTTTCATTTGTCTGATTTGAAGAAAGATTCTTTCTTCAGCTACATTTTTTCCGTTGAAACTACCAGTCCTATCTTGAACTTAAACATGGTTTCAATCAACTTTAAATGGTTTGTTGACCTTCTGTTTTCCCTGTAGGCAAATACATTTTCCTCAAAACCACATGCTGACTAGAAGAAGAGAACTTTATTTCAATATGCTTCCAATGCCTTTGTCTCAGGTTGATAGAAGATTATGCTGAATACGGGATTTCTGCTTTTGCAAGCTCTCCTGCCATGAAGAAACCCAAGGTAATTACCTCATCACTCTCTTTGTAATAAAGAAGTCACAGCAGAAGACAAGAACATCTCCCACATATTAAAAAAAAAAAAATTGGAAAAGAAAATTAACATGTACTAGAAGTGAGAAAGAGAGACAGGATCTTCTCAGACACACAACAGCTTCAGGAGCCCCAGACTCCTCCCCGAGTGGAGATGCAGCAGAGTCTGTCCCTAGCAGAATGGCAAGTATGGTCTCTGGGGAATGCAAAGGATGGAAAACAGTGAATTATGGCACCGAGAAGAAGGCTTCTGCTCTATCTGAAGGCCTGTAATTGCAACAGGTTCACTGCTCTCAAGGATTACTAAATCACTTCTGCTTTCCAGAGGAGCACCCAGACCAGCACCCACCTCAGCCACGCAAGAACAAACCACAGGGAAGCAGTGAGTGACAGTAGTGGGGTGGCTCCCTGCTGTGGGGGACAGACACATCCACCCGCTGACCTGGCCTGCTGCCAAGAGAAGCTGGGTACTTGCTGGGGACCTGGATCTGGGATCTTGTGAGGAGACCGCTGAGGCTTGTCTAACCCCATGGGCATCAGTGATACTGCCGGGGAAACCTGGAGAGTTTCACAGGTGAGTACAGAGCTCTGGGAATGGCAGTCGGGGGGAGGGGGCACCAGACAGTGTTCTCAGTCTTGTCAGGGATGGGAGAAGATTTGAGAAGAATGAGGGCAGAGGTTCTGCTTGTCAACAACTGGTGTCAGCAACAGGGTTTGGTTTGGGACCACAGAACCCTGTTTGGAGGTCAGCACCTTCTTGTAAGAGATGGGATACACCTCAGTAAGTGGGTCAAATCTTTGCCATGAGGATGACTGTCTTAGCAAGGAGAAAAAACTCAGCGCAGCAGGTTTCCAGCATACACCACCACATGCAATGAGACAGGTTGAGGCCTCAATAATGAAGGTTACAGCTAGTCCAGGAACTGCACTTTTTGGGGAGTAGGCTCTGAGCAATAGTACATGCACATTAACATCTCTGAGGACACACCAGCTGCCATGCTCAGTGTCCTCCAGCCAGGAGTCCTCACCTGGCATTTCCATTCCTGCCAGGATTTCCACTCCTTCCTGCTCCTCTAAGATGAGTACACTTCTGCTTTTACATATCAGAAGTAAAGTTAAAAAAAATAAAATGGATAAAAAAAGTTTATATTACAAGTTATTGTTTGGTGAAATTCCAGTCTAGTGGTAAAAAAAGAAAGGTTATGTCACAACTGATATCCAGTATTTTCCATAATATTAATAACATAGCATAATCCAAGTAATGATATTATTATTTTCAAGGGTGACTAATTAAGTACGTATAAATAGCTTTTCTCATCCCTAGAATACATTTAGCTTCCTAAAATACCCCTTTATTTTAGATTTTTTATTCTGAATGCTGAATATGTAAAGCAGAGTTAGACAGCTAAGAGGATTGCTTGTCATAGAAGACTGGATAATTTTTACAGACCTGTGGCATGATAGAGAAGGTATTCTGCAACTTAGTCCCCAGACCATGTTTGTGCAGTGCCTCAGGGACTGAGCAGTCCTGGCTTAATGTCTGCTACTGCTGCCAAAGTGCAAATATGAAGTCACTGCCCCTCAGGAGCAGCAGCCTCAGGACCTATTGCACAAGGGTACTGTGCAAGCAGGAAGCAACACCAACACTGCAAGTGATGTGCTGGGAAGTTAGGACAGAAAACTCCTGCTCTGCTTTCACTCACTTTGGGAGGTACAGATCTAGAAGTTCAATCCCAGAGGAAGGAAAGGCTCAGCAGGTGTGAATTGAAATGGGTCCATTGATCCCAGCAGAACTGTGCCAGTTTGTACCAGATTTTCTCATTGTCCCATCCAATGCAGCCCTGCAGGGTTGATGTTGTTAGCAGTGCTGTTGAAATGTCTGATAAGAGACAAAAAAAAAGTATGGGCATTTTAAAATATGTACATGTATATATATATATATATATATATAAAGTGATGTTTAGGGTGTGGTGCAGGGCAGAAAAGAAAGAGACCTAGCAAAACCTCCCAGTCTTCAAAGTCAGAGTTCCAAAGTTCCTTATGTTTTTCCCTAACTTTTACTGACAAGTATTTTCTGATGCTTTTTTTTTTTTTTTTAACAGTACATTTATTATGGCTGTCATCATAACAGGTAATTGGTATGCTGTACATGCTGGCAAATGAGAAAGTGGTGGGTGACAAAACTGCACTACTGTGCATAATTGTGGATTGCAGCAGAGCACATTGCTGCAGTGGGTCTGAAAACGCCTTTCTCCTTCCCCTCCCTTCCAGCCTTAAGTAACTTCCACATCATATTCTTCACAGCATGAAAATAAAAAGCCTCCTAAACCACGTGTTAACTGGGGCAATTAATTCCTTGGTGCATAGTGGTAATTGTGAATTACTTAAACCTATTCAGCACTTTGAATAAGCTGAGCATTGGGTATCAATTTTTCTGCAGGAGGTATGAACTCTTTCCTACCACATCCTCTAGTTTTATTCAGGAGAGTTATCCACATGCTGTGGCAGAGTAAAAAGTCAAGAAGGGCTTTTTTGTCCCTCCCTTCTTGAAATCTGTTTTTAAATGCAGGTTAAACTTTCCTTTTTCCAAAAGCACCCCACATGGCTGTTGTCTGACAGCCATTACTGACAGAAGCAGCTGTCAGAAAGTTTGCCTTGATTTTAATCCTTTAGATTTTAAAGTTTTGACAGTGGCATTCAGTGTAATAAAATCCTGCACTTTACTGTAATAAGTATGTTCCTGATTTGCATATTCCATGAGCATGCGATATGACATTTCATGTCCCTCTCCTTACAATGCACAAAAATTGTCTTATTGAAAGGCAAATAGCAAAAGATCATCTTAAATTAAGCTGTACCTGCCAGTCTCTTCCTGTATGAGGGTGAAGTTTATTCTTGTGAGATGTCCTGCTGACTCCAGTAGTATTTATTTGCTTGGGCAAAAAGCAGCCAGTTCAGTGCTGCTGATCTGGACTGTGTCCCTAGGTTGCTGCCTCTTGGCTACTTGTTTTTTCCATGGAGAATGAAACTTCTGGGCATTTGAAGGGTAAATTGCAGGACTGGCAGCTAGCCATTTAATTGTTACCCTTTCTTAGCTTTCCCACAGCCCTGTGCAAAGTAATAGGACTTATTTTCACTTGGCATATGGACAAAACAAGCCAAGTTTGGCTTGCCATTACAAATCTTTCAGCATCTGCTGCACTGGGAGGGATAAATTTCATCTTTATGCAGTACTTCTCTTCCACAATCTTCACAACATAATGAGCAAGTTTAGTGCAATGGCTCTAAAGGCCTCTGTGTATTTGATTTTTTTTACACTCAGTGGGGTAACGCTCACCTTCACTCACCCTTTATGTTGCCAACTTGCTTTCTAGAGCCAAATTAAAAAATGAGGTTTTTTCTGTTTCTTACACAAAATCCTGCAACAGTCAAGGAGCTGCACTGTCTTCTTTATAATCCTGGGCTGGACTGCCCTCTGGGCTTGGGCCTGACCCTGGAGATGCAGACAGCATATACTCCACCCCAGAGTCTTGGTTTAGTGTGCAACGGTGTTTTGGAAGCAGGGGGGCCACAGGGATGGCTCCTCTGAGAAGCTGCGGGAAGCTCCTTGGTTCCAATCCCTGCCTCTGCCCCAGGCCCAGCAGACATGGGAAGCTGGAACGGCCTCTGTAACATATTCAAGAAAAGGTGAAACAAAACTGTAAAAAAAAATTTTAAAAAAAATTACCTGCGGGGCAGAGTGGACAATGAAGTGAGGGAGTAATGGCAGAGAAAAGACACCAAGGTCACTGAAGAAGGAGGAAAACGTGCCCAAGCAGAGGTTTCCGCACAGCCCATGGTGAGATGGGAGCTGTGCCCCTGCAGCCCATGGAGGGAGCAGTTCCTGAAGCAGCACAGTGGAGCAGTCCTCGAAGGACCACAGTGGGGTAAATGTGGATTTGTAGCCCCTGGAATTTAACAGGTTGGCAGATGGGAAGAAGCAGCCTGTGCAGGATTGCAGAGAGGTGCATTCTCTGCAGCTTTGCTCTGCATCACAGCCAGCACTGCTCCTTGGCATGCCTGCCCAGGACAAAATGAGCATTTTTAAGCAATAGCCTGTTAACTTTTTGTTTCCGTCATGCTGAATACAGCCTCTTCCTGCCCTCCATGCAGGTACAGTCTGGTCCTCAGCAGTGCTGAGACTCCATTCTGCAACTCCTCTGTTGCTTAAGCTGCCTTGACAAATTTACATTTCATCAGAAAGCAGCTGTTTCTGCACCCATGATTCCAGGTGTTACTGCAGCTTTGGCACCCCTCTCGCTTAGCTATCTCACATCTGCACCAAATCCTGCCTCTGACTGAGCATCTCTGAAAGCCCCATTCTGCAGCACCTTTGGTCACAATCATTGTCACCCCAAAACTCCACTGCAGTGTGCTGTCAAACAGGAGGACACATACATTTTTCTTGCATCTGGAAACTTCTCTGGAAGATTCAGTAAGGCTATTTCACAATGCCAATAATATCAGTACAGACAGCATTTCTCTCCCTGGGACAGCTGCAGTATGTCATGTCAGTGCCACCTCCACTGCCCTGCTTTGCAGAGGAGGGTTCCTACTAAATTCTACAGAGAGGTTCAAAAGCCTATAAAAATATGATTTTGAGTGAAACCTTGTAGGACGTCCATATATATGTGTATATATAACTTTTTCGTGTTTGAAATGCCTCAGTATGGCATCTAATCTGAGGACTGGTAACATATAGTGGTAGCTTTATTTCTGGTGGATTTGATCACCACTGCTTTAAATATATTGAACAGCATATGAAGATGAGGTTCATAGACAAGTACAGTCCTCTGAGTTTGAGAATAGATTTGCCTCATCATACTCCTGATTGGGTGTTCTTTAATGACAATGAAGCTTTCGTGGAAAAGGTCAGTGAAAAACTGCACAGCTCGAAAAGTTCACACATCCTAAACCCAGTTCTTCAGCTTCCCTCTTCTCTGTGCTGCACGCTGCTCATCCCCAGACAGAAGCGTTAGAGCTCTCCACCTCCTGTCATGTTCCTGCTGCTCTCAAATAAGAGCAAAACAGCCTCCCTCTTGCTTAATTGAGATTGGCTCCTATGACACTGAATATGCCATCTTTTGTCGGAGAGTTTACAATTAGTGACATTCATTTTATTAGAAAGAAACCTTTGAAAAAAAAACAATGCATTGCTTCTGCAAGAAGCTGCACAATTCTGGGGGCAACAGAGTGGGGTCTTTTGCAGCCCAAACCTCTTTTCAGCTGTGAAAACACAGCTGGGTCCTGCAGAAAGGAGAGGCTAGTGAGGAAGTAAGAGAGAAGGAATAAACCTCTGTGTAGAGGTTCCACACAAGATGGGGAATGTTTCTTGTCCATTGTGTGGGCTGCCCATCATTTCAGTTTGTGAGACCACAGTGCAGGTGTTTGGCTTGTTACTTGGAAAGTTAAGGAACTATAAGAAGATTGTGAGAGCACAGGTGCTGGAGCTCTGCTGTGAAGGTGGCCTGGAGGCAAAACAAGCTAGAAGGGCATTTTCTACCCCTTTCAGTATTTGATTCAAAATCTCACCTAATTCATGATGAAAAAAGATATTAAATAATGACTGCATTGTTTTCTTTCTTTTTTTTTTTTTTTTTGAAAAGGAGAAAAATATATTTCTACTTGTCACAGT
This sequence comes from Florisuga fusca, assembly GCA_038090715.1. Taxonomy (NCBI): domain Eukaryota; kingdom Metazoa; phylum Chordata; class Aves; order Apodiformes; family Trochilidae; genus Florisuga; species Florisuga fusca. The sequence goes on from JAAWXA010000012.1 coordinate 10,830,013, forward strand.
TGTGAATAAAAGCTAGAGAATAGGACTGGAATGTTACTCTAAAGATAGACAAATCAGAATAAAAAAATTAATAAAAGCTAGAGAATAGGACTGGAATGTTACTCCAAAGATAGACAAATCAGAATAAAAAAATTAAAAAATTAGAACACAATTTTAAAAGCTTGACCTTTATTTTAATCTCCTGAATTTTTTCTAGCTAATTATATTATTCTGCTGTGTCGCACAATTTTTAAACATTTTGATCAGCAGTACTAACATGTACCAGTCACAAGAGTATGCTCCTGCTCATCTACCTCCTTTGAATGTTGCTCAGGGATCAGGTCCTGTGAAGATGCTCACATCAGAGCAGAAAGGGAGGCAGCTCAGTTCATGTGCAGCCTTTGGCTCTGCTCACACATCTCAGGGCACCAGGTGGGAAGAGATGTGGCAAGGGTGGTGCAGAAAGGGCCTTGGATCCCTGGCTTCCTCTGTCCAGCTGCCACAGTGCCCTGAAGCAGTGCCAGTGCTGTGTCTTTTCACAGTGCAAAGGCACTGCAACTTCTGACAGCATCCAGCAGAGCCTGTTTTCTTGTGGGTTTCTTTGGTTGGCAGCCTGGTTTCTTCTGGGTTCCTATGGCTGACAGCTGACAGACAAGTACTTCAGGGCCTGGTGGGCTGCACTTCAGACCTCAGACTCTGTCATCAGATTTGGTGAACTGTAGAAATGGATAAATGACAACATAGTTGAGATCACCCTTAATTCAGAGACATTTGCCCTTTCTCCTGGCTGCAGAAGTGAGAGAAGGGGCTGAATGATGACAAGAAATGGTTGGAACCCCTAAAAATGAGAGAAATCATCTTCAAGAGATGTGGGACCTCCAGCCATATGTCTTAAAAATGTGCTGTGACACAGAAAGCCATCCCCCAGGCCTTGAAACAGCTCAGTTGGAGGGCAGTGCCAGTATGGTCTGCTCTCAAATGAACTCTTCTCACCTACCTCCAGGTGAACTTCATTTTCTTCTCAGAAATGGATGATCTCTGCAGCACAATAAACATTACCAGGAGTTTCTCAGTCATACCATGACTTGGGTATTGTTGTTTTAAGAGTAGACCTTGCCAGCTTCTGCCACTGAGTACTATGCACCTAAGAGCAGACTTGGGCCAAGCACAGGATCTCGAAGTGGATCTTTGCAACAGGCACTTTGTTACACTTAGTCACACAGTTGCAAAACCAAGCAGATTCCCTAGGAATTAATAAGTTTTGTTTAATTTCACATTTTGGTGCATCTCCTAGGTGTCAGTGTCCATTGCATCTCATGGAACTGGTTGCTGGACTGAGTACTGACCAAGGAAGTCCTGATGAAGGAGGTTCTGGAGGTGCAGCATGGACCTGTTTTATTCTTCTGCAAGTCAAGTAGAACCTAGCCCAGGTCAGCAAAAATCATCACTTAGACAACTCCCCCTTCCAGAATAATGGCATTCACTTCATAGTCATTAAAATGACAAAGGTTTATTCTACCTCCTTGTAAATTTCCGTGCTTCAGGAGATATTCAGGTTTTTCTTACACTTGGGAAATCTAGCAATTAACTGTCTTAGCCTGCAAGCAGAGAGTCAGACTGCCACCTTGTCACCGATATGTTTAGCATGTCAGGATAGGGTCTGCATGACTCCTTGCACTCTGGATGGATTTGCACACAGGTATACACTGCTCCTGCATGTGTCAGGAGGTACTATCTTCTGTCATTTTTTTGCCTGTATAGAGTTTATATTTGTGTTTAGATCTGTTTAGCCTTGTCTTCTGCTCTCTGCTTGAGAGTAGCGTGCAATTGTGCATATGCACAGGTATGTGTATGAATTTAAACTTCCTGGGTCTGTCTCGACCCAAAGCTGGGCAGCTCTAGCCCTGTCCACTTCTCACCCAGTTGGCTACAACATGAAAAGACATGATACACTTTGGCAAGTTGGACTCTCAGTAGAATATAATTTCTCCCCGGGACCTGAAAATCTATCTGTGGCAATTGTGAACTGTCCAGGCCAGTCCCAGGCACCATGCAGAGCTCAAGTGTGTGTGTATGCATACACAGCAAGAGCATGCAGCAAGAGTATCAAAGTGCATCCCTTTAAAACTAGGAATACATCTCTCTCTTGCACTGATTAGCATTAAGATTTTACATTTCTCCTTGTTTCCTTTTTCCCTGACTCTAAAAATAAGCTGTTGAGACTAACACACAGCTTCTGGGCCCCATTTTGGCGCCACCTTTCCACTATGCCTAAGGGTTTGTCTGCACTTGGTTATTCATTCAAATAGAAACTCTGGATAATGATACTTGCTTTATATATATATGCATGTAAAGAAAGCAAGCATGAGAACAAAGAGGCTATACACAACACTGAACAGATCAAAAGGAACCAATTATCCATACTGTCTGCCTAAAAGTTTTTTCCTATTTTCACTCATTAAGCAAGCACCCTGCTGCAGTGGAAAGCTCTGGAGGGAAGTAATTTTTATAGCACTTTCACAGTTCTCATTTTTGGGTGGCAGCAGGTAAACCGTGAAAACACAAGGAAGCATTTCCATTTTGTGATTGTTTTGAGATCAGTGGATAGTATTTCAATATTTCACTCCACTACATTTTTTTTTTTTTTTTGCTTAACCACTTAGTTACAATATTCTTCTTATTACTGGCAGGCATGAAATAGCAACCTGCCAGAAAATATGTCCAATATCAAACTGTTTGCAATCAGTATCTCATCTTGTAAGATGATACAGGCTTTTGAAGACAAATAACTGGTTTGTGATTCATCCCTACAATTTTAATAAGCCAAAATTACACCTGCAGCTGAAAATCCTGTGAAGAACTAATAAGATACTTGGGATAAGAAGCTGTAGTTTGAAGTGTGAGTTCCATTCTGACATCTGAAATATTCTTACACTGGCTTATCTGAATAAGAAAGTAGGTTCCTTGGACAGGTAAAATGTCCAGATAATTACTTTAGTTTGATAAAATCTGTCCAAAAAACAGATAATTTGTTTGGGTTTTTTGTTTTGCAAGATGAGTTGCCCATATGTGTTCTTTGTTTCCTTAGATACTAGATGTTTCATGTCACAGTTCAGTCACACATACGTTTTTCTATTCCATTGCAGCACCTACAATATGAATGAAACATCTTCAGAAATCATGAAGACATGATTCTTGAGGTTAGATAGTGTGTAACCTCAAACAGAAATATCCAAGATAGGGTCAGATAGAAGGGAGAGCAGAAATTTCATTGTCTGCACAGGTTGCTCATGGTGCTCTCTCTTGCGGCAGGTAAGACTTGCATGGGAATATTCACTTTCCTTCACCATTCTGAAGCTGCAATTGTTTTTGCTTTTTGGCATCCACCTGGCTGAGAGCTCAAAATGTAATGAATTAGACCATGTGCACAGTCTGGACTAAAGGCCATCCCAGTCAATGTTCCACCCAGTTTTCATGAACCCTTTCACAGTCCAAACTGTGTAATAAAAATCAGAAGCTCTATCCGCAAGTCAACACTTGGATGTATAGGCAGATTTACTGATTTTATGAACCATTATGCAGACAAAATCATACTTGCCATTCATTGGTGCCATTACTGAATCTCTAAGTATTTGCCTAGTATTTTCTAATTCTTTTGCAAGTCACAAATATTGTCCCCAAAATCTAAAGATTAGTAATTACGAGCTAGTTCATAATAACAGCAACAAGGCAGGTTTAAACAGCCTTACAAAATTTCACTGAAGAACCTTTAATGAGACTTGTTTAATTTGGATAAAAGGGCAAGGAAGACCTAGAAAAACCTGGTGAGCATTATCTGAAGAGTTCTTCCATCTTTAAGTGCTAGTTTCTTTGTATTTTTAAATCTATATGGACTTTTCCCGTTAATTTTTTGAGTTAGTTTGAAAACTCGGAGTTTAATAATTTACACTGTCTTTCAGCAAGGAGTGAAAAAAGTTAATTGTCTGTTTGTGAACAGCCATCTCCTGTGCTCATGTGGAACCTACCAATGCTCCTTTTCAGTATGTGTTAATATTTTACAGACTTTTGAGTTCTGTTCCTTTGCAGATTGAAGTGTCTTAAATTGTTATCATAGGAAAGCTGTTTTCTAGCTTCACAGATGTTGCCATTCTTCTCTGCAACTTCATTGCTTTTCCTGAGCTGTTTCAAACAAAATGCAGTGTCTAAAATGCTGATATATCATAGACATACAAACAGTGGCATAGTGTCATTTCTGTTTAACCCTTTACCATTTTATGAACAATTCAGATCTTCAGTCACTTTTCTGACAATTGCTGAGAACTTAGTTGTTGTTTTCACTGGGTGCACCTCACCTTCTACAAACCTCTTCCTATTCCTGTTGCCAAAAAAGAGGAGAGACCGTTCCTAATTTAATTGCCTCACTTCAGTCTCTGTAGATACCTAACGCTCCTCTGAGAGAAACTGTAAAGGGCATTTTAGGCAGAATATAGCAGAATGTCATTATTTACTTTCAAATCTTGGCAAGGCACTGTTTAATTTGAGCTGTTCTCTGAACACTTTTGTTTTCTTTTCCAGCTGCTAGTTGAGATATACAAAGCTTTCTCTCCACCTCTTTGAATTCTCATCTTCCCCCAGAGGGAGGAGGACAAGTGTGACCTGTGGAGTGCCAAGGCTCTGCACTGTCTATTGAATGGCAAAAGCAAACTTCCATTACAGAGGAAACAGGATTTCACTACGGTGCTCAGGTATATCTTAACTCCTTCTTCACATCAGTGATGGTGTCAGCATTGTCACTGACAGTCCATCACTGAGACTTGCACATCCCTTAAAATACTGGAGAATTTCACTGACACTTGGGGGATATTCCCTGGGATGCAATTTGGCAGATTTGGAGCCACTTTGTAATGGCAACATTTGCCTATCAGGGCAGTGTGAATCAAGTGATCATAGCAAAAAGCACTGGCAAAGCTCCCCACCTGGATTCCCAGATACGTTCTTGCCCACAATGTAGGAAGGTGGTCTGGGAGGGACCTACTACCCAATAGATAAGGCCTCTTGTTTACAGAAGGCCTTAAGTCTTGGAGCAGCTCATGGGCTAGTAGTAGTCTAAAAACGCATTAGAAATCACTTTTTAACTAGACTTGCAAACTATTTTTATCAGTTATTCTGCCGAAGGAGTCCTAACAAGGATGGTGGCCTCTGCTGCATTTGAAGAATGAAGGTTTGCTGTTGGAGGAGGTTCCTGCTTTGGGAAGCATATTTAAAATCAGGATCATCAGTTCCAGTTCCCTACAAGCAGAGTGGTTTGTTTCATGACTAATGCTCAGCACAGTTACGTGGCACAGCTGGAGTTCTTGGCAAAGCAGCCTATGGTGTCTTCAAGAACTGTAAATGTTTCATTGCAGATGTTTCCCACTGCTTCACATTGTGACACTTGAGGCCATCTCCTTGCTCTGTTTATCATTGCTGCAGTGGTCTCTTTTATCTTTGTTTCTAGGTATTAAATATTTACAGTATTGATACTAGAAATTCTTAATATGAAGATATACCTGTGCACGCAGCTTTGGGGGGATGTTCTTGTAATCAAGACTCCAAAACATGCAAAAGCTTTTTGATGGAACATTTTGCCACTACTTTCCATCACACTGTGTGTTACTCATGACTCCAGGGACTCTTTGTGCAAAGCACTGAGCCCCTGGCTTTATGCCAGGTAGAAACTCAATACCCTTTCTGACTTCTTGGCATGTGTCCTTTCAGACAACCTTTTTTTCTTTTTTTTGCACAAGCAGCCTTTGCATAAAAAACTGTGGTTCGGAGGTGCACAGAAAGGTATATACAAACATACACAGAGCAATAAAGCTCAAGCACAACAGCAGAGCTTGCTAGTTAGTACAGTGTGTTAATTCAGGGAACCACATCTGCCCTCTCTGGAAAAGCCATTGAGATATTTTCTCTAGAGCCTAATGAGCCAGTCCCAGAACAATCCTTGTGAGTCATCAGTTTCCATTTGCACAAACCTGCCATTAAATGAAATGAGAGAGAGGCAGATAATCTGTTCACATTCACAAGACTGATGATAGAGTGAAATGCAATGCTTGAGAGGGGATCAGTGTGGGGGAGGAAGCAAATTATGCTAACCTGGACTGCTGAGAATGGAGGTGGACTCCCCAACGAAGCCAAGTGGCTGTAATGTTAGATCTCTTCCTAAATATATGTCCCATTTATTTCTTGAGTATACACTGAGGCACTGAGAAACAAGTTTTTTTGTTGTGGTTTGGTTTGGATTAGTTTGGTTTGATTGTATGGGGTTTTTTTTGTTTGGTTGGTTCTGGGGTTTTTTTGTTCTTTTGTTTTTGGTTTTGTATTTTTTCTTCTGGGGTCTCTTGAAGCTACTAAAGTTTCCATCCTCTGAATATTTAAGAGAACAGCTTGTCTTGAAAACCAAACAGGGGTCTATGATAGCAGTGCTAATGTTACTAGGCATGCTGCCCTGGGGAAAATGAGGACCTTTATTTTTTCATCAGTACATGGCCAAATAATTGAATAATGATTCATGCACAATAAGAAATCTGGTGTGAAAAATATAAATACATGTAGGGCACCATGCTTTGCTGTAAGCTGACTGCTCCACTCTGATTCAGCAGAGTGATCCAGCTTACAGCAGCAGAAAGCCCTGGAACTGTCTTTGCCTTGCCATCATTTTTCTCTGCAGAGACCATTTCACAGAAAGAGGCCAGAAGTAAGGCACCAGTTTGCCCTGAAAATCTTCAAACTGCTGAAGTTGTCCCCACTTGGCATCTTTACGGGGCATAATGTGCAGAGCCCCTGAGTCTCATCTACACTGGGTTTTGCAGTATGTGTCCTGGATAGCAAACCCAGGAGCCTCACGACCTTGGAAAAGTCATGACAGTGACTGTTTAAGTCACAATTGCCATGGTATTTGGAAGCTCTAACATCCACAGGGGTCTCCCCCAACCCCAGGGAAGTTCAGGAGATTTTCAAGTCCTCTTCTGATGACTTTTAAACATCTCAGGACAAAATAAAGCAAGAAAACCCTCACATTCAGGCTAAACTAAAAAAACAAAACAAAACACCACAGAATCTTCAGAGTTGGAAGGGGTCTCTAGAGATCACCTACTTCACCTCCCCTGCTAAAGCAAGATTTCCTAGAGCATATTACATGTTGTAATGGGCCACCCAAGTCATATACGTGCTTCTGTTATTGGACCCATTTCCAACGGAGAACATCTGAAAAGTAGATCATAGGCAAGTACATCAAATGGAATCAAAGAAAAACAAGAAGGGCTTCTACAGGTGCGTAAACCAGAAAAGGAAGGTTAAAGAAAGCTTACTTCCCCTGATGAGCCACGGTGGTGAACTGGTAACAACAGCTGAGGAGAAGGGTAAGATTCTCAACAACTTTTTGCTTCAGTATTCACTGGCAACCCTATCCTCATATTTATGGCCCACAAGATGGAGACCAGAGAGACAAAGTCTTCCCCACTGTAGGTGAAGACAAGGCTCATGATCATCTGAGAAATGTGAAGATATAAAAGTCCGTGGGACCTGATGAGATGCATCCCGGAGTCCTGAGGGAAATAATGGATGTAGTTGCTAAGCCACTCACTGTGATATTTGAAAAGCCATGGCAGTCAGGAGAAGTCCCTGGTGACTGGAAGAAAGGAAACATCATGCCCATTTATAAAAAGGGTAGAAAGGAGGACCCTTGGAACAACCAGCCTGTCAGCCTCACCTCTGTGTCTGGTAAGATCATGGAGCAGATCCTCTTAGAAGACATGCTAAGGCACACAGAGGACAGGGAGGTGATTCAAGACAGACAGCATGGCTTTACTAGGGGAAATCCTGCCTGACTGGCCTAGTGGCTTCTACAATGGAGTGACTACATCAGTCAACAAGGGAAAAGCAGTGGATGCCATCTGTCAGAACTTCTGCAAGAACTTTGACACAGTCCCCCACAGCATCCTTCTCTCTAGGTTGGAGACATAAGGGTTTGATGGGTGGACTGTTCAGTGGATAAAGAATTGGCTGGATGGTCACATCCAGAGGGTATTGGTCGATGGCTCAAAGGCAAAACAGTAGTAAGTTGTGTCACTCAGGGGTTCGTCCTGGGACCTGTACTGTTTAATAGCTTCAGCAAGGACATTGACAGTGGCACTGAGAGTACCACCACCAATTTTGCCAGTGACACCAAGCTGAGTGGTGCAGTTGATATTCCAGAGGGACAGGATGCCATGCAGAGGGACCTGGTCAAGCTGGAGTAGTGGGACGAGGTGAACCTCATGAGGTTCAACAAGGCCAAGTACAGGGTCCTGCACCTGGGCCAAGGCAACCGAAGACATGAATACAGGCTGGGGGAAGACACGCTGGAGAGCAGGAATGTGGAGAAAGATCTAGGAGTACTAGCAGATCAAAAGCTGGACATGAGACACCAATGTGCAGTTGGAGGCCAGAAGGCCAACCACATCCTTGGCTGCATCAAAAAAAGTGTGGCCAGCAGATCAAGAGAGGCGATTCTGCCCTCTCTACGCTCCCTGGTGTGACATCACCTGGAATAGTATGTCCAGCTCTGGAGCCCACTGCACAGATGTGGGACTGTTGGAGCTGAGGAGGGCCACGAAAAAGATCAGAGGGCTGAAGCACCTCTCTTATGAAGAGAGGCTGAGGGAGTTGGGGTTGTTCAGCCTGGAGGAGAGAAGGCTCCACGGAGACCTCATAGTGGCCTTCCAGTACCTGAAGGGGGCCTACAGGAAAGCTGCAAAGGAACTTTTGGCAAGGGCTTCTAGTGAGAAGACACGGGCAATTGTTTAAACTGGAAGAAGGAATACTGAGGTTACAGATTAGGAAGAAATTCTCTAGTGTGATGGTTGTGAGAGACTGGAACAGGATGTCCAGGGAAGTTGTGGAGGTCCATCCTGGAAGTGCTCAAGGCCAGGTTGGATGGGGCTCTGAGCAACCTGATGTAGTGAGAGGTGTCTCTGACTTATCAGGGAGTTGGAACAGGATGATCTTTAAGGGCCCTTCCAACTCTAACCATTCTGTGATTCTATATAAACGCAGTAAGATAGTGCTTACTGATGGATCAAAACCAAACTGACCTGTAACTTTTGACTGCTCAGAAAAAACACATAAAGGCATGTTTTCTCCTCACTGCTGCATTTCTTTCCAACAACTTTTGCCAACAAGGCATAACCTAAATTGTTTATTTACTTCATGTGTTTCTGAAGTTTATATTTTATTCTTGTTTTATGTCTGTGTTTTCAATGATTTGTATGTTTAAAAGAAAATCCTACCTCACCATTTGAGTTGATGTGGACTGTGTCAGGTCCCTACAGAATACAAGCTAGGTAATTGGTTTTATTTTAAGATTATGTGAACAATGTGTCCAGTAAATTTTTTGTGTTCCCTGATACTTGACCAAAGTTCATTTTCTGCTCAGGCAACCCTTTATGTCAACCACTTGCTTCACTCACTAGATAAGCTGGGCAAACGATGTGAATGATGAAAGCAAAGTAAAATTGGGCAATGGTTCTTGTCGATGCACATGCTATTGGGTAAACATGTGCTTGGACTTGTGCAAAGCTCATTTTCTGCAAAGTTAAGCTTCATAGCCTAATGGTGCTCCATTATCCCACCTCATAGACACAGGGCTTTCTTTTGCCCTCCCTTTTATATGTACAAATAATGAATACTTATCTGATATAAACAAAAATCAGGAACCGGGCCAAGAGCATCTGTATTTGGACTGAATGGTGACCCCTGTTTAGGCTTAGGACACTCAGAGTAGAAGATCTGCAGGGAGCACACCAGAAGTCCAGCTTCCTCTGGATCCTGTTTCTGTAAAGGGTTAGCTGCATGTGGGCCCATCTTAAACCACAGATGTGTCTATAGTTTACTTAATATTGATGTTGGAATAATATCCTTTGATAAAAATAATAATGATTCCACATTAATAATAATGATCCCACATTAATAATACCACATAATTATAGCAATGCCACAGATTTTGAAAAAAAAGACCAAACGACATAAATCCAGCTCACTATGAAAAAAGGAACTCTCAATGACAGAATATGTAATACTATTTGCACACATACATTCACCCCATGCTGTCTTTGCCTGTCTTGCCTAGCCTATATGGCTGGTCTGTTTTATTAAATTCAAATAATCAAATAATGTCCAAGTTAACAGCTCTGTGGTGCACAAGTTATTGCAAGATTTGTCCTGTGAGTCTCTTTGTTTGTTGTTTTTTTTTTTTTAATAAGTTCATCAGCTTTTCCAGTGTGGCCCAAGTCACACCCAGTATTAGAAAAAGTCCTCTTGTGGATGGAAATGTAAAAAAAAAAAAAACTTCTTAAACCTAAACACTAAATACACACTTAAGATTTTCTCCTGTAGCAAGTCTTCATGGTTTCCCTGTTAGCTGAGGTTGTTATATCTTTGTTGAAAAAATACCCATAAGTAAATGAAAACAAAAAACCAACCAAATTATGGAGCTGTAAGCCTCTTTAGAACCTATATAGGCTAGGCTGTGGGTACCTTCCAACTTGGTCCCTCAGGGACCAATTGTGGGGTAAGAGGTAAATTCTGCACTGCCAGAACCCTGCTGGCCACACAGGTGAAACCCCTGGGCACAACCAGTGGGCAGCAAGAATTTACAGCTTCACTACCATGAAATTTCAGAACTGATGACTTCTTTCTACCTCAGCGTTTTTATCCCCCTGGTGGACAGTAATTTCCTAATATTTACACTGGAAAGCATATTAAAAATATGTGGGAAGCTTAACTTGCACATGTTATTTTTTAAGATGTAAATTGATTACCATTCATTACCAAAGAGACATTTAACCCCAGTCTGGAGCTGCACAGAGAGCTGTAACAGGTGAGATTGTGTCTGCAGTATTACAGGCCTTCCTGCATGTAATTTCAGAGGTATATCAGGAAAAATCCCTTTCTAAAGGGATGTGTCACACCCCACAAGGTGGGTGCAGCACTGTCAGGTCTCACACAGTGAGCACAGCTCCCCAGAGGTGGGGGCCAAAGCAAACACCACCTCCCAAGGAGTGGGCATGGGTAGGGTTCCCCAGAGTGGGGGCTGACCCAGGGAGATTTGGACTGGACCCCCTTGTTTTCTAAACTCCAGAGAGGAGCCCAGGTGTGGCTGGGCCCAATCCTCCTCCTACTCTAATTAATCTCTTCTAACAACCCATTTGGCGAGATTAAGTTCGGGAATTCTCTGCACCGTACTCAGGAGGAAGGTTATTACCCAGGAGGTTTGTATAAAACACAATTTTACTTAAAAGTGAGTAAGATTATAAAGCATGTCAGATTACAACTAGCAGAATTATAAATGATGGTACTTTCAACTTAGCAAAACTTAAGGAAGTTGTCAAAGCAACAAGTTACAACTAAAAAAACTTAACAAAGCAACAGGGAGTAAAACTTAACAAAGTTAGAAACTATGTTGCCCTCATGTGCAAGAGGTAAGGTTAGAAACAGAGACACAGGGAGAGATAAAGAAGAGACAGGAAAGCTATCACCACCCTTGGATCCAGCCATGGTCTTGGTAGGAAGCTGTGGTCCTTGGATGGTGGGTGTGCATCCAGCATTTCCAGTGTGCCTCTTCTATGCCACCTGACCCCACCATTTTGGGGGGGAATTTGGCATATCTTGCACGGCCAGGTGTTCACTTGGGCCCCTCCAGATGGGATGACACAGCAATAACCCTTATTTCTGCCCATGATCCCTCTCCAGTGGCTTTACCCGGGGCACACACAAGATGTCACTCTGCCTCCACAGGGCACAGCTTGCCTGCCCCTGTCCCTTATGGAATAAGGACAGTGTCCTGCCTGTCAGGGTGGCCATCAGACACAGCTCCCCTTGCAAGGACAGTGTTCAGCTGGTCGGGATGGCCACTGAAGGAGGGGCTGCTCTTGTGAGACCAGGGCCCAGTTTATCAGGATGAACACCAAAATGAGGGCCCCTCCATGCAAGAATAGGGCCCTGTTTATCAGGGTGGTTACCAAAATGAGGGTTTCTCCCTGAGAGAGCAGCATCCAGGTAGCTTATTGCATGAGTCCTCCACCTGACCACAATGTCTATTTTGTCACAGTGGATGTTTTGAAACAATTATTCATTTTGTGACTCTACAGGATGTCAACATTTAGCCCTCAGAAATGCTGCAAGAATAGATTCCCAATGCAGTTATACTCTTGGCAATTGCAAATTCATTGGCAAGTATTGGCAGATTGATTTTAAAGTGTCTTCCCATTAGGAACCAGACAGAACAGTATCTTGCTTTGCATTTAGGTCCAGGTATCTGAAGGAAAATTGTCTTCTCTTAAATTGTCTCCCATTGAAGAAATGGGATATCTACAGTCTTTTTGTGAAGAAGAAAGTTAAATTTACTAACAAGAATAAGCAATGTACACATTCAGGGACAAAACTAGTATAACAATATATATTCACACTTGTAAATATATTTCATTTCAAATTGACTTACAAATCCTAGCTTTTGCTCAGGTTTAGTCTTTGTATGAGTATATCTAAAGCTTATGCACCTATCTTCCAGACATCCCAAGAATTTATTTGCATAGGAAATGCAAAATCACAGGTATCTTTAGTCAGCACTGAAATCACAACTGTATAAGGGGAAGCCTTCAAGGAAAAGGAAAGGGTTATGATCATGATCATGATTGCTATTATTGTTTTTATTAAAAGCGATGCTTCTCAAACACTTTCTACCTATTACTTGGGTGTAAGGATCAGTTGCAGTAAAGCCATGAGATTACCATCACTGAGTCCAGAAGGTGTTGTATCAGGCTTTCCTGATGTATTCTCCTACACTGCATATGGAACATTTGAATAGCTCTGGGTTGTTTTTTTTATTATTCTTCATGTTGCATTTGCCTATCTAATTGTCAGTGCTCTGTAGGGCTGCTGTCTATCCATTCCCCAACTAAGAATAAACTAGCTGTGAACTAACTAGAGATAGATTAGTTAGTGTACCTCAAGCTTCAGCAGCTGAGTCTTTAAATAGGATTTCTGGCAGATCTTTGCCTGCCTGAGATGCATCCTGCTGCAGCTGTCCTGCTCTAAGTAGCAAAGCTCTTAACTCTGTGTTTGCGAGCTGGTTGCTACCAAACCAACTGTCTAGAAGATGACAGGAGAACACCAGCCAAAAAAAGGCATTGATTAAATCAGAGTTAATCCACTGCATGCAGGAAATGCTGGGAAACAGAAGTGGAATATATACCCAAAAGTTTAAACTATGATTTTGCCTGGTCAAGCTGGAGGAAGATACTTGACACACTTGCAGCTTCCTAAGCCAGTAGAAAAATTAAGCTGCAGTAAATCACTGTATGTCTGCTGTGAACTAAATTTAATCCAGGGAAATAAACATAACCAATATTAAACTAATGCCCTGCAGCAGGGGACAGACCCTCTGTGTAGAAGTTCCATATTCCCCTTGATACACAAATACATTTTCCGCTGCCATTTCATTTCAGAAAAGAAATTGTTTCTTGTTATATCTTTTATTACTATTATTATTATTTGTTGTTGTTGTTGTTCTTTCTGAGAAACAAGGCAGGAAACCTGCCAACGCTTTATTTTTTCCCTTTTATTCAAGTTGTTTTGGTTTTTTTAAACAAAAAAAATCTTAGTAATTTTTACAAATAAAGGCTGTCATAGTTCCTTTGGAAATGCTGAAAAATGCATAGGAACAAGAGAAAGAGGAATTCTTGCTGTTTCTGTTATAGTTGAAATACATCAGACATTTCATTACAAGCACACTGTTACAAGACTTTCATGAAACTTGTTAGCCACAGAAAATAAGACTGAAAAATTTTTTGCTGTCTGGAATGGAATTAAAAACAGAAGATTATTTTTTTCAAAATATTTTCCCACAGAAGCACTGGTGAAAGAAACATTCTTCAAAATGCAGAAGTTTTATTCTGGGAAGATTTGCTCCTTTCAAAATTTCAGAGGTCCAGTTTCCATCATAACAATTGTCATCAGATCAGCTAACCTTTTGGTAAAACAACCTGCATACTTCACCTACAAACTCAATGCAACTTTGTTGAAGTTATGGGATTTGCTACAAACATTAGAGGGTACCTGGATCCAGGCACCTGGGTTGGAGTCAGGTGCAAACAAACTGTATGTCTGCTTGGGTTTCCAATGGAGAGCCATGGGACAAGCCCTCATGCCCTTTTCAGTTCTAATTTTCAAATTATTTCATGTTTGATCTAAGTACTGAAGGCTGAAAATAGACTTAGACTTGACAAATACTTGTACCTTGTCTCTTCTGGGAAATTTCAGCATGCAAATATGTGCTGGTCTGCAAACCCAAGCAGAAAAAGCATATTTTTCCTGGCAAGACTTACACCATAGGCCAGCTTCAACAATTAAGGCCCCCATCTTGGCTAATACCTCTGCTCATTGCTACAGTGCAGGCAAAAGCAAGAACATGGATCTGGAACTATGGGCATTTGTCTTTTTGTTTGAGTGCAGAGCTGTAAAGATCTCACAGCACCTCGTCATCAAAAAATCAATTTTTTTTTTTTTTTTTTAATTTTATGCCCAGAGAATAAAGTACTGGAAGCATATGAGGGCACTGACAAGTTTACTTATTTGGATAGCAGTATCTTCCAGATGAACAAGGATTAATAGGATCCAGATGGTAAAATAAAAGCTAAATCTTTCTCTGTTAAAGAAATCAATAAGCTAAATTAAAAAGATGTTACTCACAGCAGAAGTTACAGGCTGCAGAGGACAACCATAGAGTCCTTTTCTGCAAACATCTGTTAGATGCATTGGCCTGTAAAGGGATACCTGGCAACTAGGTGCACTTAGGCATGTTAGCAGTCCATTTATCAGCTCTGGCAGCTCTTTTGGGCCTTGAGGCCATGTGTCTCCAAGTGATCACCATCCTAAGCAAAGGTTTCTACTGCAGTCCCAGCACTAAAATCCTTCAGCAGTCTCTGGGGCCAGCTTCTGGGTTTCTCCCAGTGTCAGTTCCCAGGTGATGGTGGAGCCTACTGGACAATGGTCATTTGCAGGGAGTTTTGGTTGTGTTTTACCAGGACGCTTTACTTCCTTTATTTCTTACCCTGCATAAAACTTTCATAGGATCAAAATAAAATCTATTTGTCCAGTTCAACATTATAACATTTGATTAATTTCTGTATTAATACTACTTTACTTCAGGCTTTATGTTGGATTGTATTTTATTTGAAAAATAAATACTATCATGCTCTGGTCTGCTAACAGTTCAGGCAATTACGAAGATAACATTAGTTATGTCCCCCTAATTTCATATGAACCAAAAGTGTTTATTGTCTCGCTTATGGCTATAACATCAGTTTCTTTGGAGTGCATGGTGTTCTGGAGCAGTTCTGCACGCAATGCATCAAATTGGTGATACCGATCCATTTCTGGCTTTTAGACACTGAGCTAGCATTTGCTCAGTCATTTCAAATGAAAATCTAACATTAACACCTTCAGACCAGCTTTTCAATTATACCCACTATGAATGCTGGTGCAGAGGTAGGGAAACATATCAGTATTGCTAATACTAGTTGTCACGGTCCACAAGATGTCATGGTCTGTAACTATTATTATTTATATTTTGTTTAGGAGGAAATATTAGCCACTGTGCGTACTTGCCCCACAAATTACACAAGTAACCAACTTCAAGATTTAAGTGAATTAAAACAGCTTGTTTAATGGAAAAGAACACCACGATGGCAATGTGCCTCAGGAAGGGGTTAATTGTGGGAGAAAATGCAGGAAAACAGGTTTGTAAACAGATGAATCACAGAGAGAGAGAGAGAGATCACCAGAGAGGGGGAGCATGCTTTTAAGAAAAGAAAAGGAGAAGAAAGGGAACAGATTGTCATTTTTTTTACCCTCTGAAGACCCCAGAGAATAACGCCTCGATGCCGCGGTTGCTGTCTCATTAAAGCTGAATGATGTCGAGGGAAGTAGTTAGAATGGAAACGGAAATTCCACCACCACTGCTGCTCCCTGATTTTTCTCCTTTTCCCTCTGAATTTTATAGTAAAAATTTTCTGCTTCTCATCAATCATTGCCAGAGATTGCAAATTGGTAGCTGCAGGCTTTCTCTTTGGTATTCAGGCATTCCCAGAATTGGTTGCTGTATTTGACACCTATTTGCATTACCTGTCTGGCAACTCTGTATCAGGAGCCATTCTGATTAGCATTTTTTCTTACCAGTCCTATTACTTCCAAGTAGCTGTTAACATATCAAAGAAGAGGTATATCTTTTGAAAACAGGGCAGACAGTGCTGCACTGATTCAAGAGACATATTTTTTTCAGTTTACTGCCGTGTCCATGACATTTCACCCTGTGACTCTTGAGTCAACATACATATCCAATTTTGTGTGGTTATTTTGTACTCTTTTTTGTCTCTTTTTGGAATCTGTGCTCTTTCGTGGGTCAGCCCATCTCTAAGGTTTCCCACTCAGGGGGCGAACTGGAGCCCATTACTGGTCCAAAGGTGTGGAGTGTTCCACTGAACCATGAGGCTGCCCCAATATATGTCCCGGTTTTTTCCTGGCTCAGAAGTGAATAAATTTAACATGGGAGGAAACAGTCCATTTACCACACATTTACCACACTAGTCTTTGTGACGAGAAGAGCATCTTTTTTAGTTTATAAGGAGGGCAATTGGCTTTGGAAGAAAAGAGCCTGAGTAGGTTGTACCCTCAGTAGCACATGTCTAGTCAGGAATGATGTCTAGAATTTGGTGCCAGACTTAATTAGTTTTTCAGGAGATTTGTGCACAACAATATGCCTGAACCCACATAGAAATTGTATTTCTGTACTTGATAAAGATATTAACTGTTTAAGAAAAAGAATTTTGATCCTCATATGCTCTTAGACTGGCATGGCACATTTAGGTCTGGGTGAGTGTTGTCTCCATTTTGCAAGTAAACAGTCAATACTTCTTTTTGTAGTAAAGTCCAAAATTTTATATTCCAATAGCTCTTGATCACTATAATAAAAGGTATTTGAATTTATGTATTACTTTCAGTAGCAGGCTTATAGTTTTATAAAACCATAACACACTGAAATGTAGATGACACACATACAGTTTTGTACAGACATGCTAGTTCCATTACATAGGTGCATGCACAGATATCATAGGGCAGGGCATATTCTAAAACTCTACTTACTGAAGTCTGGTGTAATCATTTGACTAAAAGGGCACTTTATCTGAGTGATTTGTGCCTACTTCTGCAATCTGGTACAGGAAATATGTCTGAATATTCAGGGCATAAACATCTAGGCACCCAGCTGTCAGGTCACTGTGCCTGCTGTATGCAGCATTGCCCCACACCAGGACAGCATGGGGGAACAGCACAGATAACATTCACACCTCTCAGTCAACAGCTAGTGGATGGCATACATGTGTGCAGACAGTCAGATTAAAAATGTCTTCACAACTGGAAGCACAAGAGAAAACGTCATCTACTGACAGAAAACAGATAACTGATGCTTTTTTTGGTGAGCTCTGACAGCAGCTGCCATCTCAGGTGCTTCCCACGGAAAGCTTTTCTCGTGTGAAGAGCCCACCCTGTGCTGCAAGTGTCACTTAGAGCAGCTACAACACAGGCCTGGGGTTTGACTGTTCAGTACCATTTTTTATCACATTTACTTGCAGACAGTGTCTTCTAGACAACATCCTTTTGAACAGCTGGGTTGAGGCCGGAAGAATTGTGTATTGAGAAGCATAGCCTGATTCTCTAACAAGCACTCTAAAGTGAAGTATGATGGAAAACTTCAAAAATTTTGCACTAGGATAAAAAAATTTAGCATTATGAATATGAATTAGCATTTGGAAGAACTAGACATTTGTTGGTTTGTTTTAATATTAATTCCTGTGCATTAAGTCTCAGAAGTTTCACTGGAGTTACACACATAACTCTAGATTCCCTTGCCACCATTCTTTCTTCTACTTAGTGATCATGATCCAAGCAGTTACCCTTCTCTTTCTCCCCATGCTTCTCAGCAAAATTTATAGAGAAGATTTCAATCTTTTTGGCACCCCTGACATTGCAATAAAACAAAAGCACCTTGATATTGTACAATATGGACAGAGAAGTTAGAGCTGTTAGATAAGGAATGCTAGATAAGCATACTTTCAAGAGTGTTTAAAACCAGCACATACACATGTATCAGTAGGTTCCCACAAGAATGTGTATTGAGGCTAGTAATCAGTGCCAGGATGGGGATCATGTAACCTATTGCTCAGTACCTTGGAATATGACCCACAAGTGTCTGTCTTATGGGGGACCTTCTCAGCCATGTCAGCTTCTCTATATCTGTACCTGGTTATGGAATCTGGCACTTGGAGTAGCGTATGGTTCTGATGCAGACTGCACATGAGCCAAGACACTGCAGACATGCACAGGCTCAGTCTGAATGGGTGTCTCCATGGCCATCAAGCAGCTCCTATGTCCCTCAGGGGGTCCAGCAGCAGTGGTAGGGCAATTCCAGCATCTGCTGCTTCATCCACACAAGTAAAACACATCTGATAAATATAAAGTTATGTAAAAGCTGCATGAAATGAAAGGGATAAAATAGCTATTGGTCATGACACATTTGAACGTTTCTGAGACTAAGTTATGACATGACATGACTTCTATAGCCAGATTTGAAAGGCTCAGCATTACCTTTAGATTTCATGACTGTGGACACACCACTGTGCCTGCCCCTTTACTCTTGCAGGAACCTGCATTAGTACAAACATAGTAGAAGCATTTGTGAAGACAAAAATAACCTGGCAGTCAGATGCTCACATCACATTGAAAAGAGGCTGAGGGCAGTATGGTAAGGAGAGCTACAGATGCTGATCTGTAGGTAAACTATGTTCCCTATGGGGGTAACTCATCAAGGCAGATCCCCATCCAACCCACCTGTTTGCAGGGATGTGGCCTTCTACACTTCCAAACAAGCTTTTCTTCAAGCCATGTGCCCTGACCCTGCACCTGGGGAATGGAAACGACATGGTATCAGGTCTTTGCCATATGGACAGGGGTACATTGGTGGAATCCTTCTGGGTCATTTTAGCTGGCTTCTGGAGAAGTCACAAAGTGACTTTAATGCATGGCAGGGTCTAATGCCACAAGCACAGAAGTAGAGTGTCAGAAGGACTTCTTATGTTTTGAAGAGGTACTGAGATACTAATATGTATATGTTGGTACGTTGATAAACCTCTCCAAAACAAAGACCAAGTTAAAATCATGCATCTCTGTTTTCAAATCACCTTACATCACCATCATCAGACAGCCAGTGTGCCTAATCACATGCTCACTTGCCACATGAGTTATTCCTAGTTCCTGCTAAATGGGGCACTAATTAGAGTGCTCAGTATATTGCTGTGACAGGAAAATCACCAGCAGATGAACAAAACCCCAAAAAGGTCAGCAGAAGTCTAGTAAAAAAAAAAAAAAGGATAATTCCTCTTATGCACAGCACAGACCAGACAACTCATATTACCCTGTCATAAACATTAATTATCTGCAGTGCTGCAGGATATGATAGGGATACTAAAACTTCTCAATAGGGTGGCATGTAGTGTAATCTGATTTACAGGAACAGTCAGGATCCAGAACTGCTCTCCCAAAAAGAAAACATAAGTAATGGGAATAGCTCTCAACAGATGTCAGTGGCTGAAGGATTAAAGAGAAAGTCAGTCCTACTGGAGCTCTCCAATAAAAGAAAAAAAATTATGCTGAAAAACAAAACAAAACAAGCCCCAAAATAACTTAGTTTGGAAACTGGAGAGAATTCCCTGAGAAGCTCTGTCAGAGCATATAGAAATTTGCTTAATGGTGTTGTTTTGCAGTGAAATAATTTCAAAGGAGAATGAGGTATGTTTTCCATTTTTACAATGTACCAATCTAGAACATGCTACCAAACAGACAATTGTATATTCAGGGTTTAATGCCTGTCAGCATAGTTTCAGGAAAATACCTGTAAAGGGTACCAACCTGTATTTGTTTCGCTTGAGTAGTAACTATGATTTGTTTATTTACTGCACACTGACCGTGGGTGCTTATTACTTTACAGACATGTGCCTTTTGATGGGAGAAAAATCCTGGTGTGCTACAGATCATTGTGGTTTCCCTGCACTGTGCAAAAGAGAGAGTGTTACAGGCAAAAGGGGCTAAAAGTAAGCTTCTGTGATGCCTCAGCTCTTTCCATCTGAGTGGAGTTTAGAGGTGTCCTGTGACTGTTTATGTGGGAAGTGGATGGTACCTGTGACTTGCACACATGGGCAACATAGGAAAAAAGGAACACAGGAAAAAGTGGAAATCTGTGGATGTTATTATAAGCAAAGCTACAGATAGAGAGCAACTTACACAATGGACATACCTGTTTGGCAACTGGCTTCGTAAGCATACGACTCTCACCAGCTTTTAAACCACTTATCATCTCACCTAGACCTTTAGATTTTGGTCTATGCTCATACGTAGCTAAAATCATCTAATTATCCTAGGCTATCTGCTGATGAATTATCCTTGAGAATTCCCCTACAAACAGTCCTCCTGTATTATTCTGTAACTACAAAATATACTGTAGTACATATTTTTCCCCAACCTGCCAGAGAGCTCTGTAATATTTAGCCAGGCCTCTCACCTTATTGACATCTCTCATGTTTCTATAGATGGCAGGCTGTTTCCTCTCACAAGTGGTATCAGCAGCATTACCCTAACTTGCACACTTCACTAAGGCTAAAAGCTAATTTTATGTCTTCTTTATCAATTGTCTGAAGCATTGCTCAGCCTAGTACAAGAGACGGTGTTAGGAAGGCAAGAATATCTCAGTTTCTCTTTTGTCATCCACAATGGTGTGGGTTTTTTTTCAACCATTCATATTTCTGTGGATTTTCTAAGGACTACGGTGACCCATGGGCTTGCAGTCCATGTTACCTGCCAAGGACAGGACACTATTCATACACCCTACATATGTCTGCATGGATTTTTTTTTTTTTCTGATTTATACATGTTTACAGGTGTGGTTAACAGCAGGAGAAGTAAAAATAGAAATGTGACATCTTGATTTCATCTTGTGTTCTGTGAAGGAACAGTTGACATGCAGGTCTCAACACTGTAATTTCTATGATACATGGCAATGTCAGCACTACCCACATAAGCTCCTCAAGCATAACACACCAAAATGCAGGCTGCAGTGTAGGGATGGGGGATGTCTCTGTGGCTTGCCCCAGGTCCTCTGAGCAGCTGTGATGGTGGCAGGAGTGACATCCTCTCAATCCCTGTCACTGTCCCAGGACTACTGTACTCATGTCTCTCCACATGAGCTATTCCACTCCAGCTGTCTCCAGCACCTTGCAAATTGATAACACATTATGCATGTAAAAAAAATCTGCAGCTACTTGCAAGTGACTGTTTCATATATCTTGATAGCCCATTCATTTCCAATTAAAATAACAGATTGATGTTTTGCTATTCCGCCAGCAGGCAGGGCCTCATCAAAAGTGCTCTGCTTTCATTTTCTTCATTGAAAGAGATAAAATTCTAATATCCAAAGAAATGCAAAAAACCCAAATAGGAAGGAATAAAAAATACAACAACATAATCTAATTGCTGATCACAGATTACCTATTGATTATACTGTTTTCAACCCCTGTTAGCACAACACTTACTTGACATTGAAGATTTCCAACAGAAAAGTACTACCAATGGTCCCTGAATTCATTTTCACCTTTAACTTATTACAAATTTTTCCTGATTTCTATCTACCGCACACATAAATCATTAATGGTCTTTATTGATTAATAATGGTCAGTAATAGCAATCCAAGAAAAAAAATCCCTGTCACTCTATGCTCTTTGCTGGCCAAACATATAAGGCATCAGTGTCTTAAAACACATCTGCAGACCATCTACAGAGTATTTTTCAGGTTCTCATCACAGCATCAGCTTCCTGGAGCTATGAAGGGAACCACAAGACTGGTGTCATGGAGGCACAAAAAGTACTGCCACTTACACAGTTTTGTAGGAATGGTATGTAGGCTACCAGATCAGTCCCTGCATATGTAACTAGAAGCCTCTCCTTGCCCTTTTGTCTCATCTGTTTCTGCTTTTTAAGCTTTTCC
The DNA here is from genome assembly GCA_038090715.1 of Florisuga fusca. Lineage (NCBI taxonomy): Eukaryota > Metazoa > Chordata > Aves > Apodiformes > Trochilidae > Florisuga > Florisuga fusca. The sequence continues at coordinate 10,852,160 of JAAWXA010000012.1, forward strand.
ACTAGGGCACTCCTGGCTCGACATATGGTTTTAAAACCCAGGGAAAAAAAAAAAACAAAAAAACACAACCCCCCCC
>JAAWXA010000012.1:10852245-10871126 GCA_038090715.1 Florisuga fusca
ACCCCCCCCCCCAAACCAAACCAACAAACAAACAAAAAAACCAACCAGTGTAAATAAAGAGCTTTACAGCCTTCTGAGCTCTCTGGTTCCTCTCACACTGCTGATGAATGCTGCTTCTGTAGTACTTGTGGTTGAGACCTGACCACAAGAAGTCCTAAAACCTGAAGTCAATTTTACAAGCCTGAAAAACCTGTCTAAAACCTTAGCAAAACCATCACGTTAGACATAGTTGGTGTTTGTGCCAACTTGTTCATGGAGCAACATTTCTACTGACTTCACTGGGGCAAATACTCAGTCAGGACAGAAATCAGGAGTACTTCTCTCAATGCCACACGAATCTGAAATTGTATTCTCTGCATGAGAGATATCACTAAAGATCAACAGAATACAAAAATGTGTTGAGGATTTTCACCGTTTGGTTTCCTCTAAAATAGAACCAAGATTCTATCTGAACTCCAAAAAACAAATCTGAATCTTTTCCCCTTAGCACTTATTTCTCCAATTTTTGGCACAGACAGGGCTAGACGTGCACAGCTACTGTCATGTTTTACAGTAAACTGTTATGAAGCTAGGTGTGAAGCTCAAGGCAATATTTAATATGGCCTGAAAGGTGTTATCATTTGATAACTGGGTTTGGTCAAAGAATACTCAGTGAATGTGAATAAAACCTGCTAGTCAGTTGCTAGTTTTTGTTGCAAGAACAGAGCTGTGAAATCCACAATGTTTAACTCAGCACTTGAAATCTCCAATAATCTATGAAACTGAGGTGGTTTTATGGTGGCCATGAAAATAGTACTTGTCCCCTTTTCAAGTTTATTTTTTAATCTGAATTTGAAAAACATTATTCTTTTTCACATAAATGGCATTTATGTCTACGTTTTCTCTTTTTAAACTACAAAGACTTGCTTCCATTAAGTAGCAATGATTGTGTCTTGCATCTTTCAGCCTCATACCCAGAACAATGGAGGCAAAAATGGTGACTGTGATTGACACGTGTTGCTGTATAGGCTTGTGCAGTTACAGGCCCAAATCACACACATGGTCATTCAGCTATTTAAGCATAAGGACTTACACTAGCTACAAATAAAAAATGTAAAATTGAAAATGTAGCTTTTTAATTCCAATTTAAAATGTAATTCTGGTTACTAACTTAATCCCTTAACTCTCACAGCTACCAAAGAGAACTGTAGGGACTAGAACTTAGAAAAATAAAAGTAATCACAAAAATTTAAAGCTTTAATGTGCCTATTAGGAAATAACCACAGACATTTCCAGTTGTAGACCAGTCCATACACTGTGACAAACCAACTGATTGTCTTTATTTTTGTATGGTGGTTTGTGTTTTGTTGTCTTTTTTTTGGTATTTTTTTATGGTTTACTTTCAGGCACAAGTAACCTTGCACTTGCTTGGAGTACAGGTCAGCTTTGCCAGCCAGAGAGCTTCCTCATGTGCCTTGGAATGCCTCACTTTTCTGCAGGTCATACTTCCCTAGAGAACCTTCCTTATGTTGGTAATGCGTTCTCATTTATCTGCCTCTGACTTATTTGAGGTTTTTGGCGTGCCGATGAGAGTGACTCAAGTAGGCTCTTGGCCTTTGTGTGACAGAAAGAAAACGTCCTGGCAGCCTGAGGCAGGCAGCCATTTTTTTGCAGAAGCCCCAGAAAACACCAATGAAAGGGAAGGCATAGGAAAGTTAATCACACTTGACTGCATTAATAACTAGTTACACAAAAGTCACATTGGAGCTGACAAATGAAAAACTCACAATGAAAAAGAAGTGGCAGAAACAGCTGCCTAAGTAAGGTCTTGAAGCCCCAGCATGACTGATGCAGTCAGTAGTGTGACCTATGCCATCTGCCACTTTCAAACACGAGCAGCTGCTGAAGTTGTTGATTGAATATACAAGTGTGTACCAGGGAGAGCATCCAACATTTTGCTGTGTTGAGATTTGGCCAAGCCTAAAATTTTCTGTAATTTTTCCAGTACACATTTCTGTTCACTACATGGCCAGACCTAAGAAGGAAAGTATTCTGGAAGACTGAGACTTATGACTATCATCTTCATCACATTCATAATGATTTCAAGAAAACCTTTGAGGCTTAAGTAACACATTAGGAAACATTTGTGTTTTATTGTCACCCCTGCTATGACTTTTTGTTTGTTCCAAAAACAGTTGAGGGAAACATTTTCTTTTCCATTTTATAACATGACAGGGAGAAGAAGAAAAAGATTACAGAAGAGACAAGAATAGGAAATGTTATGAGAATACATGAGGAAATTCCAGAGAATGAAAAAAGAATTGGAGAAAGAAAGGAAAGAATAAGATGAATTATTGAGAGATACGGTAATTTACAGTTACAAATCAGAAGAGATTAAGAACACTAAAATTATATTCTTCAGTTCGTTTGGGACCTTTGGATTTGCCACAGGGATTTGTTTAGCTTTTTCAGTTCTGCTGTTGGTCTTCCACTTCACTTTTAGTGTGGAACCTAGACTTTAAGCAGGCTTCAAATAAAGTTTTTTTCTTGAAATATATAGGCTGTGTTTTACAGAAACAAAAGGAAATGCTAGTTCATATGAGCCAATATTTCCGTGGACATTATGAATATAGCTTTTTTTAAAAATTATTCCTGCCATCTACAGTCATCTACAAACATTAACTAAATCTAAGCAACTGACTCCAGGCTTCTTTCTATATGTTGCACTTTTTGTGTCTTTGGAGATGCTTTCTATGAAGAAGAAAATATGAAATCTAAGCTACCAATCTTTGCCATCACGCCACCATGGAAAGTCCTTATTTCCTAAAGCAAACCTTTATGCAAAAGTGAGTTAGGGTGAGTGGAATAGGCATTCACCTTAGGAACAGAAAAGAGATCTTCTTTACTGCCATTGTCCAGTCTAGAGCACCTCAACTTCTGGAGCAAATTAGACACCATCAGGACAAGGTAGTGGGAAACACCAACAGTGCAGTGCAACAAATCTTTGTGTGTCCAGGCTGTCAGATCTGCTAGAACTCTGTAGCAGAGAGTGTTTTAAGTTTTGAAGACTTTGGCCTAGATGTACCAGCACTTCATCCTTGAGGCAAAAGCAATTGGCAACTTTGGGTAGAAGCAATGCAGATAAAAGACATAACAAGACCTTCGTAAAAGAACAGAGTAGCACATGTTTTGCTTTTTAGGAAAGATCACATCAATTAGTTAGAGGAGGCTCAATTAGTCATAGCCTATCAGCTTGCAACAAGTATGCGTGGTCAGCTCGTAATAACCAATAATAAGGTAACAAAACTATACCTGTACTTGTGAACAGGATAATGACAAGTACAAAAATAGAGGTGTTTTGTGAATAAAGTACTGATGCTCAAAAAGTGGTGTCAATCATTCATTGCCATGGCAGAACTCAATGACTGGTCTCAGGGAGAAGTGATGACCACTCTCTCCAGTCATCAAATGAAAGGGAGCTGGTGGCAGCAGTAAAGAACAAGATCAGATCATCATGTAAAGTGGGGTAGAGACAGCTAAAGGGCTGTTGATACAGCAGAGACAGGTATTACAGGTAGAGACAGCAAAAGCTTTGTTTCTATAACAAAAAAAAACAAAAGTCAGGCCTTTGGCAGCTCTTAGGTGCTTCTCATATGACATCTGGTGGACAGAAACTGAAGAGAGAAAAGCAACCTTACTTTTCAGTGCAGAACTGTGACATCTGTTCTGACATCTGCACTACTCCATCTGCTACTGGTGTGCCTACCTGGTCCCCTCCCTACTCAGCTTATTCCTCTCTAAAGACTGCATTATTACAGTGCCCCAGAATAAGCATGTATTCATGTATTATCCATCAACTGGTTTTGTTTGCACCTGCTTCCTTTTTTTTTTTTTTTTTTTTTTTCCAACCTGTGACTCTGGAGACTAGACTGGAGATAGAGTTTTCAGAACTAAAAAGATAAATTGATATTAACAGCAACTGGGTGCTTTTGTAGTTTAGGATACCTACACAATTTTATGGATGTCTTCACAGGTGGATAGCTATACCCATAGGTTTAAAGGGGTTTATGTCCTGATAATTAATTTACTCTTTCTCTTTTAAACTACTTCCAGTTTGCCTCTCTAACACTGGCTGTCACATGCTTGACACTTTACCACTGACTAGAGATGTCACATTCATGACTCAGAGATAAGGCACTAATATAAAAACCAAACAACTCTTGAGTTCACCTGGAGAGAAACTTTTCCTTAGGGAAATCCTTCTTCTGGGGGTTCACATCCATTGAGTGGATGTTTATGCCTCATAGGAAGACAGGTTGTTTCCTCAGTCATTTCATGGATGGGAACCTTCATGGCTTGGCTTCACGAATGAAGATTTCAGGAGGGCTCTCCCCATGCTTGCTGCAAGGGGCTGATGGCTGATGAGGCCGATGCAGGACAGGCAGTGCAGTTGCAAAAGGCACAGCAGAGTTTCCTGTGATGGGACAGCCAAGGCACAGTTCCTTCTGTACTGTCTTTTCTCCTCAAGAGTGATTCTACTGTGCTCTCAAAGGAGAGAGTGTTGAGTGTGTAGCCAGCACCGTGTTCTTTAAGATTGCCTTCCTCATGAAGACAAACTTCACTGAGAGCAGCAATGTTGATGTTAAGTCATTGCTCAGTTCATGGACAATTAGAGCAGAATGATGCTCAGGATGCCCAGTGTATCAAGTATGGTTCTAATGTTCCACCATGCGAGTGTCAATCTGAACACACCTTTAGAGGCAGGTGTATGCCTTTGTCTCTTTGTCTTTGATGGCATCAGAAGATGCCCATTGACGGTGGGTAGCCAACAGGGTGGGAGGTGGAGATGAGCTTTGGTTTGGCCACCTTTTCTAGGCCCCTCTCCGTGTGGAGCAAGCAGTGCTCTCCTTGAAAAAGGCTGCTTGGTCTCTCAGGATGCTGCTGAACAAGACTGTCATCTCCTGGGTCAGTCTTGATTGACCTAAGTCCTGAGCCACCTGCATGCAGGGTTGGGTCTGTGGCCTCCAGTGCACCTTTCCCTGCCGATTCGACCCCTGTCTGTCGCTGCAGGGATTTACAGGTGTGGGTTCACCCTTCCAGCCTGCACTGTGGCTTTTTTAAGTGAGGGGCAGTGTGTGTGGAACTGGCCCCACCCTTTACTCCTGAGGTTTATCTGCCAGGGCCCAGCAAGCTTGGACAGTGACAGCGAAGCCCTCAGGATGGAGGTTTAATTAGAGTCTCCTTCTCTTAGGTGGATGGCCTTACAGGGCTAAACGAGCTCCATCTGCCTGGATTTGGAGTTAAGAGCTGTCCTTCTCCTAGGACGGTTGCCTGAAGGCTGGTGAGCCCATCCTGCCCATGGACACACTGTGACCCTTCAGTTGTGACCTGTCTGGCACAGGAGACCCTACTGGAGGCAGATGCCACCACCAGCAGAGCTCCCAACCTCACAAGGGCACGCAAGCTCTTCTCCCATGACAAGGGGGTGCCCATGGAGGGATGGATGGGAATACATTACTGTGAAATCATTTTCCTTTGTTTGGCTTTCAGGATCTCAGGAAAATGGGAGACACTGTTGAACCAGCACTGTAACAGATGAGGCTTCTTCCATAATGCTAAGTGGCTGTGATACTCTTTGACTGCTGGTAGTGCATCTTCCAGGTTAACAAGCTGGTTTGTTTTTTCTCTATTACTTAAGCTTCGTTATATGTACAGCCAGTTTCCCTAAATGTTAGTAGATTTAATTTTTTACTTCTTGCTTTATTTCCTGGCTTTATTTTTCTGTGATATATCTTGATTATATCTTGAATGCTTTTATGACGTTTACACATACGTAAGTCACTAACTTCAAACACCAAATTAAGCTGAGAAGGAGAGTGTGTGGGAAAGGTGAGGATGTAATTACCCTTTGTAATTATCCAGCTTGTTTCTTCTGAGTGTAGATGAGCTCTTTATACAAAAGGACACAGAGGCTACGCAGGAGCTGTGGCATTCTATTCAGACTGGTGTTGGTAACACGTCTGGGCTACTGCTGACCGGTGAGGGCACAGCACCAAGGCTCTCTCTTCACAAAGACCAGTGGGCTGGGGGTGGGCAAGAGGCTGGGGGGAAGGAGGGAGGAAGGACACACATAGCCAGGACAGCTCACCCAAAATAACCAAAGGGATATTCCATATCATGTGGTGCTCAGCAATAAAAGCTGGTGGCTTGACATCTACTGCTGATGGGAAGCAGAGTAAATATGCTTTCCTTTGCTTCCAAGCTCAGCCTTTGCTTTTATTTATTAAACTGCCTTTGCTTTTATTTATTAAACTGCCTTTATTTTGACCCACAGGTTTTTCAACTTGCTTTCTTCCATTGTCCTGCTGAGGAATGGGAGTGATAGAGTGGCTTGGTGGGCACTCTGGTTTGGCCACCTTTTCTAGGCCCCTCTCCTTGTGGAGCAAGCAGTGCTCTCCTTGAAAAAGGCTGCTTGGTCACTCAGGATGCTGCCAAACAAGAGTGTCATCTCCTGGGTCAGTCTTGATTGACCCAAGTCCTGAGTCCTGCGGTGGCCTGGCAATGCTAACTCACCACAGGCATATCCTGGTTTAGATGAGTCCTGCTCCATAGAGGGAATAAAGTAATTTCCTGTCTCAGATAAAAGCAAGGGTTCATCTTTATATCATCACCAGAATTTGACGCCTGGCCCCACCCCCAGTGCTTAGAGCCAGAACTAGAGAAGCCTAACTCTATGCTACCTGAAATACCTCTGCCCATGGTTTCTAGGACATCTTCGTGAAGCCCTCAGGATTCTAATTAGTTCACAAGCAAAGTGTGTGGCAAACAATACAGACTGACCATCCAGAAACTGGTGAACTACAAAACAGTATCTGAATTAAATTATGACTGGTGCCACCTTATTAAAAAGCTTGCTGAAAACAAGTGCCTGCCGTGGAGCAATCCCTGACCAAGTTACCAGTTTGCTGATCCTCATAATAGAATGCTGGAAGGTTTAAAAGTCATAAAAGGAAAGCAGATACAAACATGTTCTAGAACACACACTTTTTTCTCTTTACAACCTATAGAGAAGGACAAGCGAATACGTTAACAAGACATTTCAGGGAGCAATCTGTGAAAATAATCCTCCTTAATTTATGCAGATGACTATTTTAAGGTTTTGAAATGTTCTCCTTCACTTGTTAATTCCTATTCAGCGAATAAAAAGAAATCAAATATAAGCACAGTCATAAAATATGAAGAGGGAAAAATTGTCAGGAAAGTGCCCCTGAAAACATCAATTAGGCAATAAAATCTTCATCTTAGGCCATTTGGTTAGCATCTGTGAACACTTTTGTGTTCTGCAGCTGGGAAAGCAACGTTTTGAAAAACCTCTTTAGCTAGCAAAGCCACTGCACAAATAAATTATTTCTATTCTGTAGAAATATTAATTTGAAATCATGAAAAGTTTGATTGATATATGTGAGTGAAAAGCAAGTCCTTGAGAGTTGCAAAAAATGTACTGAATAATGTGAAATTCTTTATTTTCTGTTAGGATAATGAGGATCTTTGGTCGTACTGGAAGGAACCAGTGAAAAATCGCGACAGAAATTAAACTCGAGTTGGCAACAAGAGCTCTTCTGGAGCTGAGAAAGGGAGAAAAAAAAAAAAAAAAATCAGATAGGCCAGACAGATAATCATAGCCAACTATAGAGATAAACAGCTCTTCCCAATGAACAGTCTGCAGTGAGGGCTGAGGAGGACAGAGTGCAGCCCTACAGCCAGCCCCGCTGGCTGCCACACCGGTGATGGATCTCCATGTACAGGACCCTGAGGGACAGCGGGTCAGCCAGCGCTGCCCACCAGGTTTCCGACAGCTCACTCTGCCCCAACACCTGCTTGCCACGTCCAGTCCACGGCCTCAGCTCTTCAAAACACTTCGGGGGACATAGGCAGGACGGAAGAATAGTTTGGGCCCTCTTGAGACCGCTGTCTTCTCCAAACGCTCACCACATCGACCGCAAGCCTGCGGGGCTTTCGCGGCTGCGGGCGCTCCAGAGACAGCTCCGAGCCTCTCCGAGACGGCAGTACGCCTAACACAGGCACCTTTTGGCCCCGGCAACGTGCAGCACACCCTCTACACACAAACCCCGCCTTCCCTCCGTGGATATTCCAGGAATTCGGGAGGATCAAACCGCCGAGGCGCGGAGGCGGGGCGCCGCCAAGATGGCTGCGCTGGCAGCGGCGGTTGCTGCGGCGGCCGGCGGGCAGCATGAGGTAAAGGCCGCGGTGCGGGGCCGCTGCCTCCTCCCCCCCCTGCCGAGGGGGTTCCTGCCTGCGGGCCCGCCGAGAGGCGGCTGCTGAGCAATTTCAGCCCCGTACAAGGTGTAGGGAGGAACCTTAAAAGAAACGTGTAGCAAGCAGTGCGGCTTGCCGGACTGGCCTGGGAATGGTCGCATCGTGACCTCGACAGGCGATTTCATCAGCAGCGTTTCATAGCTGTGGTGGTGTTAGGGATGTGCCAGGTTCCTATGGACGAGAGCTGGCAATGTGTAAGGGATATGAAGCAGATTTCAGGAGTTCAGGTCGTGCTTTTCTTGAGAAAGATGAAGTGGGGGGGTAGGAATGTGCCTAACGCAGGTCAGATGCTGGCGGTTAGGCAGTTGCTGTGAGCCGGCGGAGGCTGGCAGCCGTGGCAGGCAAGGAGGCTGCACTACTTCATCTATTATTGCACTGCGGTGTGCGTAAAGCAAGCTGATGTTGCAGTCTTTACATTTTCTCCTGGAATAATAATACATTTGTGTACACAGTCACCTGCTTGCCGACACGCATCACTCCAGTTTTATACTAGTGTGACTTAAGACAATTTGGATTGTACCGCTGTAAAACTGAAGTGATGCTGCTACTCTGCACTGTGGTATTGCCGGCTTAAAAATAAGCATTTTTAAAAATAAATACTGTTTTTTTAAATAATATTTGATTTTGTTGCAGAATGACATACAGAATGACAGCTGTTCCAGTACTGCAGGTGCTGGTCAACAATTTCAGAACTGGAAGATGAAAACTGAACAAGCTAAGAAAGCTGAAACCATAAGAATTGCAGAAAAGCTAAAAATTCAGTAAGTTAAACGCTTCATAATATTTTTTTCATGCTCTTCTGGAGGTAACATAACTCAGCGTTACAGGTAGGAAATCATGGTAAGGAAACCTTTAAGTTAAGATTTCCTTTTCAGATCAGGCAGACTATTGTGGTTGTTGCAGTTGTTCAGGATAAACTTATAAGCTCCAAAATGCCCTGTTTTTGTCAGTCATCTTCTTTAGTAAGCTATTGCTGCACTACATGCATGAAAAAGAAAGTGCAAATGGCATTACCGAGTTGTCAGTTTTTCTACTTACCTGTGCTTAGCTTTCTAAGGACCTAACGCCCTTAATATACACCAACAAAAGGAGAATTATGGCAGCATTACAACACCTTCCTCAGAGAAGATAGAAAGCATAACATCTAGAATACCTAGACCACTGCTTTGGAAAATGGAGGTTCAAGATAGCTGAGGAATGGATATGATTATATCTGTGTCCTCACGTCTTGAGTAAGTAATAACTTGTGCTGGCAGCTGAAAGAACACTGAAGTTTCATTTTGCATGGATGGGCTTTATGAGGAAGAGTTGACATACCCACCTTGCTGAAGTAGAGGTTTGTATCTGTGAATTGTGAATGGGCAGTGACACATCTCAGAGGTGTTTTATGCTGTCTGAGTGCATCAGCCCCTCTTTGGTTATTCAGGATCCTGGGTTATTGCTCAAATATTCACTGATGGGTAATGTAGGTGTTCCCAAGTATCTTCAGGCAAGGCATGCTCTGTAACTATGATGTATTGTCCTTCTGTAGCTGTGCTGTGAAGGTTTCTAGTGCACAGCGGTGAGATTTGATACTTGGGTCTGGTCTGTAAATTCCAAAGGACAGCAAAACATTTACACAGTGAGCCATAAACTACTCTGGATAGGGGTTTGAACCATACAGCAGCAACAGTGTGCTGAAGCTGCTACTGAGAAACAGGTTTTGTTGGTCTGGGGATGCTGTTGCTTAGCACTAGGAATCTTAGCAGGTGCCTGTACTGTGTGGCACCAATGTCCTGCTGTTCTGATCTCTTAACACAGTAGCACCAAACTAGACAAAGTGTTTAGGACTGCACTATCTGAAGTCCTTTTTCCATCTGCTGTTCTGTAGGACAAACTCTACTTTACTGCTTCTTTGTAGTAAGGAAAAGCATGTCCCGCTGAGTTGTACTTTAAAGCTTCTAACCTTAGTAAGATAGGAAAAGCCACTTAGAGCTCTGTGCTATGCATAAAACATAGTAAATAAGGTAGCAGGAAGTTATTCAAGTGCAAATGAGCTTGAATTTTACTCTTCAGTTGCAGTAGTAATATTAGGAGATTTATGGCTTGGGGAATGTACTGTTTGTGATGGAGCTCCACCTATGTGTGCCACTGCATTAATACTGCCTGTCTCTATCCTTCCTCTTTCTGAAGAAAATGCTCTTCCTTATAGTAACCACACATATAAAATTTCCAGGCCATTTCAGTGTGTGAACTACTGCTTGTAAGCAAGGGAATTTCCTTGTTAATGCCTTTCTTTCGTTCTTGAACAACTTCAGTGTGTAGCTGAAGAAAGATTTTCCTTGAAAACAGCTGTAGGAACAAACCCTTGATTTGTATAAAATAAAAGACACTCCTGTGAACACAGTCTTAGCTAGATACTAACATAGGAAATTCTGGGGGCTTTACTGAGTAGTCAAATCTTGATCAGTGTGGCAATCTTTTTTTCCAGGCTTGCAAATACAGAAAAAGACAGAAATGAATATCTTTACAATAGAAAGTGTGATTTCAGGGTGGCATACAGCATACTAGAGGAACTGGAACGTAGCATGACTGTCAGCAGGAAAACTGAAAGTAAGTGGGAATTTTATTTGCGTTTGTTGTTTACCTTTTTTTTTTTTTTTTTTGACTGTTTAATAAGCAGTAGTTTAGAGAGGTCAGTTCAGAAGGAAGGCAGATGATGATACAGCGTGGTATTTCACCATGTGTATTGTTGCTTATAAAGAAAGACTTACACAGTTCACTTGCATATTCCAAAAGCATAAACTTTTGGGCCTTTCATGTTATTAGAAAGGAGATGGGTGCTGGCCTCTTCTCTCAAGTAAATAATCATAGAATTAGAGAAAATGGCCTGAAGTTGCACCAGGGGAGGTTTAGACTGGATATTAGAAAGGATTTCTTCTCTGAGAGAGTAGTTAGGCATTAGTGTGGGCTGCCCAGAGAGGTGGAATCACCATCCCTGGAAATATTTAAAAAAACATGTAGATGAGGCACTGCAGGACAGACTTTAGTAGACATGGTGATACAGATATTGATGAGTATATTTTATGTATTTTATTGGGGGGAGCATGTTGACAGTTGGATGCAGTGATCTTCAAGGTCTTTTCCAACCATAAGAATTTTGTGATTAACTGTTTTGATCTTGAATGTAGAAGATAGAACCTACAAAATCTTTGATAGAAAGTTACCATTTTAGAAACTTACCAATTTTATGTGTGTACTGCAAATCCAATGTAGTATAGCTGAGGTAAAATCAATACATACTTACTGCAATATAAGTTCTACACACACTGATTTCTGCCTTTAAGTGTAATTTTAAACGTTTCTGTGTTTTCATTTTTCAAATTCTTGCATAATGAATATCCATAGTCTAAATAGTGCTGTGAGATGGTACACAGTCTGTCCTACACTATCTGTTCCATTTATAGTATGACTTCGGGAAGAGAAGTGACTCCCTGGTCACAGTACCTAGATTCTTTCAAAAGTAATCAAATAAATCGTGCTGTGCCTTCTGATGCAGAAGAGCAAAACAAAGTAAGTTTAAGAAGGGACGGGACACATGGAAACAACTAAAAATACACTTACCTTACAAATTTGTTTGTGCTTTAACGTGTGTCTTTCAACTAAGGAAACTTACCATATACAAGTAAGCTAAAAAAGTTCAGAAAACTTTTCAAGGTAAGAAGTGAGCTTGGAAGCATGGATGGCAATACTGTTGTGAGATCATGAAGAGGAGAACAATAAGAGGTCGCAAGGCACTACATGTGAGATGTTAAGTGGTGTTAGAGTATGATCACTTGGGGTCTGTACTAGAACTCCCAAACTTCCCATTTATTATCATCAGGTCTTTCAGCATGATCCACGTTTTTACACTTTTTGAGGTCTCGGAAGGAACTGTTTTAGCTATGCTGTGCCATTTAGGTCTTGGACTCTGCTATCACTTTTGAATCAAATCTTTCCAACGTTTTAGAATAGAAGATACAGTCCCCAGAATCCTTAGTACCTAAGATGTGTCCAGAACTTTATCCTCATTGTTATTGTATTTATGGACTCATGAGAAGCCAAGTGATAAAGTAAATAAGTGGACTACATGAAAACATTGTTCATGCATTAGTTAACACAGCAAATGAATACACCTTAATAAAGCAGTACATTCATGTATGCTTCCCATGTTTTGTCTTCACTGGTGAGCATTTTGAGACCTAGATCACAGTCTCCCTCAAAATTCTAGGGGAGGTGTCGTTACTTGATTAATGGTTTGGGAAAAAACAAACAAACAAAACAAACCTCAAACCTCATTTAATGTAGATACAACTGTCTTGTTCATCCCCTTAGAAAGAAGAGCTACTAAATTTAAAATTTGTTGATGCTGAGTGGGGAGATACATGGCCTGTGCAGTCAGCTGCATGCTGTTACAGTCATGTTAAAATGTGTAGTGTTATGGTGGTTTCTTATGGTCAAACAGTATTTTGTCCCTGCTTAGGTGAAATCCACAGTTTATTTTGGACACTTCATTACTCTTGCTGTTTGGTTTGATTTAATTTAATGCATAAAGAAACTGGAAGAAGTATCAGCACCTTATTTTCTTTAACAGAAGCTAAAATCCTGCAGCAGCTATCAAAAATACAAACCACTGTGAAAAGACTTCAGCGACAATTAAAAGATGTGAAGCCTACACCAGAGTGTAAGTCATGATGTCAGATTTAAAAATCTTTTCCAATGTGGACAGGTTTCCTGCATATTTGGTCTTGTGATTCTTCTGCAGATTCCTTCTCCATTCTGTATGATTTTCTAGGAATTTGGGAAGGGAAGGAGGCAGAAATGTAAGCAACAGTGAAAGACTGTGCAGTTCTGTATAGAAGCAGAGAAACTTACGCTGTCTTACAAGTGGTTTGGATTTGTTTGTTCAGGCTGATGGAAGCCAGGTATTTTCTGTATCTAACTCTCTGGTTTATGTAAAATAAAATTAGTGTTTTACTGCCGTCTAGATATAACTCCGTTTCATCTGGCGGAAGGTCACAGAGTAGGGTCTATGTGGAATGCATGTCTGGCTGTCCACATGGCTTTAAGTGTAAGTTGAAATAATCTATGGAAAATATTGAAACAACTTGTTTGGTTTGAATGTTTTGAAACTTTTGGGACATAGGAACTGAGAGAGGCAATCTCCTGTGATACTTTATTACCTCAGGTGGAGCTTGTGTTGAAGGCTGTCTACCAGCTGAAGGCTTTCTGATGCTAGATAAAATCCATCTAATTTCATTTATTTAGTGTCTGTTCTTTAAAACCACAGATTATCTTCTTAAGCTGTCAACAAAGATACCAAGAACTAACAAGGCATGAAAATTGCATTCAGTGTTTTAGATGATGTAACTATACGATTGTTTTTTAAAGCCAGGTTAGTTAAACTATGTGTTCAATATTTGTTCATAGAGATGTAGTGCTTGTTTAAAAGAGATTCTAAAACTTTTTTCTACCATTAAAAAACAAGGCAGCTGTTTTACTGTCTTTCTCCCTATCATGACCACAGCAGGCTGACAGTACAGGATAAAACCTTACTTTGATGTTTCTTTGTCAGCTCTGTAAAAGTACTGACCTGTAGGTCAATTGCCACAGCCTGGTATAAACCAAATTTGAAGTCAGTAACTGCATGTACTTTAAAAATCTAAAGAGAAAATCTTTAGGATAAGGCTGTCTTATTCTGTGAATAACGTCAAGGTTGTTCAGAGTGAGACTTTTTTAATGGAAATAAACATTTATACTGGGATTTGAATCCCGTTAGATTAATCACTGTGAAATCACACCTGAATAAATGAAAATGTGTATTAAGGCTGTTTGAGATAGAAACGTGTGGCTTTTTGTATTCTGAACTAAAAATGTAGTAGAGGTATCTTCAAGTCCCTGCATGTCTGGATAGTGCTGAGTTACTGGTAAATACTTCTAAAGTATACACTCAAATGACTTCTCAAGTGATACACTCTTCTTTTCCTTTTTAGTTGTTGGCAGGCTCAAGGAAATGATGGAAGAAGTTGAAAATGCAATCAATGCTTTTAAAGAGGAACAGAGGCAAATGTATGTTTATACATGCTTCAGCTATGAGAAAAAATGCTTTTCTAAGACTGCAAAAAAAAGCATAAAAAAGTTCTTTTTTTTAATCAAGTAAACTGTTCTTTTTTCTTACACTTTTGGTAGTGATTCCTGTGGTATGTACATAAAAACTCAAACTATTAACTTCAGAATCTTTATAAAGAGCATTTTAGAGGCACTATTTACATAGCTGTTGCAGTGATCCACCATTTGGCTATGAAAAGGCTTTTCAAAAAAAGGCTGCAGGAGAGATTGGATTATAGGGGTTTTGTTGCTGCTGTAGTTTTGGTTTTTATATGGGTAGGGATTTTTTTTTCCCTTTTTCTCTACTGGTGTCAGGAGGGGATTGAGTCAGTTGGCCAAGTGCCATAAATGTGTTCTTTCACTAATAGGGTAACTTAATTCTGATTCTGTGGTACTTTATTGTGGGATCATTACAACTGTGCTGTCATCTGTGTTACCATTTCAGTTCTTGATCTTTGAAGAATAGCTTTTGTGTGGCATTGAACAATTCCAAAATTCATCTTCAGTGAATGAACAATGACTACTGGTTTTTTTTCTTACATTTCACTGTTCACTTTTCAGATACGAACAGCTTTTGAAGGACGAAAAAACTGCCATTAGTGAGCTCAGTGTCTTTGAGAGAAAAGTGCAGCTGTGGGCCTTAGGCAACTCAACAACGGAAAAAGCTGTGAAATTACCATCAGCCAGGGTCCCAGTTAATAAACCACTCGAAAATAATCTACCTGAAGAAGTAGTAGAGTTTGAAAGATTTCTTCAGGGAACAGGAGGGCGGCAGGGAGGCTGGGATGATTATGATCATCAAAATTTTCTGAAAGTATGGACAAAACACAAAGGAAGGCAGTCTTACATGGATGAAGCCCTTGAGCATCTCTACGGAAGAACAAAAGAAAATATTGAACAGCATGGCAAATGGTATCAAGAATTTCTAATTTTACATGAAAGAAAGAAAGAGGTAAAATAAACCCTCTAGAATGTTTGCAGCTTTAAGAAAAAGTACTTCTGAAATGCTCACGTTTCTTATTTTTGTATTTGCCTCCCTGGTGGTAGTGTTAGGTTGTTGGCATATTAAGAATAGCATCCTCAACTTGCAAAAAAATATTTGTCTTAAAGAATTACCAGTAAGTGTTGACTGAACAAGCCAAGGAAGCTAGATTCTGAGTGGAATTACAGTTCTTGTCACATCTGTCCCTAAAAATGTCTGTCCCACCATACAGGCCTGCCATGGTTTTAACCTGGCAGGCTGCTAAAGACTACACAGCCACTCATGCTCCCCTCCCCTCCCAGGGAGTGGGGGAGAGGATTGGTAAGATAAAGAGACATGGTCAAGATAAAAACAATTTAATAATTTAAATAAAATAATAATAGAATACACAAACCAGTGATGCACAGTATACCAGCTTACCTCCCACTCATCAGTGCCCAGCCCATTCCTGGCTGGCGATCCTGGAGGAAAGAAAATTCCAAAACCGCCCTTCAGGAAGAGTTAAAAGTACTTCCTGGCCAACCCTCTCCTATGCAGTGAGCGTGACACTGAATGATACAAAATGTTCCACCGGACACTTTGTATTCCTTGTTTTGGCTGTGCTCCCTGGCTTCTTGTGCGTTGTTAGCAACAACTGAAAACATCAGTGTATTATCAACATTGTCCTCACACCAAATCCCACACAAAGCATATCACTATTCTAAAAATAGCACTGAGAAGAGAAGTCTCTTCTTCTCCAAGAAGAGAATAAGCTCTGTTCCAGCTGAAACCAGGACAAGGCAATGTTCCTGTGCCATACTGATACAGAGCATTGATTCCATCAATAATTATCCCAGTGATAAAATATACATTGGCATTAAAAAAATAATAGGTGCAATTGCTTGTTGAAGAAAAAATATTAAGACTTGTTTACCTTAAATATCTTTACATTTAAAATAGCATATTGCAGCAACATACATAACTACCCATAGTTCATATGAATGCTGTAACCTAATTTTAGCAGGCACACATTCAACATGTCTGTGTGAGCCATACAACAGAAGAAAAATGCTTTGAGAAAGCAGAGATATGTGCTTTTTTACCCCAAGTTTTACCTCTAGTAGACTTTTCATTCCTGTCTGCAGTTTGTATCTTTGGAGTGTGTTTTCAACGGACCAAATCAACAGGTTCATGAGCAATTTTCATTAAGACCTTTTGGGTTTTTTCCTGATGTTCTTTTGCAGTCAATCAAGAAATGGAAAGAAAAGCAGCAGAAAGAAAAAGAGGGCAAGTTGAAGGACAAAGAGAAATCAGAAAAAATGCTTAAGGAAGAACGGCTACAGTGTGAAGAAGCTCAGAAGCAGAAAGCAGAAGAAAGAAGAAGGCAGCAAGCAGCAATTGAAGCATGGAAAAAACAGAAAACATTAGCACTTGAAATGGAAAAAGCATCACAACTGAAACAAGAAGAAGAGAAGAAGAAGAAGCAGCAACAAAAAGAGTTCCAGCGCCAACGCCACATGAAGCTACTGTTGGAAAGGTATAGCTTGCAGAAGAAAGAAAAGGAGGAACTTGAAAAGCTTGAAAAGGAGAAGAGAGAAGCAGCTGAAAAGGAAGAAAGGAAGAGAAGTATTGCAGAAGCAATTACTAAATTTCAAAAGCGTGTGCGTAATTACATTTATGCATGATGTTGTTTAAAATTTGCATACTTCCTCCTACAGTGTGATCTGTTGAATGCTGTTTAAAACCCAAGCTTCATTCATTTAAATCGATTTTTTATTCACTATTCATTATTTCACCATGTAATAGCATGTTACATACAAGAAACAGTATGAAACTTTATTTTAGATTAACGTGTTCCCTTTCCTCAGTATCTAAATTTTCCAGGATTATTCAAGCCTGTATTTCTTTCTACATACGGGGTGTTATTTACCTTAATGTGCAAATGTTTAGGGAAAAGCAGCTTGGGCTATGTTGCTCTCTATGCTACAGAACACACCAGAAAATAGGAATTATTGTATGTTTGAAGGTCCTGCAGGTTTCAGTACCTGCAAGGTCAAGGCAGGTCCTGTGTAAATTAAATCTGATTAGGGGTATTATTATCAACATTTATAATAGAGTTCATTTTTGTAAACAGAAATTAAACTACTGCAATCCCTTTTTTTAATTTTTCTTTTTTTCAGGAAAAACTATTGGGAGTAGCTACCAACTGTAACTTTATTCAGTACTGACAAAATATTATTCAGTAATGACAAAATAATGTAAATGCTAAAAAAAGAAGAACTCAATACTGTGCATATTTATTTTCATACAGTTTTGTTTACTTCAGAAGAAAAGCTTGCTTTTCCATTTGTTATGTTATTTCAGGATCTACATAAACTGGAGCTAAGGATTCTACAAAAACATGCTAAAGAAGTAGAGAAACAAGAAAAAGAAAAAAGATTGGCAAAGTTAAGAGAGAAGGTAATTCACCAATTCTTTTTGTTTTAACCTGAGATGTGTGCAGCTTGGTTGTTTAAAAAAACCATTTTCCTTCTTGATTTAAAAAGCATTTGTTTTTATTCATATAAGGGGTTGATAAGGGAAAAAATTAAATACTAACTCATATTTGTTATCTGGAGACAAAAATGCACCAGCCATATTTGTTCTTCTGTTAAAAAAATAAAAGTCAGTGATGAACTTAGCTTCTAAACATATTTATTCTGGGTAAAGCATATAGCTTGTCTCATACAAAGGAGCTGCAGTGTGGATGGTAGTTTGTTTGGTTGGTGTTTTTAAAATGCTTTTCTAGCAGTAGTTAGATAAGTGGATTGACTTCCAGTAGAGTTTTGGGAACATTATGTGGGTTTCTGGAGTTGCCTCTTTTACTGATTTCATGTTTCTGCCATTTCTTGTGGTAGCACGGAGAGAAGATTATTTTTGGCTAGCCTGCTGTGTTTTCGTTTGTTTTTTTCCCCTCTGCATCTGTTCATATGATGAAGACCTAATGAGTGTATGCATCTGTTTATCTGTTTCACTCTGAGGTGGAGATCTGTGTCACCAGAGACCCGTCCAGGCTGTACAGACCGACCAAGGGCTGGGAGGAACACACAAAGGAGACAGAACCAGCAGCTTCAGAACCGCTTTTTCATATTCCTCATAGGTAAGGAGGAGACAGATGGACATGTAGCAAAACAAATACATGTTATATATATAAGCTCTTTATGCTTTTTTGCCTTTAGAGCCATCCCGGTCTGGAGACAAGGGTTATAGCTGTGCCCCTGCCTTCCCCCGCCGCAGGACGAAGACGCCCCACATGACCCGTGGAGCGGCGGGCACACCTCGGGAGCTGTCACAAAATTTTTTCGCAGAGTGCATTGTGTAACCTTTGTGTTTTGTGAGTCTCGATTCGGAAGCCTCGTTTGTCAGGGAGGCACCGTCTGCGTGACGTCACGCATTTCCCACTGCGTCACAGACGCGTGGCCAGCGCCGGGCGGGACCC
>JAAWXA010000012.1:10871146-10916879 GCA_038090715.1 Florisuga fusca
CGGGGGGTCCCGCCCCGCGCAGGGGTGGGCGGTGCGAGTGACGTCACGTGGGGGAGGGGGTGGGGCTTTCGCGAATGACGAAATCCGCGCGCGCCGGAAGTGGGCAGTGGCAAGATGGCGGCGGCAACGCCGATCTCTGGCGAAGGGGAGCGGCTGGAGTTCCTGCGGGAGCGGCATGTGCGCTTCTTCGAGCGCTGCCTCCAGGTCCTGCCCGAGCGATACTCGTCCCTGGAGACCAGCAGGTAGCGGGACGGGATCCTCCGGCCGCGGGCGGGCCGGCCTCTCGCCTTGCCCTCCCGGCGTCAGCGCTGCGCCCAGGCGCGGTCGCCGCTTCGCCGGCCTTCGGGGACTCCGGGGCCGCTGCCCTCGGGCTGGCGGGCAGGGAATGGGGAGGCGGGGTGGGAAGGCGGAACAAGTATTGTTGCCTTTCGCCCGGTGCTTTCCCAGCCGCCCGTCCTGGGGAAGCGGCGGCGCTTTCGATTACGGGGGGGCTCTCGCCTCGAAGGAAAACCCTCCTTCAAGGGTTTTCCGGCTGCCCGCCCGGCCCGGCCTCCCGTGGCGGGGACAGCCTGTGGCACCGCGATGTGCCAGCTCCGCCGTGACCGAGAGGAATGAGCACCCTGTCAATCACCCACCAGTAGACGGCTTCCAAAAAATAAGAGTGGGTGCAGGGTTCGCTTAAGCTCCCCGATATCAACGACGGAAGACTTCCTCATCTCTTTAATCTATTTTCAGTCTTGTGCTTCATTCTTCTAATCCACTTTGGAATCCGATTTTAAAATAAGTGACTTAAGCCTTCTGTCATTTGAGGTCAGCCAGCAGAAGACTTGTTTATGTAAGAAAAATATTTGTATAATTTAAATCTTCATTAGTTACTACAAGAGTGCAAATGCTGTAGAATTACTCCTCACTCTGAATCAGAGGGGCACTTGTCCCTGTAAGGGCTTCAGGACTCTTTTTTTTTTTTTTTTTTGATCTGATTGTCAAGATGCACTGGGTAAAAGCTGGGAGACAAGTAGAGGATTTAGTATCGTATTAAATGAGTAAAATGATCAGATACTTTTCACAGTGTAATCTGTTGCAGGTGGTGCTGGGAAGAATGCTAAATTGGTTTAATCAAGTCTTCCTGCAAAATTTAGCTTTATTTCAGGTGTGAGTACAACACAGTATGTACTTACTATGTAAGGACTAGTCTGATTAGTGGTAAAGGATACATAAAGGAACACATGGCTGTATTCAAAAGCTAAAGCCTTTATTTGAGATACGTGAATAACTTACTGAGAGTTAGTTGAAAATTTGGTGTATTTTGAAAGTATTTTAAATTATGACAAGAGAAAGTATAAGACATGGGGTTTGTTCAGCCTAGAGAAGGGAGGATCTGATCAGTCTTATGTTATTCAGAAAGTACTCACAGAGAAAACAGAGGTGCACCCTTTATAAGGGAGCAGGGAGGAAGGGTAGGAGTGGGAACGAGTTGCTTCAGTAAAACTGGATGTAGAAAAACTGCTCGTCACCATTTGTGCACTTTGCCACAAGTAGATCACATTCTCCCCTGGAAGTCAGGGTTCTGGGTCGTCTCACCAGAGGCCGTTTTCCACAGACTGTGGGACTGGTGGTCTCCAGAGGCCCGTGGCAGCCTAAAGTTTCTCTTCAATGATTGATGTTGCCAAGCTCTCACAGTTTGCCACTGAGCTGAGACAAGAGTCTCTGGTTTACATAGGGCCTTCCCCAGTTTCACTGAATAGTGCTAATAATAATTGTTTAGGGAAGCCCTGAGAAATAGATGCCCTGATCTTGTACGTAATAGTTGTGCAGCACTGATAAAAAACACTTTTCTGAAGATAGGAACTGTCAGTTTGAACCTACCTTAATTTTTGGCCTCTAAGCACAGTCTAAGCCTTCAGTTAGAATAAAAATTGCAGATACTTAAATTCACTCACTCTTTGAAGTCGTGAAGTTTTTACACAGGGAGAGGTTTTTCAGTTCTCTTACACCGATTTTTAGATCAGTGTTCTGCATGTCTACGTACACATTTGTTAAAAAACTCTTAAGTGGGAAACTGAACTACTGAACTACCCCAGGGTAGACCTTGAGGGCAAAAAGTTTTCTTTTTATACAAGCTGAAGGTGACGGAGTTAAGCAAGCCTCCAGTGCTGGTACTGCTGCAGAAAGTAATGCAGTTACCCTTCAGTTCTTACCTCCCTTCCTGCATTTGTGTGGTTCTGCAGTGAATTAGATGGAGAAACAATAGAGACTTGTCAAAAAAAAGAAAAATTTAAAAATTAAATTTAAAAAAAAAAAGTAATTCAGTGGGTTGGTTTTGGTTCACTGCACTGCAACAGAACCATCTGTGTTCATTGTCATCAGACAGGGAGTATGATGTTTCCTGCCCAGTGCATACATTCTGAGGTAAGCTCTAGCTGGTGAAATACTTGGAGTGACTACAATGATAAAGAAACTTGATCTCCTTTTCTCAACTTACTGGCTTAGAGACTTCATAGTTGTTTTTGTCTGTAGTTACTGCATGCTGTATCAGCAGCATGTAGTAGGTATAAAGTAGTCTGGTTGATCGTGTTTCATACATGGTCAATCAATACTGGGAGGTTTTGCAGGAGAATGCAGCTCTTCTAGTCTGAAGTCTTCCAGACTGTGGTGGTTCATGGTCTTATTTGTAGCACACTTGGCTTGGTTTCTCAAATAGGTCACAAATTCTTCCTGGATTCTGCTGAGGAACTACTCTTTGCCCCTTCCTAAAGACTTAGACCTCGGTCTGTCATAAGAAATACCTTTACTTGCTTGTCTAGGAGGGGAGCTTAGACAAATGATACCTGTTTTTTAAGCTTTTGGTAGGTGAATTAACTAAATTTCAACTGCCAAGCTTTTTTTCTTGGCTTCCTAAATTATTAAATTAACTTTAAGGTTACTGCATGAAGATGCAGCTAAAGTGGTGCCAAACTTGGGGGTTGCCTGACAGATTCCCCACTGTGGAAATCACTGTATGTGAAGTTTCTACACTTCATCCTATGTGTCAGCTGAGGTGCTGTTAATAGTTGTCCTTGTCAGTTGTTCTTTATTATGTGTGAATTCAAACACTTCCTATGGGCTTTTTAGTCACGCTGGTACTATTAGCACTGAGCATCACTTAGCACAACTAAATGTAAATCACTTCTTAGATTTATCTATCTGATATAAGTATTTTAAAGTGTAGGTGAGGCTCACTGTCTGGCTTGGGTATGCAGCCTTGTGATTCCAAACCTAGTTTGCAGGAGTTTCTATGGCTGGAAGTTGGCACATTGTTTGTGCCACACTGGAAGTAGCTTAGCTGGGTAATGTGTGAAAATTTGGTATGTAAAGTAGTTTCAGTGTAGGACTGTCAAGCTTTGTGAAAATTGGAACATACACATAAGGTATAAAAAAAAACAGATGACTGTAGCTGGACAGTAAATTTTTTGGGTTTAAGTGTTTATAAACCAGTGGTTTTGCTTGAAACAGTGGGTTATTATGCAGTCAGATTTTGGATTATACAGGTCTGATCAATGGCAAATGTTGAAGTGTTAATGTTGTACTTTGAAAGACAACTTTTTAGTAATTGGATGGCTTAAAAGATACTCTTGTTCCATATAGAAATACTTCTGTGTGCAACATACTTTTTTTTTTCTATCTATACTAAAAAACTTGCTTGTAATAATAATAGTAATAATAATAAAGACATTCCTTATAATACATAATTATAATAAATAATGTTTGGCCACAACAATCCCATGCAGCACTACAGGCTGGGCACAGAGTGGCTGGAGAGCAGCCAGACAGAGAGGGACCTGGGGGTTTGGATTGACAAGAAACTGAACATGAGCCAGCAGTGTGCCCAAGTGGCCAAGAAGGCCAATGGCATCCTGGCCTGTATCAGGAACAGTGTGGCCAGCAGGTCTAGGGAAGGGATTCTTCCCCTGTACTCAGTGCTGGTGAGGCCACACCTCGAGTACTGTGTCCAGTTCTGGGCCCCTCAGTTCAGGAAGGAGATTGAGGTCCTGGAGCAGGTCCAAAGGAGGGCAACCAGGCTGGTGAAGGGACTCGAGCACAGGCCCTATGAGGAGAGGCTGAGGGAGCTGGGGCTGTTCAGCCTGGAGAAGAGGAGGCTCAGGGGAGACCTCATCACTCTCTGCAACTCCCTGAAAGGAGGTTGTAGCCAGGGGGGGGTTGGTCTCTTTTCCCAGATGACTTTCAACAAGACAAGAGGACACAGTCTTAAGTTGTGCCAGGGGAGGTTTAGGTTGGATATTAGAAAGAATTTCTTTACGGAGAGGGTGATCAGGCATTGGAATGGGCTGCCCAGGGAAGTAGTGGATTGTCCATCCCTGGAGACATTTAAAAAGAGACTGGATGTGGCACTCAGTGCCATGGGCTGGTAACCGCAGCGGTAGTGGATCAAGGGTTGGACTTGATGATCTCTGAGGTCCCTTCCAACCCAGACAATTCTATGATTCTATGATACAATTCTTATGGAGGAACTTTATACTTTCTGCCATGAACACTTGCCTAATGGACCTGTACCTTTGCAAGGACCTTAGAGTTTCATGGAGAAATTTTTTTAAGAGGGAATGTTAGTGTTCAACATCCAAACAGCTTGTAGTTTTAAAACTTTAGTTTGGAAAACCATTGCCAAAATCATTGCAAATACTGAAGGTCAAAGCAAAAAGATAGTGTGAAATGAAGTAGCCTCAGTTTACTTAAATTCTGCTTCTGAATGGTGACATGATGACTGTAGCAGCCAGTCAGCAGCCTGGTATAAATACCACCTTTTGAGGCTATGCCGTTTTACTGAGATCAGTGTCTGCCACATCATCATTTGGCTGCTGTGTTTTAGTTAGACTTCTTTTGGAGATGTGCTTTGGGCTGACTCACATCACAGTATTTTCTCTTTGTGGTTCTGATGCAGAACCACATGCAGAAATAGAATGGCTGTGCAGGTTTCTGTCCACAACTGCCTCCTCACCTTCAGAGGTCCATCAGTAGATGGCCAAGGTGACTCACCAGCTTGTGAGTTAACTGCAAATTATAACTTAGTCTCCAAAGGAAAGCTGGCTTTGGCTTTTTGTCTTCCTTAGCACGCTAAACTAGTTTCTGCCAGTGAAGCAGCTGTTTCACAATCCATCATCTTATCTGGGGAAAGGAGAGCAAGAATTTCTAGAAGGATAGGCAGATGGAAGTGTAGGAGGCAAAATACACATCCAGCTAATTCCAGTTTTGAGTCAGAACTTCCAAGGTATCATATAGCAAGCTGTCTCAAGCTCCTAACCTAGTGCTGTTGCTTTGATGTTCTGTCATAGCAAGTATGCAGCTGTTTGTGGGACTGTGCTGTACAAGCTAGGTGACTACAATGGCTTGAGGTAAAAACAGAACCCTCAAAGAAGGTGTTGGATAACAGAGATGGTAGGACACGTTTATGGAAGGAGAAAAGCAGTTGGGGAGAAGGATACTTGTGTGCTAGCTACTGTAATCCTGTAATGTAGACTTGGATCAGACTTGCTTAGCTGTACATGTTTAACTAAGTTAGTCGTCTCATCTTTATACCAAAGGACATTAAAAAAGTGCCTCTAGATAATTTATCCTGTGTACCTGTTTACATTGGTTGGTTAAAAAGGAAGCCTTGCTATTTGACATTCAACTCTTAAGCATCTGAAATTGGGTTTGGGACACTGGCAGCTTACTGCAGTTTAGGGAATTGTTCATGTAAAAATTCATCACAGAAAACTAGTGTTCCATATTTTAATAACCTAGTTTACATTGTAGTGGGTTGTGGGTTTTTGTTTTGTTGGTTTTTTGTTTGTTTGGTAAGCGGGCCCTTAGATTAATGTCTGAATTGGCATATTATTACTATATAGAACGAGGGGTGGCTTGTATGAAAAGCCTTGTTGAGACAGAGAAATGTTCATAGTGCAAACCCCGTAATTTTATATAGATAAATTTCACACTTTCTGAGCTAGGTTCTGTGTGCTGCCCCATCGTCAAAGGCTGAGAATTCGTAGCTATTTCTATTTATGCAAACGTTTGTTAATTTCCCCATGACATTTATGGTGGGAAGTGTAAGTCTTATCTTTTTCTTTTAGGTTGACAATTGCATTTTTCGCACTCTCTGGTCTGGATATGTTGGATTCCTTAGATGTGGTGAACAAAGATGATATAATAGAATGGATTTATTCCCTGCAGGTCCTTCCCACAGAAGACAGTGAGTGAGTTTTTAGTTCGTTTTTTTTTTGTTTTTTTTTTTACATTGATATTAACACCTTTACGTTTTTCACCTGGGGAGTAGTTGATGGCTCTTGATTTTTATAATATACAAGACTGACCATCCTGAAGTGCTGTCCTGTTAATTTCAGATAGCAATATTGAGCAAATCCTAGAAATAGATGCCTCTAAAGTAATAAAGCTAGAAAAAAAAATATGTATACAAAGTGAAGCTATAAAATTAATTTGAAGCTAAGACAGTTTAGAATAATAACCATCATCTCTAGGCATCTCAGAGGAACCTTTCCACAGATTCTAAATGAAATGCATATGTTGCGTAAGTATTACAAGTCTATTAGTGATTACGTTGATTTTCATTAATTGCAGCTATGCCAGGAGCCCTGAGTACAGGTGTGTTTATTTGGAACAGTGTCTGGAAAATGAGAGGTGTAAGATAAACACAGTTTTTGCTTTAAAATGAAAAAATCTGTTCCTTAGATCTGTGAAGGTTCAGCTTAGCTAAGGTTTTTAGAAGGAATAATGCTTTTCCTACACCACAGCCATCCTCAGATTGGAAGGTTCAGAGCAGATCCAAGCTGTGGAGGAAGCACACAGGATGTGTCCCTTTCCCAGTGACTTGACACAGATCAGGGAGATGCTGTTTATGCAGGCTAGGTAATTTTGGCAATTTTTCATGTGGCAGCAGAGGTGAATGAGTAATAGCAGTAGAGGGAGTAGAAGGGGGGAGGGAGGTGTGGAGCTCTGCTGCTTGATGCCAGCATGCTGGGTGTTAGGTGCTGGTGTGGGGATAGCTCCAGGCTGGGTTAGACCATCTGTAAAATCAGGAACGTGTACTTTGTAGGTTCAATAGTTGTAGATAGAAAATTAAGCATTTCTTTATCACATCTAGACTAACAATATATTAAAAAGCAGATCTCTTTCCTAAAAGCAGTTACGTGAAATATGATTAGTATTACAAAGTAAGCACGTGAACGTGAAGATAGCTGATGTTTGATTTTTACAGTAGTAAGAAGATCCCTTTTCTTACTGTAGTGACTTGAGACCATCAGATTCACAGCAGCCATTAGCTTTAATAGATTTGTTTTTCTGGTGTTGTATTCCAGGACTGATTATAGAAAATTAGGAGTTTGGATCATGTGATTATTACCACAGTGTTTTTACTCGTGAAAAGCTTCCTGTCCCTCAGCATTAAAAAAATATTTCCCGGGTGTACACACACTGTTTTTAAAAGTTGCTCACTTTCTCATCTTCATCCAGGTCTTCAGGAGTGTATTCCAAAAGAACAGTGATGGTTTAAGAGGTGTTAGAATAGGCATTTTTTGTTGGCTTATGTTTGGTAGTATGCCATAATTCTCTGCTAAGCTTTTTTTACCTACCCAGTGTTTGGAATAGTCTTACTGACAAGAGTCTCCTAGGGAGGGCAGTATAAATAGCAGGCAGATGTGGAGGCAAATAGCTTAGGGCACATCCGAGATGTGCTGCTTTTTCTAGTTATCAGCCCCCACAAGATTGCAGGACAGTAGGTTGGCAGGGTGTGCTTTTGGCAGTATATTCCTTGCTTTTATATATTAAATCTGACCTTTTAACCAGAAGAACAAACTTCCCTGCAATCCTGTATTTCTCTTCTCTTACTTTTGGTAATAACACTGTCTGGTCACTTAACCCCTAAAATTTCAGGATTATTTTTATTCCATTTTTACTTCATCTAGTGGAGAACAGATGATGTAGAATGCAAGTGATACTAGCAGCGGCAAGTTGGATACTGGATGATTAAATATTCAGAAGGGAATATATACCCTTTTGTAATGTCTACTTACAAAAAAATATATCAGCTTTCTGTGTCTTAATTCCCGGTGTGGGCCGCAGTTGTTAATTGGTAGCCTCCCAGCAGCAGCGCTCTGACTCCCTCTTCTGGCCTGTTTTAAGTAGTTAAACTCTGGCAGGCTGCAGTGTGAAGCTTTTGCTTTCATAATGTCTGTGCATCTCTAGTTAAAGAGAATGGTTTCTAGCTTGGTGCATCAGAATCTTTACACACCTTTACTCTACTTTTAAAGAAACATTCTATTATACTTTGACACGCATGCTGATAAATCTCTCCAGGAAAATTCTATTTTCAAACATTTCTATAATAACACTGTTATGTAGTTTCTGGAATGATGAATTCCAGTAATCTTGCATTAACAAAGCATGTAGTACTTTATGTAAGTCTTCATTATTTTGGCTCTGGGACCAAAAGCCTATTTAAAATGCATATTTTAATTTTGAATATATTTCTGTATTCCTGTGTATATCTTGTTTCTTTATTTTTGGTGGCATCACTGGTTGAATTGCTAAAATAAGCAACACCAGAATTCCTGTAGTTCTTACCAGAAAGATCAGTTTCTCTGCAGTTCATGTTTGTCCCTCCAGAGCTTCCATATCCATAACATTTAGGTTGATTTTTATTTAGAGACATATTTTAAGATATCAAATTCAAATTATTTTGAGAGCTGTTGTTGGCTCATAGTCATTTTTCCAAAGGATGGGAGACAGAACAGTTGATGCTTTGCAAACTTCACATGTTTGTTTGTATCAGTAGCTATTTTAAGTAGATGTATATCTGGGATATAATGAATTTTTTCCATAATAAGCCTATGTACTGCTATGTTTTGGGTTTATGACTGAAGCAGAATTGGTAACATGCCAGTGTTTTAGCTATTGCTGTGCACTGCCTGTTGCAGCATAAAGGGTCTCTCTTTTTCCCCCTCTGTGCTCCTTTGCTCCACCAAACACAGGCAGGGGACACGGTCAGGACAGCTGACACAAGGGGTACTCCATACCATCTGGCACCATGCTTAGCTGGAAAAAGGTTAGGGAAAGGAGGAGAAGGGGAGTGATGTTTGTGCTGGAGGCATTTGTCTTTTATGACATGCTGAGACCCTGCTTTTGGGGGAAGTGACTAAACAGTTGCCTGGCCAATGGGAATTAGTGAATTAATTCCTCCTCTGATTTGCTTTTGCCCACAGCTTTTGCTTTGCATATCCAACTAACTCTCTCTCAGTACACAGTCTCTCCCCTTCTCTTGTTTTCTCACCCTCTCACTGGAGCAGGAAGTGAGTGGGTGGCTGTGTGGATGCTTAGCTTCTGGTTGGGGTCAGCCTGCCACAACAGGGTGCTACAGCACCTGGTACAAAGTTTTTAATTTGTTGGTTTAGAATACTTGTTGAAGACTTAAAACCTACTGTGATAGTTTTAGGTAGTATGTTTGTATTTTCTAGTATGAGATAGGTGTGATGGCTAGTGAAGGCTTCACTTCAGAGGTTTATACCCTTTGAAATTTTATGTGAAACTAAAACTCATGAATGCAAAGTGGTGAGATCTTGATCTGAGTTAGAAATGAAAATTGAAATGCACTAAAGGAAGCTAATGATTAAGGTCTGTCAGGATAGACTGTTCTGTCATTGTAATCCACAATTACAATGATTTATTGTAATTGTGATTCAAAGAAATAATTGTGTCCTCTACATAGCTTAATTTCAGCTTAGTGTTACTTTCTAATGTGTTTTAACCGCAGTAAAGTGCAACTGGTAGCAAGGTGAGAATGGGATGTATTCCAGTTTTTTGCCTGTCACATTTAAAAACATAAAGCATAGTGAAACCAGAGCTGCATACTAAAATTACCTGATTTAAAAGATTACAAACTTCTTGGCCATATTCATCCACAATCCTCCCCCAGAGTAACACTGGCACTTGTTTGACCTTGCTTGAGAGCTGGTTTAGGTTGTTGAAGTGGCAGAAAAGCATGCATGTATTTATCTACAGCATGCATCTGCTGATCTGGGGATAGTTTTGTGTTGTAAACTGTGTTGGCTGGGAGTGCTAGTGGCAGCCCAGTAAGGGAGAGACAGGAAGATTGCATGTTTTGACAGCTGCATGCTTCAGTGGCTTTGTACCAAGGAATGGCACCAAAAGGAGAGCTGAGATACACCTCATTTGTGGGTCTGAATCCCCAGCACCTGTGCATAGCAGGCTGAAAGCCATTAGACTACAGCAGGGACCTAAAACATTCTTCTGTCAAAGTTTAAATTTAGATTTGTGATAATGCTTCTTTCTTGCTGTGTGAAAATAATGGGTTAAATTGACTCATTGACTGGCTTTGAGATAATTGTTACGTGTGAGCTTTCCATTCATGTGTTTCCTGAGCAGAAGTAGGAATTGTCCTCCAACACAACCTTCTTTAGTTTGAAGTATTTATCTGCATGGATGTTGGAGTTACATTTTAAATAATGCAGCTTTGCATTTTTTGACATATCTTAGTAATTTGATTTATCAGAATAATTAACTTCAAGCCTTAGTTGAGTGAGAATTGCTTAAGCTTACTTTTATCTGTATGTACTGACTGTGTCAGCCTAAGTTAAAGCTACGATTTTTATTTTATTTACATTAGGATTATTTCACATTTTAATGGTGAATGTAAGCTTGCTTCTGCACTTGTAAAAGTGAGAGACTTGGATATAGATAAATGCATAGATAACCTGAATGGGAAGAGGTAGAGATCAAAGTTATCAATCTTTCCATGGAAGACATATCGTAAGAGGTAAATAAAAAATTACCTATCTGTAATAGAAGAGCTCCCAGGATAAGCCATCTATGGTCATCACTGAAGCTCTGTTACACACCTTAAAAACTTTGTGGCTTATGCCCAGATAAGTAAGGTGGGTTTTGCCACAGGAAAGTCTCAGGTCTTGATTTAGGCCTAGAGTCTTTTGGATTTGAAAGGGATGGGGTTTTTTTAGTTCTGTTGTTAAATGTGGACAGTTATTCCAGGTATGTTTTGTTCAGCTTGTGGTAGTCATGCACCTGTTGATGAAACATTTATTAGTTTTTGCTGCTCTTTTAGGAAGTGTTTAAATATGCTTATATCTTCAAAGTGAACACTAGGTGGTACCATTTCATAACTGCAGTTATACAGTGTCCTTAGGGGACTGTGTTGGAGCTGAACAAGTCGGTGTTTTTTTATTCAAAGGGACTATGATTGTATCCTTTTTATTAAGATATGGTTGATTTCTAATTCTGCTTCCAGCAGGCTGTTTATGGTTCAGGAAAGAAAATACTTCGACTAGCACTACTGAGCTATTACATAAGAGGTACATGTACTTTGCCATAAAATAGTAAAATAAAATCATCTTCATAGATGGTGATATGCATAAACTGGAAGACTATTTTTTGCCTAATTTCCCTTTGGTTTCCATTTTGTTTTGAACTTGTATGTTCACCGGAAGCGAGAAAAAAAAATTGAGACATGATGTCAATGTGCCAGAGTCATCTGGTTAGAAATGAGCTGTTTTCACTTCCTGTTTTAACATTTCCTTTATCAGCTCAGCATTCTCTTTTACTATTTCAAGAATTCTGAATAAAATTAGCAATTCACTTGTAAAGCTAAAGGTTTAGGAAGCATCTGTTGCATGTCACATTAATGACAGGGGTTTTTTATTTGAGAAGGAGATATAATTCTCTTTAAAGATTATGCAGGAGTAAGGATATTGAAGACCACACTGTTCGGTTTTTCCCTGCAGCCAGTGTATAGAGTCCAGTACTGGAGATAAGAGGTCACTGACATAACAGATTTTAACTCAGTGATTATAAAATATGTTAAAATCCAGCAGTTTAAAATTACCAGTGCTGGTTTTCAGTTGGTAGCAGTTTAGTAATACAAGAAAAATTTTAAAATATTACATTAAAAGTGAAGGGCTAAAGGGAATAATAGATGATTTCTTTCACATACTTTATTTTCAGGCTTTCTTTTTCATAGTAGTTGTCAAGGCAGAAGCCAATCAAACTGACCCACAAACAGCACACTGCGCGTGGGTTTCACACTGTAATTTCTACCCTGATAATGAATTAAAAGCAACAGTCTAAAAGCCTGATGATGGGATCAGCTCTTCTAGGATGAATGCTTCCTTCTAGCAACTGGCAACTGATTCTGTTTGACTGTGGAGTTGTTTTAATTGTAGCATGTTTTCATTTGCAGCAGGTCAGTGCAGCTGTGTGCTAGTAGGCTAGCAATTATTGTCTTGTTGAAGGGTTTCTGTCATTCAATTTTGTAGTTTACTCAAGCACCCAAGACACCAATTCACCTTCACAGAAACCACAGGGTGTTAGGGATTGGAAGGCACTTGGAGAGATCGAGTCCAACCCCCCTGCCAGAGCAGGTCCCCACCTAGAGTAGGTCACACAGGAACACTTCTGCGTGGGTTTTCAGTGTCTCCAGAGAAGGAGCCTCCACAACCTCGCTGGGCAGCCTGTTCCAGTGCTCTGTCACCCTCTCAGTGAAAAAGCTGTTTCTTATATTTACATGGAACCTCCTGTGCTCCACCTTGCATCCATTACCCCTTGTGCTGTCATTGGGTGTTACTGAGAAGAGCCTGGCTCCATCCTTCTGACACTCACCCTTTACATATTTAGAAACATTGATGAGTTTACATTAACATCCTCAGTTTCTTCGAAGCTGAAGAGCCCCAGCTCCCTCAGCATTTCCTCATAAGGGAGATGTTCCACTCCCTTCATCATCTTGGTTTCTCTGTGCTGGACTCTCTCAAGCAGTTCCTGTTCCTTCTTGAACTGAGGGGCCCAGAACTGGACACAGTATTCCAGGTCAAGACAGGGCAGAGTAGAGGGGGAGGAGAACCTCTCTCAACCTACTAACCAACCCCCTTCTAATGCACCCCAGGATGCCATTGGCCTTCTTGGCCACAAGGGCACATTGTTGGCTCATGGTCATCCTTCTGTACACTGCAACCCCCAGGTACCTTTCCCCTTCACTACCCTCCAACAGCTCAGTTCCCAATCTATACTGGTACCAGGGGTTGTTCTTTCCCAGATACAAGACTCTACACTTGCCCTTTTGGTAACACAATATATTTCTCCCTGCCCAACTCTCCATCCTGTCCAGGTCCTGATGAATGGCAGCACAGCCTCCTGGGGTGTCAGCCACTCCTCCAGTTTTGTGTCATCAGCAAACATGCAGACTGCACTTTGTTTCCTCATCCAGATCATTGAGGAGTATGTTGAACAGTGCTGGTCCCAGTACCAACCCATGAAGGACTCCACCAGATACAGGCCTCCAACTAGACTCTGCCCCACTGACTACAACTCTCTGACTTCTTTCCTTTAAACAGTTCGTGATACACCTCACTGCCCTGATCATCCAGGCCACATTTCCTCAGTTTAGATGTGAGGATGCTGTGGGAGTTAGATGCTGCTAGTTTAAAATTATAGGTTGTTTGTCCTTGTAAATGTTACAAAGTATCATAAAACAATTCTTCTTGGGAACAGACTGTATTATCAGGCAGGAATTCAGAGAGGAAAAAAAAAAAGTGTTACTTGGGCACTTTTGGAGGGTAGCAATCTTTTTTTAATGTGTGTGTGAGGACAATTATGTGCTGGTATAAATGCTGTATTTCCATGAATCCAGAAAAATACAGTCTATTGCTTTTTCATTACAATAAGATCAAGCTTGCTTGTGTGGGGTTTTTTTCTTTGTTTGTGGTTTGGTTTTTTTTATTAGAGTGATAATAAACTGAGGTTGATAACATGGTGAAAGACATACTGGAGACTTAAGTGATACTGTGAATAGTGTTGAACTAACAGGTTTTGATCTTGACTAGAGAATTACGGCTTTTAGAGAGCAAGATGAGTTTAGTTGAGTCTTATTTTTTTTATCTTTTCCAGGATCAAACTTAAATCGCTGTGGATTCAGAGGCTCTTCGTATTTAGGGATGCCATTCAATTCCTCCAAGGTCAGTTAAGTGTATGTGCAAAATATTTTCAATTAGGCAATAAATAATCTTGTGTCTTTTTTTTATAATACTAACTGCATAATTACATAAAATCTGCAAGGCAGGGATCTTTGCACTATTGAGTACACTGAAATATTTGCAGACCTTTCAAGAAACATGCATAAGAAATACATCAAGTTAGTAACGTTTGAGTTTCCAGGGCAGTGAGGAAATTTGCATAGAAACTGTGGCTTGTCACAGTGCCCTCTCCCATTCTCTGATCTGTTACTGAGGCTGGGAGACTTCTCTAACTCAAGAGCTATCATTTGGTAGAGAAGGTCAGAATAGCATGTTATTAAGTTATGTGCACATTCTGTTCTTTGATATTCCTCTTCCTCTGATGAAACGTGCACATTTGTTTGCACCTGATACCCATTCAAACTTAAGACAGGGCTCTGCTGATCCCAGTTTGTTGTAACTGTAAGAGCAGATGCTTTGAAGCTCATGGAGAAGTTCAAGGAAGTTAACTCTGTATATGAAAAATGTGGTTAATACAAAAGAGAAGGGAGGGGAGCGGGACTGCTAAAGATGAGTTGTCTCTACACTGGGTGCTACAACAGCATGAGACAGGCAAGGTAATTTGTCTCTTGGTTTGCATTGGTATTTGTCCTGTTTTATGCTACAGATGGCATCTCCAGTGAGCTTAACAGTAGTAGCAAGATTAATTCATCATCTGTTTTAATTGAAATTAACCCCATTGGCAATATACCCACCCACTGAGCTTGAAGGAAAAAAGGAAAACTGCTTAAAACCTAAAACAGTTTGGGATCTGTAGTGGTGATGTACTGGGATACTTTGTTAGAAATTATGTTCAGTGATTTCAGTATAGTTGTGTAAGGAGAAGACTGGTTTTACTTGGAAGTTTGTTGCCTTTGATAATACCTAAAGAAGTGGAGTTTACCACACTATTATTTAGTGTAATGTTATAAAATCAATAAAAACATAATTTTTCCACGATGATAAAAATGTATCAGTCATGTTTCCTCAGAGGGACAAATCATGTCCCTACATGATATGGGACAGTGCCATATCATGTAGTATATTAAATCAGAGTGTGTTTTTGGGAATCTTTTTCAAATCCAGTGTAAAAAGCTTCAAGAGTGAGTTCTGGATGTAGTTCTGAGATCTTGCAAAGGCCCCTGAAGACAGTAAGTCCATAAGATTGGCAAAGCATTGTTATCCCTTCCCAGTGCTT
The DNA here is from genome assembly GCA_038090715.1 of Florisuga fusca. NCBI lineage: Eukaryota > Metazoa > Chordata > Aves > Apodiformes > Trochilidae > Florisuga > Florisuga fusca. Next base: position 10,886,405 of record JAAWXA010000012.1, read on the forward strand.
TCTTTTGTTTTAATTTAAACTTCAAGTAGTTCATGTTTCATACTTAGAAGTTTTCTTCAGGTAATACGTCTCGTTCAGCGTCTCATAACGTATTAGCCAGTTGTCAGAGCAGACTCAATGTAACCTGTGTAAATTAGCTACAAGGTCATTATCTCAAGAAAAGTGTTTCCAAATGAATATGCTTTTTATTTGAGCATTGCAATACTTCGTGAACTGCATCTGTGTCAGAGGGATCAAATCTGCTTGATTTACTAGCATACAAAGTATTTCCAGCACTGTTGTCCTATGTTGTTTTGAAATAACTCAGAAAAGAAAGGCTTGGAAATCCACTGCAATGACTTTTAATTCTGGTCAAGGTAATTTAATTTTTCTCTCTTTTCAAATGTTCTATTAAATCTGTATCTTGATGAAAAATTCCTGTAAAAGCACCTAAGAATTTTGGGTTTGCATTGGCAGTTACTATTAAGTGCCACAACGGCGTTTTCATTCTTTAACTCTGAGAAACTGCTGTACTGGAGGTAGCCAAATGTCTTCTGTCACTAGGGACACTTGAATATGAGAGAAAAAAGGAAGGAGTGTGTTAGAATTTGTAACTTTACCAAATATTTCCAAGATGGCTCATTTGTTTTTTGGTTTGGTGTTTTTGTTTGTTTGTTTGTTTGTTTGTTTTTGGGGGGGTGGTGTTTCTGTCTTGGTAGTGCAGCTCTTTGGGACTGTAGTGAAAGTTATGTAAAACAATATCCACTTGACCAACTCACCACATAAAGCTTTAGGAAAACCCTAACAGTATTAACTAGTTAATAGTGCCACTGCAATCACTGTGTTTAAGCACAAATAATTTTAAATGAGGTAATAGTTATTTCCTGAAACAGCTCCAGGTTTTGCAGTCTCTCTAATATGGTGTTGTTTTAGTTAAAATTAGCTTTTTAATTTAGGGGTGAACAGTATCCTTAGAGTTTCATATAGGCCTAGTCATTTCAATCTCTTTGAAGGGTTTTGAATCAGTTTAGGGGCTAGATTGAAAGCCAATGACTTGGACCTTTTTTCTAAGATTGCGACGCACAATTTACTTGTGAAAAAATGGTATTTTGTGATCCCGACACAATCTCCTGGCTGAAACAGTCCATGTTTGTAATACTGATGCCAGGTATGAGAAGAAAGCTTTTTGCAAGTGGTACTCTGCCCGTGCAGGGTATGTTTAGTGGCATTGTTTGGAGAGATTTTGCACATGCTCGTGCAGCACAGCGAGTTTGATGGCCCTCTCTGCAGTGATCACTAGGAACTGTTGGTTACCATGAGTTATGTGGAATTAGCTGTCCAGGGTAATGTGGTAGGGAACATTGACACATCAGTGAGACAGATACAATGTTGGAAAGCTTCCCTTCACCTTGCATCTCTGAGTGTTAATTTTTTTAACGAAGGCTCAGGAGCCAGACTGCAACTGACATGAGTTGTGAAATGCAGATACTGTGGGCAATGGTATTGCAGCACCTATTGCCCTCCAGACTCACTCCTGTTGCATGGAGACATACCCATACTGTATTAAGTGTATTTCTTTTGGCCGTTTAGTTTAAGTATTTAACAATCCACCTACAGTTTTAACAGCTTCCTTGTTGCTGATTTTTGAGATGTAACTTCTGCAATTCTGAAAATAACTTCATTCTGTTGACCCCTGTGTCCTTGCCCCGTGGAGCTCACTCTGAGGTGGCTGAAGCAGTGAGGTTTTCTGTGCTTAGGCTGACTGTTTTGGTGCTGCTGTTGCTTTGGTCTGGAGTGTCTCTGAGGCAAAAGTAGTTAGTTTCATTGAAGGCCTGCTTGGTTCATAATACAGAACAAAAAAGGAGCTTCTTTTTTACCAAGCCTGAAGATGCCAGTAAAAAAAAAAAAAAAAAAAAAATAAGGTGCTTTAACTATAATGTCTTTGACAAATTTGGGATAAGTGTTGACACAACGTCTGAATTACTTTGTCCATCATAGCAGTCTAGCAACATTTCTCCATGGCCATGCAAATTTAATGTGTATTTGCAGTTGTCTCATGAGACCTTTCAGCCTTACTGTAATCTTTTGTTTTTAGAGAAGAAATTCCAGTCCTTCTTTGTGATATCAAATTGTCAGTGAGTTTCTACAGATTTTATGAAGTTGCAATTTTACGCAAGATGTACTGTTTTGTTGTTTTTTGGTTTTGGGGGGGCTTTTTTTGTTTTTTGTTTTTTAATTGATTAAATGTCTGATTATTCTGATTGTCTTGTCAAGAGCATCTTGGTACTTGAGTTCAGGTGTTTTGTTGCATTAGTGTGTAAAGTATATATTGGTCTGTGAAGGTACAACACAAAATTTGGTAATCACAATGAACTTCAAATAATTACATGGAATGTAGAAGATACAGTGAATTCCAGTGCACTTAGATTTTTAATTTTATTGAAATATTGACCATAGTTGTTGTGATTTTACCCCTGAACCTATGTTCTTGAGACATTGACTGCATTTAGTATGTTGGATGCTGTGTCATTTTCACTGTCTTGTTTTAGTAATTACATATCAAGATACATAGCAGTGTACCAACTTTTCACACAAAGAATTTAATTACTTGCCACATGATAGTCCTGTGATACGGGGAAATTTAGCAATAGAAGTGGTTGTGTCACCTGTGAGCATCTGCTTTTGAATTCTCAGATCATCTCCCTGATTGCACACGTACTGATGCTTCAAAATCTTATATCCTAACAGGCTTTTCTGCATTACTTGTACCTAAATACTTGTTTCAAACAAGTGCTGTTCAAGGACAGAAGCAGATGGCAGTAGTAGTTAATTGTGAAGTTTATGATTGTATGTACAGGAAACACACTGTTTGCTTGATACACCTATAGTTTGTACTATATAATAAAACCACCAGACTTGCAAAGTTTTGTATAGCTCTAGTGTTGCTTAAACCTGTATTTGAAAAAGCAGTGTGCTCCTGCTGTGTGTTGAAATGTGACCATAGGAAAGGAAGTATAGATAGAAATTGTACATTGTCCAAGTACTGTAATCATTAATACAATGTCTTTGGGGAGGATGGTATTATTTAGCTTCATGAGCATACAGTATATGTGGATGTAACACCTCATCTGCAGCCTGTTTTCACTGCAGTGAGTAATAGTGTAACAGATACTTAAATATAGTTAATTCAATAAATAATATGAGCCCATGAGTTAAATATGTCTGTAGGCTACCTAACTACTACAAAACTGTCCAGGCAACATGGAGTTAGCAAGTGTATGGAAAATAAAATTTAAAAAAATAATTTCATGAGACAGGAGTTTTCAGTTACTTTAGGTAGACACTGTGTGAAAGAATGTTGCTTGGAGGAGAATGTTGTTTGAGAACTATAGATGTCTTAGAAAATTTCCTGAGTATCGACAAATATTTGCAGTAGGTAGAACATTTGGAGAGAGTTTTTATATATACCATTTTAAAAAGCAAGTCTGAATATCCTTATAATAAGCATTCCTTGCTTGGTGAAATGTTATCTTCCTCTAGAAATGTTATTTTCAAATGTGAAGTTTAATTCGTTCACTATAGTACTGTGAAGTTATTCCTGGTATCAGTATTGATCTGACCTGAAACAGCACTGGGGAATGGCTAACATTGATTTGGATGCTCTGGCATTTTCTGTATTTGTGTGAAATGAGGAAAGGCATCTTCTACACTTCCCCTGCTCCAGGATATTCCAAGTAGGAAGACATTAAGTGTTCTCATTCCATTTTTACTTCAATTAAATAGATGTTCAGAAACTTAGTTTTCTTTATAGTTGCTGGGACATTCTGTAAGCAGTTGGGCCTAATACTGGAGAGCCTCTGCAGATATTTCCATTAACTAACGTGTCTTATATTTCTTTTGACAAAATACATTTTAAAATCTAGCTGCAGAGCTGGGACATACAGAATTTGTTTCAGGGCAAGAAGTAGTTCCAGTTTGGCTTTCCAAAATAGAGTCTTGCTTTCCTTAAAAGTAAGTTATTCAGTTACATTACACTGAATACTTCTCTGAGTCAGGGCAAATTTCTGTCAGCCTGGATTTTTGGAGTAGAATTTTACATTTTAAATAACTTGTGCATCAAAAAAGTTCAGGGGGTTGTAATAAATATTTTATGGGGAAACCATACTGAAAAGAAGATTTCTAGTTCTGTTGGGTTTTAAATCTCTAAAATTGATATGAGTTCAAATAGTTCCTTCTGGCACTACAGCCTGTTAGTCATTCATGTTAGAAAAATGTGTTTCATGACTGCAGTAGATTATTCTAAGCTTTTTGAGAGCCCAGCTGTTCCCCATGTGGCAGGGGTAAGTTTGGTTTGGGACTGGTGCACCTCTTACAAGGCAAGACTGAGAGACCTATGAATGTTTGGTGTGCAGAAGAGAAGGCTTGGAGGCATCTCATCACTGGATACAGATACCTGCAAGGAGGATGGACCCAGGCTCTTTCCAGTGACAGGTCCAGAGACAATGGGCACCAAGTGAAAGGCAGGAGGTTCCCTCTGAACATCAGGAAACACTCTTTCACTGTGAGGGTGACTGATCAGTGGCACAGGTTTCTGAGAGGGGCTCTCCATCCTTGCAGGTGTTTAAAAGTCATCTGTTCATGTTCCTGGTCACCTGGCTCTAGTGGCCATGCTTGAGCAGGGGGTTGGAGCTGTGCTCCATTTGTGCTCCCTTCTCAGCAGAGTCCAGGGATGGAAAAGAGAGGCACAGCTCTCAGTGCTCACTCCCTTGTTCCCCTTCTCAGAAGCATAGCTAGATTTTTCACAGAACTGCTGCAGCTACTGTCACCTTGTTTTATGCCTTTTTTTAGTTTTGTGGTTTTTGGGGTTTTTTTAGAAGCAAAGCTTGTGACTTGCCTGAAAAATGCCAATTACACATAACAGTCTTAAATTTGGTTTTCTGTTACTTTTTACATGCTTTTTATGGTGGAATGAAAAATAGAAATGCAACTGATTGGGCAATAATGCTAGTCTACTGCAATTTAAAAACTTGCTTGTTTCTACTATTCAGTGTTTAAATAGTTTTTATGCTGTTTAAAATAGTTGTCCTTCCAGTTGCTGCAAACTGAACCATCCCAAGTATCCATGAGAAGCTAATTTGGTATTGCCTCAGCTGACAGAGATTACTACTAATCTTTCACACTGCTTTCTACTTGTAGATCATAAGATTGTACCATCTTTGTTGAAGGGACCACCAGAGGTCTTGCTGTTTAACAGTCCTTACCCAGCTGCCAGGAAGCTAGTCCCCAGTGGTGTGTCAGGATAGCCTCACTTAAGAGAAATTTAGTGCCTTTAGTTTAACTATCATGTGTGAACGAAAGTAATTTTTCAAACTTTTTTTTTTTTTAATGAAGTTTGACTGTAATAAAAGGTGTTCTGATGTTTCAGTATTTTTTTTTCCCTCCCTTCTTTTTCTAGGGTTCGGGTGTATTTCATCCCTATGACAGTGGGCACATAGCAATGACTTACACAGGTCTGTCATGTCTGGTTATTCTTGGAGATGATTTAAGTAGAGTGGATAAAGATGCCCTACTGGCAGGACTGAGAGCTCTACAGCTGGAGGACGGAAGGTAAAAGATATTTTATATTCTTCAGTTCTCTGGAAGGTTAATAGATAATGTGGAGTGAAACATTTGAAACATAATCTTATTAAAGTAACTTTATAATCTGTTATTTCTGTTAGGAAATGCTTCAGTGGATAATGAGTCATAAAACACATGCCTGTTAACAGGACCAAAGAGCACTTTGTATAGAGATTTGCTTTTTCATTGGAGAATGGTGATATTTGCTTAGGACTTTGCTAGTACTGCTTAGATATTTGCTACTACATACTCATTACTGGAAAGTTAATGGGTGGTTTGTGTGCTGTTTTGGCCAAATGGCTGGCTGTCACCTAGACATCTTCTATAAGTGAAACTTTTTTTTTTTTTTTGTCACAAAACTATAAACAGGAAGTTTTGCATGTGTTTTTAGAAAGAAAAAGTTAACAGAAGACTTGGGTGTTCAGGATATATAAGTGGTGAATATGAACTATATGGTGTACTGCTTTGTTACTTAGAACAGCAAACTGTCCTTAATGGGACAAGTCTAATGTACAGATAGATACAGATACATATACCTGTATTTATGGAGATGCCTGTTACATTGTTTCAAGCATTTCTAGTGTATGTCAGACCATTTTATATTTTTTAAGTATATCCAAAGGGAAGGGGTTGCTCCTTATAACCCATGAGCATCTTGAAGTGGTTAATTTTCTTCTTTCCTGATTACAGTAACAAGCTGCATGCAGTTAGCCTCTTCTGCATCTTGGTATTGTGTGTGGCTTTTATGTACAGACTGGTAAATCCTATGCATGATCCTGTGATTTATATTCCCTGCTGAAGAGTGACAGCTAGCCCTTGCAGGGAAGGGAGAATGCTTTGTGCTGGTATAGAATGCTTTTCTTGGCAGCAGTTGATTTCTGGTGTGGCAAACATTTCGTACCTATGAAAACTGCTCTTACTGCTCCCATAGGGTGAGGATATGTGTGAAGGCCATCTTGTTGTATCTTCTTACCCTAGTTTAAATATACTAGTCATAATTAATAAGAAACAGGTGTAAAAAAAAAATAAATCTCTTTTTACACTATGACATTATGAATAAATGTGTGTATTCTAATTTGTGCATAACCTTGGCTGAAAGTGATTTGAAGTATCTGGGTATCAGATTGTGACCTGTGAATGGGGCAAAATTGTAAGCCACAATATTAGCATGTGTTAAGAAGTGTCCTGGTTTCCCAAGATGTCTTGTGCCATACCCAGAGAGGAATGGAATTCATCCCTATGTGAGCTGCAGAGAGCAGCATGACACTATGAGGGTTAGGAGAGATGACAGTATCTCCCAGTACTACTTTGCTTCCTTATGCAAAAGATGATGCAGTACATACTTGAATTGCAAAGTGAAAGAGGGAGTGTTTTAGTAGTGATAGTCATGCATAAAAGACTGTCTTTAAAGTCAGATATGCTGCTTTTTTTTTTTTTTTTCCCAGAAGAGATTTGTCAGGAGGCTCATCAAAATAGCCTGTTGTGGTGACTTTGTGCCGCTGGTTAAGTCACCAAAATACATGATCAAAATATAATAACTAGCTCTTCAAACCAAATGAAGGTTCGTCAGGCAGCAGAATCACAGCATCCATCTTCATTGTAAGGGTCTTTGAGAGACCACAGGGATTGTACCTAGATAACCCAGGTACAACTACTTTAAAATGTTTTAGTTTGAGAAGGTAACTTTCACCATTTGTTTTAGAAATGGTGGTATTGACAGTTGCATTTATGCCTATTTGGGAAGCTGATGCTGAAGTTGCAGGGAGGAAGGAAAGCCTTGTGACCTATTAAGGTTTTTAGTAAGGCAAAGAATTTTGTCCAAATAATAAATGTTAAAATGGTAGCTCATACATCATTTTATGATGTGATAAGTAGAAGACTGTAAGCATTAATGTCTTTGAATAAATAAAGACCAGTGTCATTACATTGCTGAACATAAAGTCACCCAGGCCCTTAAATTTTAGTAGTTCTATTAATTTGCTTTGCTTAGTTAGAATCCCATCTCCTAAAAAGAAAAAGTAGCATAGCTTTGGGTTATATTTATGTGAATACTGAAAATAGAAGTAACTAATTTTTGAAGGAGAAATTATGCAGTTCCTTGAACTGCTTTTTGTGTTTATTGATATAATAGGCTGTGAAGTGTATAATGGCAGAAACCTTTCTTTCAGTTTCTGTGCAGTGCTGGAAGGAAGTGAAAATGATATGAGGTTTGTGTACTGTGCTTCCTGCATCTGCTACATGCTTGATAACTGGTCAGGAATGGATATGAAAAAAGCAATAGACTACATTAGAAGAAGTATGGTGAGTATTCACAGTGTGTTATTTCTTGCTACATTTTAAAGTTACTGGCTTTACTTCTTAACCATGAATAATAATAATCCATCCACCCAAACTGAAATATTTTTGTGATTTCTTTGTTTTCTCTTCCTACTTCAGTGAGCTGAAAATTAAAAAGTACATTGTTGTTTTGCATTTCTGTTTTCATTGTACTATGTATACTTGCAAGATAATTTGATGTTTACTAACTCTAAATATGCGTTTTTTCTTTAAAACTCAATTTAAAATAGAAGGCAGGTTTTTGAAGACTGAGGCCCGATGTTCCTGTAACTTAGAAGTGTGTAAATAAAACACTGCATCAACAAATTTCTTATCTTTCTTACCCTTCTGCTTTTTATACAATATACAGCTTTAAAGAAAAAGATTGACATCAGTTCAATCTTAGTAAGTGTTTCCAGTATCAATTTTAGTAAGTGTTTCCAGTAAAGCACATCATTATTTGTTTATTAAATATTTGCAATTAAGGAAGATATTAGTATACACACTTTTTTTTTTGCTTGGTGTGTGCAATCTGTCATCTTACTTGCTTGCAGCAAAAGAGTTCTTGGGTACTTTTTGTGATGTTTTCATTAGTTTGAGTTTCATTTTCCAAGATTAAAAGAAATGCTTTTCAAAGAAGCTGAGAGCTTGAAAACTACAATTCCCTGGAGGTCAGTAAATATACATAGTGAACTCCTCTGGTCCAGAAAAAAAGAGCCAAATTTCTGATGACATACAACTTCTTTGGTAAACTAGTATGTCTTAGTAGTTGCTGCCAGTAGTAAGACTGTAAAATTTAAGTGACCAATGAGTGTAAAGGAAGACTTAATCTCCTATTTCAGAACAAACTGGTTTTGATATTTTGGGGTTTTTTAGGGTAGTTAGATGTATAATAATTTTTTTCTGTGCATTATAAGAAGCTTTCTGGCGCTCTGCCCTAGACTGGTTAGGAGTATAGTTTTCTTAGTGTGTTCTTTTGAAAAAATAATTAAAATCAAACTAATTCATACATTGTGCATTTATGACATTAGCCTGCATACTGGAATTGAGAGTACGGACAAAACTTTATACTGTCACACCTACATGGCATTTAATGGTTTTTAAATATGTTCCAACTCCATTTACTCTCCCCAACACCCCTCAGCAGAACAGGGGAGAGAATAGGAGGAGCAGAAGAAAGAAAACTTGTGAATCAAGGTAAAGACAGTTAGTGAAGAAAAGAGGAAGAAACCAAGTAATACAGAGGCAATCAATCACTCACCACTTTCCATAAGCAGATGGATGCCCAGCCATCAGCCGTCTTGGCAGACACCTGCCTCCTCCCCACCTGTTCTTCTACTCCCATTTTTATTTCTGAATATGGATTTATAGCATTCTGCATATCCCTTTGGCAGCTTGAGTTCAGATGTCCCTGATGGGTTCTCTCCCAACTTCTTCACCACCCCAGCAAGTGATGAAGTGGAAAAAAAGAGAAAGTCTTGATGCTGTGCATGGTGCTGATAGTCCATCCAACCAACAGCTGTCTCCTGGAACACGTCTCCCCTACTTCTTACAGGTCACCCTGCAAGCCCCTGAGATTCATGGTTCCACTCCGGTTCCTGGTACTCAAACCACCTGTCTTTGGGCCTAAAGTTTGCTAGCATTCACATACACACTCAGAATAGGTAGCACATCTTGTTAAAAACAGTATTTAATAAATCTTAGACTGACTGGGATGATTGAAGGCAGAGCTCAGTGCACAAGTGTTTGGACCATTAGTCTGTTTATACTCTACTAGCACCTTTTTATCCACTTTCCCCCCTCTGTTTTCATGTTTGTTCTTCCCAGTCTGCTCTGATCTTTTTCTTTCTCACCATCCCAGAATTTTCTTCTCTTGAGTGGCATAATAGCCCATGTACCCCAGTAGTTAATAGCCCACCTTAGTGAGCATGGGTTTCCAGAGTGAGAATATCCCTGCTGAATCCTCTGGGTGTGTTTCACCCAGGGACACTGATTTTTCCATTCTCCTTTCACAGTCTGAGAGAGCAGCAGAGTCAGGATCCATTCTTTTCACTGGCTAGGTCAGGAAGGTTCTTCTTCCTCTGATACTTGTAGGACCTTTCTGTTCTTTGAGATTAGCCTTTAATCAGATATCTAGCCAGAGATGCAACAGGAGAATTAGATGTTAAAAAGAGAACAAAACCAAAGAACAAAATCCGCATTATGTTGTTCTGTACATCACATCAGTTGTAAGCATTTTGTACACCTGACTGCAGTTTTGGTCAGAAGGGATGTGGTGGAACTTGAGTTGAATTGTCAGACAGAAACCAAGCTGTGTAAAAGGAGCACCATTTGCTATACTAGGACTCTTCATGATTGAGTGGAGCATGGCAGAGGTATGTAAAGTAGTAAGTAGCACTGAAAAGATGAAGTGAGCAAGGAGCAATTATTTTTGAGACAAGAACTAGAGTTAGCATCATTTGAGGCCGTGGGTACAGCAGACAAGTGGAGATTTTTTGAAATCTTGGAGCTTTGAAATGGTACGGGAGATTTCCTGTACAAAGTGGTCTTGAACTCAGTTAATAGGTTGCTTGTAGACCCTTTGCATTAATCCTTCTACCTGCAAATTCCAATTCTTGTGTACTTACTGGGAAAGCTGACAGTACTTCAAAAAATAATAGCGAAGCCAGAATAGAAAAAACCTCTTGGAAGGGCTTGCAGTGATACTTCAGGTGACCAGTGAAGTACAGCTGGGGTCTGGGCATGGTCAAAGTGTAAAAGACTCTGTGGCTTATCACGAAGACTGTGTCTGTACCTGGCTAGCTAAGGGCTTAACTTGGAGATCCTGCAAGCAGCAGTCATCTTAGCATATGGTAATGTGTAATGAGATTGTATATTTTTTTGGTCAGGTTTGCTGTCAGTTGACGGATTGACTTTGCACTGTGTTCAGTAGGACTTTTATTTTTAAAGCACTGGTGTACTGTTAATCCACTGCAGAGTTGGTGTGCCCATGCACATGAGCTTTGCCTGGGCTTTCAGAGTGTGCACTGTTTGATCAGACCAGTATTTCATTGCATTAACCTGGATGCAAAATGCTTTGCAAGTCTGGGAAAATGTACAAAATCATACAATTTTCAGGGTTGGAAGGGACCTGTAAGATCATGAAGTTCCAACACCCCATGCCATGGGCAGGGACACCTCCCACCAGATCAGGTTGCTCAGAGCCCTGTCCAGCCTGGCCTTAAAAACTTCCAGGGATGGGGCTTACACCACCTCTCTGGGCAACCTCTTCCAGTGTCTCACCACCCTCAGGGTGAACAACTTCTTCGTAACTTCCAGTCTAAATCTACCCTCCTCTTGTTCCTTCCTCTTGTCTCTTTCCACGCCCTTCCTTAAATGTATATTCCAATTCAGTTAACTGTCAGATGAACAAAGTATTGCTTAAATGAACATAAGTGTGAAATGTCATATCCAAAACTGTTGATTTCTTGTGTTAAGATTTTGCAGATGGTGCTAAAAATAACCTACATATATATTACAATTCAAAGTAAATTCTGTTGGATATTATTTCATTTGTTATTCCTTTTGGGAATATTGCTATAGACTTCTGCAACTGCTTATTCCTGTTTTGCTATGATATTACCTCATTCTGGTGCTTCCATTATTATATTTTTTCTTTAAATTGCAGTGCTCAGCAGTAAACTGCTGTGACAGAAAGTAGTGGTTTTGTTTTACTGCAATATGTCATCATTTGCACATAGATGAAGCAAGTGATACTTTACCACTTTTTTTTCAGGTACTCAAATTGGAATACATGTGAAATTCAACTAATTGAAATGGAGGGTACCATGACAGGTTAAACACAATGATCTCTGTAAAAAGCTTCTGGGTATTTTAGCCTTGGAATTTATTTAGTGATGCAGTGTTAGAATGGTGACATGTCATTCAATACAGCTGAAGGAGGGGGTGGGCCTTGTGTAGCTAGACATGTCAGGAACAGCAGAAGGTTGTAACATGAAACAATGGTGTTGCTTTATCCTGGAAAGTAACTATGTTTAACAGAATTTAATCTTCTTACAGAACAGACAGCCTTCTTGTTATCACTTGACTAAGAAGTGTTCATACAATACTGATGACAAAAATAATTCTGGATCAGTTTTGTTGTCAGTAAAATAATCAGATTCCAGTCACATAGTTTTTATCACCATTCTGGTGTTTGGCTTCCACATTCAAGTTAGTTATATCATTAGTCAAAGAGCAACAGACACTGAGATGCTGGAATTTTTAATTACTTCCACATCTAAACTACTGCTTTTTGCAGCATTGCTTGTTTTAGCACAGATTAGTTTTTTAGCTAGAGATATCTTAAGAAGCTTTAAGTGAAGCATCAGCTTCTGATACAGTAGAGCCCTCCTGAAATGCAGGTATATGAATCTGTTGATACAATTAAGCTGGTTGTGAAACTTTTTTAGACTGTGAAGCAGAGCTTATAACCAAAAGTATTTACCCCTGAGGGTAGTGTTTACTTGTGTAGTGTTCATGTTGCACTAACCTTGAGCCTCTTTTGCATAAACTTCCCTGTGTCTTTTGAAAAGGACAAAGAAACAAAAATGATTCTCTAGTTCTTTGTTACACACAAGTCCCCAGAGAGCAGCTGCTGTCTGTAAGTAAACAGGCACCAGTCAGCACAAGATCAGTGGTTATCTATTAAAATTTCAGGCTGATTGTCAGCCCAACACTGTCTGGGATGTACATTTAACAGTTTCTGCCCTTCGCTAATTACTTTGTCATACATAAAGCAAACCACCTCCTCTTAGAATTACTGTTTCTAGAGTTAATTAGCTTTGCCAGCATAGCTTTGCTAATCAACTTGCCTTTGCTTAGCAATTAATGGGTCTGTGGGCTGTGGTAGCACATTGGCCTTGCATTCTTAAAAGGCAGTGTGAGCAGTTAACAGTGTTTTAACATTAGATGTTCATAGGTTTACTTAAAACTGACTAGTTCAAACGTCAAAAGTTCATTCTTCAGCTTGAAGTGTACATATCACATGTTAATCTTTTTAGTTGCTTGATCTTACAGTAATGACTCAAAAACTGAGGAATGTAGTTTTAATGTAGCTTCTGTGTGCTTTTTGTTTTCCTTTTTCTTTTCAGTGTCAACTTTAAGACCAGATCTACAAAATAATCCCTAAGTCATTCTTAAAGACATGCTATTCTTTCCTGTAGCCCTTCTTTGGTTAGGACTATGAGAACCATTACTGGTCTGTCAAGGTGTCCTGTATCAACTAGCCACTGTTACAAGTGTTTTGAGAAAATGTAAGAAATTCACCACCTGGAGCATGGGGTTGGAGATGGAGGGGTGGAGAGTTAAAATTGCTTTGTAATGGTGATCAGGTTTTGGATCAATTGATAGAGCAGTAAATATAGAAGATTTGGACGTGTGTAATTTAACTTCAAAAGTTAAACTTAATTTTTGTTCCTATTGAAAAATTTGGTATTAGCCCAACGATAATTGTTAAATTGCTCTATGAACTCTTGTAAAACAAACATTTTCCATTTTATGAATTACTTACTGTGTCGCTTGTTTCCTATAATGCAAAATAATTTAAGGATTTTTTTAAGGAAGAACGATTGCTATTCCTACCTATACAATATCATCTGATCCTAGATTGCTCATTACAGACCATTACCATAATATTCTTGGTACTTCAACAGACTCGGGTTTCTCCTATTTCTAGGTTTCTCCCATTTCTTTCACTCAACAAAGTGATTTTTCAGCATTGTTAAAGTATTATTTAACAGTGATATTTCATAGGACAAGTTGTATAGTTCATTAACATGCTTTATCGTGTTGTTGTTTCTGCTGTGCTCCTCCCACATACCTCATCTTCAGTTTTTTTAGAGCCTCATGTTTTTGCTCCTTGATCTAAAGCATTTCTTGTATTTGAGTATTATACACAGTATTATCTTGCATTTTGCTTTTTTCAATATTAACCAGCTTTTGGGCTAGGAACAGATTTAGTTTATCCATTTAATTTTGTTTGGAATTACATATCCATTTTTCTTGTAATAAAGACAAAAATGGGTTGGGTTTTTTTGTTTGTTTTAATAACTGTCTGAGTCATGTGCTTTCCCTTCTTGGCAAAAGACATATTTACCTATTTTCAGACTTTTAACATACATCACAATGAAAACTAACTTTGAAAATTTTAAAAGCTGCTTGCATTGAAGCAAGGATTTTCTGTTTAGTGTTTATGCTTTTGGGGGCAAAAATTCAGAATTCAATCAGGTTAAATGGTGATTGTGGTCTGATGATAATTTTGCTAGTAAACTGAGAAACTGCAATGTCTATGAAAGTGATGTGGTTCTACAGTAACTAAGCTGTGGGGTTTTTTTCTTCAGTCCTACGATAATGGCCTGGCACAGGGAGCTGGTCTGGAATCTCATGGTAAGAATGTTAATATGTTCTATGCCATACTTTAAGACTGGGATTGGAAATGCTGTAAGAAGTGCTGAGTGTGTCATGTTTTTCCTTCTTTTCTGATTTTAAGGAACTGGGATGAGGAGAAGCAAATCCAAAAGAGTCCTCAGAGTATCATCTGTCTTCTTCCCTTATTTCTAGCTTTGATAATATCAGACCAAATGGGCTCTTAGTATATTGATACCATTAAGCTCACCTTATTAATTTTTTGATGAAAGGTTTTGGCTGTATTTCTTGTCCCTTGCTGACAGACCAAACTTTTTCCACATGTACCATTGCTACTCTGTGGATTTATCTTTTAAGAGATTTTGTGCAGTGCACCTGATCATCTCCAGTTTCAGCAGCTGTTAGTGAAATCTAGAAACATTTCCTCTGTTAGGTTGCACCGCCCACTGAGGGTTTAAATCCTGAAGCAGCAGTCAATATTTGTAAACAATCAGTAGTTGTGATGAGAATTTCCAAGAAACTGATATTTTTAAACAAAACGTTTCTCTTCCACGAAGTGTAGTGGTCTGCTTGTGCTGACTTTGATACTCAATACTTGCTAGTTTTATCCTTATTATTGAGATTTGATGAGTTTCCATCTGTTTTCTTCCTGCAGGTTATATAAAGTTGAAAAACTTAAATTTATACACTTATGTGTGAAAAAAATTATTATAAAAAGTTACTGTTGAACACTAACGATAACAACATCCCTCTCCTACTGCGTTTCAGCATTAGAATGAAACTAACCTTTGAGTTCCTGAGGTTTCTCTGTCACCAAGTTGGTGTATGGATTTTTTGGCACCAGGTCTTGTATCAACAGGTTGCTTATGGTCTTTCCCAGGCTGTAGTTTTATTATATCAGATATCAGACTCAGAGTAGATTTTGATGGGCTTTAAAAAGTGATGGCCATGATAGACAGACAAAGAAAATGACTTTGTCTTCTAGTTCCAGATGGTACTGTGCATTTTGCTTGACAACAAAAAACTCTTTTGAGTGTAATAGATGTTCATTGTAACCATGAGAGTCCAGCAGTTTTTTCATAGTATGTGACAAGACGAAACCATGCGTTTTTGTTTTTTCTTGGCGTTTTTGCTTTCTGGCCATCAGACGCTTCTGCCTGTTTATAATCTCTGTGAGCCTGTGTCTGAGACTGCCTTTGGCATCCCTGCTTCAGTCTTGATGATTGCTGGCACCAAAATAGCTCTCTTTTTTAAGTTACAAATGAAAAAAAAAAAAAAGTTCCCTGGTGCATTGCAATCTACTTATTTCTGGACTGCTGTGTAATATAAATTACTGAGGGGCACTGAGGGGCAGTCCAGCTTTAAGGAAAAAAAAAATCATTTTTATTTGTGTAAGAGTTGGGTTGAGGTTTTTTTCTCTACTGACATGTTGAACTAAAGTGTTTTATTTATTTGCAATCAAGAATTAAAATTAACATTTTCATACTTTAAAAATCCATTGATTTAATTATTACTACTCTAGTTCTGACTGAGATCATACAGGCTTCAGTGAAAACCTGGGTTTCAAAACATTACAATAACAACTGTTTCTTCACAGGTGGCTCTACATTTTGTGGTATTGCATCACTGTGTTTGATGGGAAAACTGGAGGAAGTTTTTTCAGAGAAAGAATTGAACAGAATAAGAAGGTGGTGTATAATGAGACAGCAGAATGGCTACCAAGGACGACCCAACAAACCTGTGGATACCTGCTACTCGTTTTGGGTGGGAGCCACATTGAAGGTACTGTACAGAAAAGCTACAGGATAGTTATTGACTTGCTTTTATTTCTTTAAGCAGTCTATCTTTCCTTCGATTGAAAGATCACTGTATTTGGCATGAATACATGAATATGAACAGATCACTGTAAAGATCTTTCATCTTGCAAGAATGCAGGAAATGGAGATTTACCAGATTAGTGCTATCTCTGCTACCACTGCTTATCTCATAAATTGATACTATATTTTAGTAGTAAAAATATACCAGAATTTGGTATATTAATGTAATGGTTTAATTTCTTTTCAGCTCTTGAACATATTTCGATATACAGATTTTGAGAAAAACCGAAATTACATCCTGTCAACTCAAGATCGTCTTGTTGGTGGATTTGCCAAGTGGCCAGATAGCCATCCAGGTAAACTTATCAAAATCTTGATGAATGTGTTCTAGGCTAAAAATACATTCCATCAATCAGACACCTGAGAGATACAAAGGAAGTTCTCTCCTCAGTCTCCTTGAAAAATGTAAAAAAAGCCTTCTGAATATAATGAATTTTTCATTATTAAAGTGTAAAGAGGGAGGGAATATTTTTCCTTGTTCAGCCACAGAACAAGTGAGGCATTGTTATTTAGACTATTGCAGACACCTCTCTGTTTAGAGCTGTAACAAGTCTTCCCGTATGTGTTCAAGTGTTCTGGTTAAAGGGAATATTGTGCAGTGGGTGTGTGTAAATGGTTGAAAAAAATATTTCAAAACATTTGTTTCCTTAGCTAAAGAATCATTTAAGCTCATTAAGAAATTGCTGATTTATAAGAAGTCAAATTTTACAGAGTTACATATTATGATGTACAGGTTGCAGTTACACACAGCAATATATACTTAATGAACCTGGAAGTTAAGTATTAGCCTTTTGAAAGTGGATAAATTGAAGTAGTGAAAAACTTGGAAAGATGCTGAAATCTTATAATATGAAGTAAATTTGAAAGATGCTATAATTCAATGAAGGTATGGCAAACTTGTGAGAACAAAACTTGTGGATGTAGTGTTGCCCAGTGATACTTTGTACAGAGAAGGTAAACAGTCTGTAAACTGACAGAATCAGACAAAAATAATAAAGGATGAGTCTGTTCAGAATCTGTGCCCTGATATTTCGCCCTTTCATCATTTCATTTTGAACAACACTTGAGATTTTTTCAAGGTGGACCCACACTGAAAACAGAGTGCTTGTGGTAAATGTGCTCTCCCCACTCCCCTGAAAAACAGCTTCGGGCTCCCGAAGACTAAGCTGTATTTACATGATATAAATAAGTCAGTATCACTTGGAGAAAATATTTCTGTTTATCTTGATGAACCATTCACTAACTGAGATAGGAATTAAAAAAAGTTAGTGTAAAATTTCAGCCATGTGCAAAGTTCCTTAACTTGTGTTTAGCACACCTGTGACTGGGGTAAGATTTGTGAAAGGCAAGGCTAATAATAAAGCCATTTTCCTTTGATTTGTGTGGTGTTCCAGTGTAAACACTGCAGTTTCCTATGAAGCAAGCTTTTGCTCTCTTTTTGGCTTTTTGTGGTAGGTGGGGTTATTACATCAGTCTTTCCTTGGGCAGATGGTAATGTAAGTCTGTATTCATGCTTTGAAGGGACAAGCTAAAAGTTAATGCTATTGTATTGTGAGGAGTGATTACAAATGCAACATCGCAAATACTTTTTGTGTGGAACTGTGACATCACTGCCATATATACAGCTGTGATTCTTACAGACTGGAAGTGTTGACATCATGGTGTTCTCTCTGTTGTGGAGCAGTGCTTACACAGCCTTTTCTGCTTCTCGTGCTACCCTGCAAGCAAGCAGACTCGGGGTGCACAAGCTGGGATGGGGCACATCTGGACAGCTGGGGACAGGGCACCTCATACCATATGCATTGTGCTCAGCAGTGGAGGATGGGATAAGGAGGAAGGGGGGCACATCTGGAGTTATACTGTCTTCTCAACTATTTTGGATGATAATGCCTGCTTTTCAGGGAGTGGCTAAACACCAGTTGTTATCTTGACCTATGAATTTTCTCACTTTTCCTTCCCTGTTCCACTGAGGCAGAGGGGGGAAGTGACTGAGCAGCTGTGCGGTGCTTAGCTGCCTACCAGGGTTAATCCACAACAATCTCCACAACATAATCTCACCTAATTTGGGGTTTCTTCAGACTTGGGCATAACTTGTGACTAGATTTAAATAAACTTTTAAATTATAAGATCTACTGTTGAATGACCCAGGAGCTAAAGTTGCAACTCTGATGCATCTTGCATGTTACCTTTAAATTATACTCAGTGTAAAAGAATAGGAAGCCCATGTAAATTACAAGTTATGCAAGAGAAAGATCAAGAGATGTAACATAGAAGACTGATGAGTGTGCACAACTACTACAGTTGAGTAATCACACAAAATGCACTACTAGTACAATTACAATCCCACTACTAGTACAATTACTACACCGAAGTGAGATTTGCTTTTATGGCAGCCTTACTCTGTTAGGGTTTTAAAACAGCAGCCAAGCAGTTGCAAGTTTGCATGCTGTACTTCACACTTGTGACATTCTTAGGAAACAAAGTATTTTCACCTATGTATTTTAATGTTGAAATAAAAAGTGTATTTTATAGCTTGAAACTGGGGAGTACAGGGGCTGCATATATCTATTATGGCTAGAACTAAGTTGAATATTCAGTTAGCACAGATTTGCACAATGTGAAACTTTGTAGCTGAATTCACAAAATAGCCACATTCAGGTAATTAGTTTTTGATATGGTTTTTAGTGCGTGTCAGTGAAGTTAACCACAGGGGTTAATATACTGTGTTTCCTGAAGCAGAGAACTTTCAGGGTGTCTCTGTCCAGATACTTTGTTGTATCATTTTGTTCAGATAAGAATTTAATAATGCCTCTAAAGTTTGCTAAGTGTTTGAAAATTTTTAAGGGGCTTGCTTACTTAAACCCTGTGATTTCATGAGCAGATAGTCCAATCTAATGGCATGCAGCTGCCCAGAGGAAGCAAGCTCACTTCTCTTCCTCCCACCTTCCACAAATACAGCTGCACATCCTTTCTCCTTTTTGCATTGGCTCTAGTGTATATCAAAACCTTCTGCAAATCATTTTAATTCACCAAAAGGTCAGAAAACTGTCCATTTTCTCCTTCCTTGTTTAGCTTTCTTCTGTGTTTTTTCAATTGCTTTAGGATATGGATGTTGCCACAGCAAGCAGTAGTGCTGGTATAAGGTAGACGACAGCAGCAGCAGTGTGGGACAGAGGAAAAAAGAGCGTCCCTTTTGTGTGGTAGTCATATGTTATGGCTGATCAAGCCAGCTATTAATTCCTACCCTTAGGGTATTGCTCAGGAAGGGGGAAAGCCTCTAAATATTCATTTTTTTGCATCTATTGGTGCTAATTTGCCTATTTCAATAGTCAGGTGTTTCTCAGGTAATTAGGAAAAAATTATTTAGTATTTGGGAAAAAAATAAACTGCAATGTGAACAAAAATTATTTCCAGCTCCACAAATTCTTTTGCTGTTTGTCCCAAGAACTTGGAAGAAATAAAGTCATGGGGAAGAAATGTTACAAAACAGAACTAGACACTGGTGCAAAACAGATTTTTTTTTTTTTTTTTTTCCAGAAGTCAACTTGGAAATACAGCACCTGTTTGTTTTTCTTGTCTGAAATTATTCAGGGGTGTTGGAATCCAAGAACACTCAACTGTTACAGCCTAACAATTTTCCTTTTCTTTCCTTCTTTCAGATGCTTTACATGCCTACTTTGGGATCTGTGGTTTGTCATTAATTGGAGAATCTGGAATTTGTGAGGTTCATCCAGCCCTGAATGTAAGCACAAGAACCTCAGAGCGCCTTCACCACCTTCATCAGATATGGAAAGCAAGGACTCCAAACAGTGTTAAAATGACAGAGACCTCTCTACATGACTGATTTAGACTTGAATTTAGTTCTGGTAGCATAATTGTAGCCCAAGGCTAAAAGCCATGTGTAACCAATGTGCTCTTTCCAGTGCTGGAGTCATACAATCAGATCTGTGTTGGTGGCATCACTTGGATAGGGACTTATTTGCAGCAGGTATTTTACATTGTGAAAAACAGGTATTTTGTTTATATCAAAAGTTTGTCACCACTGACTGTAAATGGCTCTTCAAACGGCTTTACTTCAAAAAAAAATCCCTTGAGGCATATAAACTTCATTTTTATTTTTTAAAAATTGTGCATACTGTGTCAAAACTTACAATGGGGATGTATTTTCAATGGGGATGTATTTTGTTCTAAATGGGACAATCATCAGCTGTGAAAAGAAAAAAAAAAAAAAAAAAGAAAAAAAGAAAAAAAAAAAAAAAAAAAAAAAAAAAAAAAAAAAAAAAAAAAAAAATCTACCTTGCAGTATGTCCTAATGCCCTGCAACAAAGTGAAAGACAACCTGAAGAAACTATGTCAAATAGACAGTTCTGCATGGAAGCCAGTGTCAAAAATGAAATACCACTTAGGAACAATAGAATTCTCTGACAAACACATTTTACCTTTGTAGTGAGTCCTCAGCCATTCAGTTTGGGGTTACCTTAGGTTGAGGGAATGGATTCTCAAAGTCAGAGCCTTGTGGACAGCCCATCACCCTGCATTTTGAAAGAACCCCTGCTATTGGTGCCTCTGTGGAGACAGAAGATATGCCATCAGGATGTTAGAAGGATAGAGACCTCCAGGTAAGCAGATCATACTGCTGCAAGTAAAACGTGAAATATCTCTCAACTTTATCAGTTGAAGAAGAGTTTTGGTCTGTTTAGGTTGGTGTTAGACACTGAAAAACTCCTGTTTTGCTTTTAAGAGAAGAGACCACTTAACAAGTTTTCTTCATTTTAGACAAGCACTAGCTGAAAGAGGAGGAAGTCCCATCATCTTTATATTATTATTAAATTACTCCACTGTTATTAGAGTACATTGTAGATTTACACTTCCAGCCCATCATTTTAAAGCTTTTGTTTTCCTGCTCTCTATTTACCTGATTAGTTTCTGAATTTAATAAAAATAAATGAACTATTTATTTGGGAACCAGGAAAAACTTATTTCTCATGAGCTGTAGCTTTCATGGGGTGGGGTTTTTTTTGCAAACCACTTACATGTTCTGGGTGAAGAACTGGCCACACAGTGTCTTCTCATGGCTCAAACTTACAACCTCCAAGGGTGTTTTCAAGCTGAACCTCCCAAAGACAGCAAACCTCCTCCACCCCACTGGTTTCTTTTTTGAGGTGCTGGCAATGTGCCATGTTTGATAACTGCAATGTAAGCACATCCTTCAAAATGTCCTCCTGTAGATACATAGGAATGTGATTAGACTGGAAGTGGCCATGATCATTGTAGAATCAGCAATAACCCAATGAAGGAGGCAGTCCTGACTGTCACTAAAAAGGAGAAGGTCATCACAAAGGTAAGATCTGTGTGAGAACAATCTGAAACCTCTCACTTTGAGAATTTAAAAACCTGCGGGAGGGGAAATGTTTGTGGTAAGGAAAAAGCTTTCAATTTGCCAGATTAAGTTGTTTATATTAAACTCACAAATGAAGGAGGGAGATGTGCATATGGAACCCTATGTTTTGATGCTTTCAGTCTTGCATGCAAGTGAAGGTGTCTTCCACATTCACTTTTAAGAGTGCCAATAGCCAGGCTCTGCTATCAGGACAAGGACCTACCCTGTACACTGGTTAAACCAACAGCCTTCCATGCTCAGTCTGAGAGAGCATGGAGGCCTTCAGGAAGGTTTCATGAAGATGTCCAGGTCTCTCCTTATGTCAGCTTTGCTATGGCACATGTAACAGAGGCTCTCCCTCACCCTGGGAGGGAGGATTCCCCCTTATCCTTTTAGAGGATAAGGACAATCTTGCATAAAAATGACAGAATAGAAATGAAAGCACAGCATTCTGTTGTTCATCACCCTTCCTGCATGCTTGTGGGAAAGGAGTGCTGCTCGTGCTGCCTTGAGAGCTGAATATTCAGGACTGCTGTTGAAATTGCATGCTGCCTTTGGATAATTTAAAGGTTTCCCTAAGCACAGAGCTGTATTTATTTGCTCTTACGCTGTCCAGGAGTCTTCATTTAGCAACCTTGTTTAAATTCTTATCATGCCTTACTAAAACAGTCTCACTTTACAAAATTACATTTTAATCTTGGACCTAATTTTGGATTGCTCATACCATTAAATCTTCCTTTAACTTCAGACTCACTGTGGAGGAACATCATACCTAAAGGCATCTGTGTAAACCTGCTGTCCAAGGAGCTTTTGTCAAGGGTGGTCTTTTGCAGCAGGTTAGACTGACTGGTTAAAACTTAGGGACAGCTGATCCTGCTTTGAGATCCTCCTGGACTGTTTTTTTAGAGTTCATTATTTATACTCCAACACTAGTTTTTTTAAATGCCTCTTTTCCCCCATGCCACCAGCTTGTGAATTCTTGCTGATGGGACTGATTTAACATGGTGCTGATGTGCAAAGTACAGAGATGGGAATGGAGGGGTATGTTTCTATAAATAGCACAAAGGTACTTTAGAGGAAATCAGACATCTAAGAAGGACTGAGCATATTTGCACTCTGGTCTGTATGCTCATACCTTATAGATCAGCTGTCCCTGGGTGGTGCTGACTGTTCAGAGAAGTAAGGGGCCAGGGACAGGATTCTACTAGAGACGTGTCAGACGAGGCTTTCCAACACAGCTACAGGGCTCGTGTGTTTTTGTGTATGGCTCTATATATAAATCCCTGGACAGGACAAGACAGAGTGTGTTCTGCAGAGGGGTGATAACATGTGCCCTCTGTGGCTTCTCAGTTGCTATAAATAGCTTCATGGAAACAGCCCATGGAAACTGCTACCACCACCCAACCTTTATGATGGCTCCATGCCTTGACATTTGTTTTCAATGTAAATAAATTCTAGTCTCAAGCTATTTCCTTCTGCAGAATGAGGAGCTTCTGGTAAGATGAGGCCTGTGATCGTTAGCTTCTAATCAGCAGGTGTAAGCTGTGCCAGCAAGGTGAGCTTCCTTGGTCACATGTCAGATTCTGTCCCCGTCCCCTCTGTCACTCGAGGCTTATCGTCCCTTTTTATTAAATGCAGATGGCACGGGTTAAATCCTGCTCTGCCTCGGATGCAAACCGTCCCCACTGAGGGGTATTCTCAGTTCTCAGGATGAGTTGGGAAGAGCAGCTATTGGTGGGAAGGATGCTCCCCAGTTGTGCAGAGCTGTGCTGTGCTCCCACGCTCTGGTCCATCAGCACAGTACCTGAGCTGGCACTGGAGCCTGTGCTCTGCCCTGCGGGGCCCCTTGGAGAGTGGCAGGCAGGCTCCTAACATATTTCTTCTGCCTCATCTGGGTGCCCCTACCTTAGCATCTGCCTTACCACCTGGCTGTAAGCCCTCTGCAGTGCTGCAGGCTTTCTCACCTCATCTGACTCCAAGTCATGGTCCAAGAGCCACAGAACAGGGAGGCTTCACAGGTCCCTACATGAAGGGAAGGCAAGCACACTGCTTCTGGCTGCCACCAAAACCAGAGCAAACATGCAGACCAGCATTTGAGATGCAGTGCAGCATGTGGTCCCTGAGGAGAGGAGTTTTTTAAGCTGAAGACTCCACATGCTATGAAGAGCAACAGTTCCCACGATCTTCCTTCTATAAAAAGATTAAAGTCTGCAGCAGCTGTTGATCTGATAGCCAGTCTGAACTGGACCCTGTTCCATCCCCCTGCTGGCTGCCTGGCTCACTCCCGCACCCATGAATGACTTGCTGTCAGAACAGGCTGAGACCCTCTGGTGCTTTTTGGTGCTAGCCAGATTTGGAGCAAACAGGAACATAAAGAAAACAACTTTTTTTATCTTTCAAATATATGTACTCTCATGTCAGTCACTCCAGTGAAGCTCTGTACAATGCAAACACTGGCAAAGGAAAATTCACATGTTTTGGAGGTGCTTTGTCTTGTGAACTGGGACAGTTCTGGCCTTCTGATCATCTACTGGTGTCAGTCAGAAACATAATCTTCTTGAGTGCTTTAAACTAATGGCAATTGAAATAAATCAAACTGGGCTAAAATGTCCTTTTGCCCACGTATTTCATTTCACCCACCCCAGCTCCACGGTAAAACACTAAAAAGGTAATAAATAATGCAATGTTCCTAGGTAGTAGGAGAAGGGTTTGTCTTGTCCTTAACTGCTTTGAAATCCTTGGCTGGCAAGTTATTTGGGGATGGCACCTGGGGGACCCACCTGTGGCAGACCAGCATGCATTTGACTTTCTCCTCCACAGCTGGGCAGAGCGAGCATGCCTCTGCTCATTTTCGTCTGCACATGGTAGGGCCCAGACTCCAACAGTCAAGGACAGTGCTTCTGCCTACAACTTGTGGTGATACATGTGTCCAAGTTTGCTCTAGCAGACTCTGCACTGCAGCATATATGGGACAGGAAAGTCTTCCAGAGCAGCAGCCAAGAGATTGGGCCTGCAGCTCTCTTATGGTACACCCCGCAGCTGGCTTTGCATGTTGGGGTGCTTGTCCTGCATTGCGAAACGCACAGGGAACCAGCCAGAACCATGAATTGGGGCATTTGGCCCAAAACATCTCTCACCCTCCTCCTCGGATCCCTAGCCAGTTTATGTCCAGGACAAATTCCTACCCCAGGTCCTCTCCATGCTCCATACAAGGGGACCAGGAGCAGGAGCTGCAGTGGGCTGTGCTGCAATGCTGCAGAGAGGTACCCCAGTATCTGCCTAAGTACTGATCCCAGGTGGAGACAGTTCTTAAAAGGAGGTTAATGGTCTCTGATAATGGGTCTGGAGAGTCATGAAGGCCTGGAGGACACACTGGCAAAGGGGCAGGCTTATTCTGTGGGGGCGAGGACTTGTCTGGCTCACGCAGGGTACTGTGGGGGCTGCACCAACCTCATGCTGTGCAAAATCCACAGGGAGCTTAATCAACTTTCAGTGGGGATTAAAGACTGTATTAACCCATGGTAAACGCAGGGCAAGAATTTTGTTGCATTTTGAAAAATGAAAGTTAACTCAAGCCCTCATCCTGGTGTAGTCAAGCTGACAGAAGAGTTCAGGACGCCAGCTATCGCCCCTAAACCTTGACAGCATAAACTGGACAAGCTTTGTAGAGAGGTGTATTGTTCTCTTCAGACCAACATGCCTTTCTGTGAAACACAGAAAATTACTAAAACATAAATCGCCAGAGTCACATGCAGATCTCAATAGCACTCATCTTTCACTGATTTGCATGTCTCTGATTTCTTCATTAGACACATTCTTTAAAGTAAATTAATAGAATCAGTAAATAGTAGACTCAAGCCTGCCATGTTTTGCTTAATTACTATTTGTTAAAACTCTAGTTACCAAAAATTCTCTTTATATTGTCAAACTTGATTAACAGTAGTTGTAGGAAAAAATGGCAATTTCATTATATATTCATGGTATGCATCATTATGCACTTTAGCTCCTTCCTTATAAATATGTATTGAGTAATAACATACTCAGTACATTAAATATTAATAGTACTCTACATACTTAACCCATATTTTTAAATGAGCTTGTTCTCAGGAGTATGTGATATTGTGCTAATGTCACATGGGACAGGCTAGGAAGAAATCATATGTAAAGATAATTTTAACATAGCGTAGGAACAGTTTTCACTCTGTATTTGTGTGTGTGTGTGTGTGTGTTTCTGCCTCACAAATACTGAACAAATATGGTTACAGTATTTTGATAGAGGTCTTTAAATGAAGCAATAGAAAAGGTCTGGAGGTATATATCTCTGGTGTGAAAAAGGTCTGTGTACAGTAGAACAAGAAGCCTAGCTCCAAAATATTGTGGATTTGAAATTCACCTTCTAATTTTATTACATTTGCCTTTAGCAGAGAAACCTACATCTTCCCCTCTCCCTACAGGAAAATAAGAGGTACAATCTGAGGGTGAGACTGTTTCTTCTAGACATCAGCAATGATTAATGATTGGCTTAGTCACAGAGCAACAGCAAACTGCTTCAGTATCTCTTGTTGATTGTTGCTGTTTCTTTACCAAATTTAGATTTATCAGTTTAGTGACAGAGCTATCAGTTTTTTGGCTTTGCCAGTACATACTAGAATAAAGTATATAAATATAATTAAAACACTGTTTCAGTGTGTGGTGATGAGGAGTAAATATTTGATCACTAAGGAAAGCTAGAAGCACTGAAGACATAAAAGACAAAATCTCCAGCAAAAGGTGAAGATGTGAATTGCCAGCTACATCCGAGAGAGAGATGTAGGGATGCCAAAGAAACACAGGCTAAATCTGAATGGGATTTATTGCAAGAGTTTTCCTGCTTCAGGTGGCCTTGGTGGAACTTCAGCTGAATGTGGAAGAGACACTGAAGCAGAGAATTCCCTGGCTGCTCAGGGAGACACTCCAAAGAGTTGTGTTTTGTTTTCTTCCACAGAGTAGCACAGGTAGCAATGAAAAACAAGAACAAAAAAACCCAAACCAAACCACCAAAATCCCCCTGTGGTGCCTAGAAGTAGTAGAGGGGATGGAATTTGTTGCAGGCAGAGTTTTGGGTCTGCATACAGGTACTGTGAGCTTTGAAAGGCAGTTTGGTCTCATTTATTGTGCTTGTAAAACCTTTCCAGCCATCAGGAGGTCTAACCTGTTTCATGGCAAATTTTTTTTCTGCTAGTGACAGTTCCCATCAACACTACTCACTGTGGAAGGAAGCAGTTTATATAAAATTCATAAACATAAAGTGATCAAATTCATATATATTATTCCTTTCTAGTATTGCTGAAGCTGGGTGTGGGCCTCTGAACACTGTTAAAAGAACAGGAGCAGGTCACAGTCCTTACCAGAGGTATGTACACTTTAATATGTGTTTAAGTGGTGGGGGTTTTTTATTATTTCAAATTTTTGTTCAAATGTACAATCTAACACTGAGCTAGCTCATATTGAATACCAGGGCAGTTTTCCACCACTTTTAACATCATCTATCTTTCATCTCCACTTGCATCTCCAATGCAACTGTCAGTGGCATCAGAGTCCTCTGAGGCAGACGTATATCTACACAGATCTATTTCCCCCCATGCATACAGTAAAATGTTCATTCTCTCCTCCACATGGAACTATTTGTGTGAGCCCTTCCTGTACCACCACCCACAACTGTTTTTAAACATTCTTTAAGTAGACTTCCTCGTATAATTCTGGCCAAGTAGTTCCAGCATGTTGTACAGGTGCACAGTGAGAGAAGACCCATCCTACGGAAATACATGGCTGCCAAGTATGTGTGCTTCAGTGGATTCCCTGCATAATAGAAATGGGAAAATACTCCCCCATCCTTGGGGAGCAGAAAGAAAAGAGCATCTGAGAAGTCTTCACTGCTCAGATTTAGGTCAGAAGTAGAAACTAAGATGGTAAGGAAACCAACCAGAAAATCTAGAGCTGTCACTGCTATCCCAGGAGAATCAACATAACAGCTCAGGAGTCAAAAATTTCCTTTATATTTTAATTTCCATACCAACACACCAAGGCAGTCCTCTGTTGTATGACATTTCAGGATTGCAATATAGGGCCAGTTTTTTCCACTGGTATAAAATTATACAAATTAGTTTGCATCAGTTGATAATCTGGCCTAGGATCTTTGCTGCTTTGGAGATGTGTTTCAAGCTTAAGCGACAGAAAACAAATAAAGTCCTTCTCCTAATTCATTTTAGCATAATGCATGTTCTGGGATTGGTAATTTCATGACAACCCAAAGGTTTGAATTGATTTTCAGTCATTCTGGTGCCACAGAAAGGAAGGGACCTGAGAGATGAAATAAAAGGAGGAAAAATGTGAAAAGCCATTGCATAACTGCAATATATGTGGAACATTAGCAATTGCATATCAGCTATTTCTGACACACAGCCTACCCTCAGTAAAGGTTAGACTAAAACATAAAGACCAGCTACCAAGAGGGGTGAAAGGTCCTGGGCCACCAGCTGCAACACAATGCTGCTTCATCTCTCTCTGGCCTTCCCCAGTCATCCTGCAGCCTCTCAACATGAAGGCTATCACAAACTGTCTTCTAGATGATGGGAGGTAAACTGGATCCCTCGGACTGGCTACATAAATTCTATTCTCTGCTGTGGAGAACAGTCTCAAATTCCTAGCTAATCTGGATCTGTGGAGACAAAGCTGTTAATGACTCTGAACAGTCCACAAGGCTCTGTTCACACTTGTAGAACTCTGCAGAAATACACTTTTCTGCAGAGCTGACTGCAAAGGGTGCTGTCAGGGGCCAGGATCATCCCAACAAGAGCTGCTTAGGAGACCACCCTTGCTGAAGCTGTGAAATCAATGCAAAAGTAGTTTGTGGCATTCTCCTGCCTGCCTATCCCTGGCAGCCATCCAGACGCAGAGTACTAACAGAGCTAATGCTGAAAAAAAAGCACTCCAAGAAAAGCATGAAAGAACCATCAGTTCTTGGGTGTTGTCTAACATGAACATGACAAAGCAGCAATGAGATTCAGGTGCAGACATGCCTCCAGCTAAAAGGGTTCCAGTGGAGTAAACAGCTGCATGTTGTCTTCTTGCACTGAAGAGCAGAAGGGGTTGTAAATTCCTTGGCTTTTCACACAGCCTGTCATTACCGAGCAGTAAGGTCAAAGGTATGTTTGCTGTTTGGTGCTGGTTATCGTTTGGAGACTCACACTGACACCACGGTACAACCTTCCTTGACATGGAAGAGCCACTGTTGCTGGGGCCATCACCAGCACCCTGCCCTGCAGATGACTTCTGGATTTGAGCAACATGGGAGAAGCAAGGCACTGCTTCCTGCTGTCCCTTGTCCCAGCCTCCCCTGGCCCTGCTCTCTGTAAGAGCTCAACACTGACCCAAAGAAACTAGAGTAGAAAAAAATTCCTACATGACTGCCATTTGGTGAGCTGGAATTAGATCACAAAAGCAAAATATCTCACATTGAGTTAAATTATGCATCAAGAACCTGTCAGTTGCGCAGGTGATGACAGCTGACTGTCCCCTGTGCTGCCACCCATTGTTTATTCCTGGGCTGTTTGCACAAAAGCAGTATGTGGAACATTGAGAGCCTGCCTATATCCCGATAATGAGCTATTTGATTAATGAGTCATCTGATATATATAATTGCAAAGTATCTAGTAACAGAAAATTCTGGTAGCTATTAATGAGTCCCTTTTCCTGAGAAAGAAAGGGTGTATTGTTTCAGTGAGTAACCTGTAGAGAGAATCTGGGATAACATTACTGCTGTATCAGTAGACTTAGGAAATACAGCCTTCAAGGGGGTACATTACACTGATATAAAACCCCCTCCAGTATGTTTTCACCACACAGGGGTGATGTGCTCCATGGGCTACCTGATAGCTGCAGCAAATGGATGGCTTGTCCCCTTCCACCTCTCAGTCTGGGAGTGACCTGGAGAGAGAGTAGCAGACCGGCCACTCACCTGCCTCCCTCACCCAAGTCTTGAGGGTAGCTGGGACCTTGGATTTTGGGGCAGTTTCAGGACAGAAAAAGAAGTAATGAGCCAGCTGCTGGCTTAAATGACCTCCACCAGCATCAAGCTATTGCAGCAGTGTGGAGATAGGCACAGAGCAGGCGTGCTATTGTCTGCAACATCTCAAACAATATTCCCCAACTCTCTTATGGGGGGCCCTGATCCACCGTGTCTGGGTGGAGTTTCACAGTGCCTGTGAGTTGGCCTTTTTGCTTGGTGTGAATGTTTCAGCAGGCCCTGTGTAGTTGCCTTCCTCAAGCAGTGCAGGGTGCTTGAGTTGCTGGAACCAGTTTTTCTGTCACAGTTGTATGCAGGCATATTGTATCCATCTTGAGTGTCAGCATCAGGCCTGGAATGAAATAAAATAGATGACACAAGTTTTCCTCCTGTCTGGGCTGCCCCACAGACATGCAAGCAGCCAACTGCCAACACACCAGGCAGCTGGTACAGATAATTATGTACATGACATTAGCAGGTGTTTAGACAAAATTTTTCATCTGAACAAAACCTCGGAACCTAACAAAAACGGGTGTAACCTGGGGACAAATGTGCCATGGTGTACCTCAGCATGCATCCCACTTCAGTCTGTGCTTTCAAGTCTCTTTGAAGAAAGAGAGGCATGTCCCTCTTGGGGACTGCCCTGGACAGACGGGGCTGTGGCACCAGTCCTGTGCCATGGGCTCAGTGAAGAACCCAGAGGGATTTTTGAGCAGTGACATCCAGGTTTGGTGAGACCACGTGTACACATTCGGTGTACCACACAGCTCTTGCGGCCGCAGCATCTGAAGCAGAGATGCTGTTTCCCACCTCTTCCACGTGCCCTGACAGCCCACCCGCCCTGTTGATGGGGGG
>JAAWXA010000012.1:10925571-10965907 GCA_038090715.1 Florisuga fusca
GGGGTTTGTCGCGCCCTCCCTACGGTGTTGCGCCTTGTGCTGCGGGAGGATTGAGGGGGGGTAGGGGTGGGGTTTGCCCCCGTCCCCCCGATGTCCGCCGGCAGCCTCTCCTCCTCCGTCGGCCGGGAGCGGCACCGGCAGCGCGCTGTGGGAGCGGCGTGCTGGGCGGGCGCGGAGGTCTGCAAGCGGGGTTGGGTGAGCGCAAGGGCTCAGCTCCGGGCGCTCAGCTCTGAATCGGTCGGATCGGGTGGCGGGCTGGAGGGTGACAGCCAAGGAGGGGAGGATCGGGCGCTGTGCGGCCGGTGCCTGCTGCGCTCGCCACTTGATGCTTGGCTGGGGCTCCCCTTGCCCTTGGCTTTCCCAGCAGATCCTGCGGTCCCGGAGTGCGGTGCCAGATGGCTGCGGGGTCATTAAATTACTGGAGAGCTGCATAGATCCACGGGGTGCTCTTTGTGTAGCAGATAAATAAATAAATAAATAATGTTCCTGAGTCAAACTGTTAGCCTAGTGAAGCCAAGACACTTTCAGTTCTTAAGTGTGAATTTCATGGCAGGAAATAACCTGTCTTGACATATTTAACCAGTCTGACAATTTTTTTTTGCTGTTGTTATTTTTAATTTTTTTTTTTTTACCGTTTTACTCCCTTCTTGAAAAGTAAGAGAGTCAGCTAAGTTAGCTTGGATGTAGGGATTCCTATTGTCAAGAAGTATGGTTGCTTTGTTTCCCTCGGTCCTTAAGTGGAGTTAAGACTACTCCCTTCCTATCCTCCCCTGCAATGCAGACATGACCTGAAGATGAACTGAGTTTGCCTAGTGGCAGTGTTCATTTCAGTTGAAATGAATGTTGTCACTGCTTTCATAAATTTTTAATTGATATTTGTTTGCAGTGTTAACCAGAGGAGTGCCTCAAACCAACTAAAACTGTGTGCAGTGATTACAGTGCTGGGCTGGGGTTTGGTGATGTACAGACATACAGCTGTACTCTTAAGTCTTGATGGCTCATATATACTGTGCTTACACTTGGTTTTCCCTCTCTTTGTCATGAAGGTTACCATTAAGGGTATCGAAAGAGAGCTCATCTGCCCAGCATGCAAAGAATTATTTACTCATCCACTGATCCTTCCTTGCCAGCACAATGTTTGTCACAAATGTGTGAAAGAAATACTTTTTGCATTTGAAGACTCTTTTGCTGATGGAGGCTCTGAATCCTCTAATCAGAGTAGCCCTCGAATTAGAATCTCTTCTTCTAGCATGGAGAGAATTGACAGGATTACTAGAACAGGTATGTATCAGATTTTTTGCATGTTTTCATCATTTATGTATTACATTTGATTTGAGTTGAACGGTATCTGCGTTGGTAAAATGTCTTCCCAGTACTCCTGAGGCAGTCAAAGAGATGACTTAAAGACAGTGCAAGTCTTGTTCATTCTGTGGCAAGAACAATGGCAATATTTGTAAAGACAATGCACTTTATTTCATGTAGAATAGATCTGTCTTTGTGGCATCCTTCTGGCATCTTTGCTCTTCTGTTTCAGTTACATCGAGATGCTGAAGTGTTCAATACCTTCGAAATGTAGATTTCAGCAATCTGATTGCCTGTCAGTCATACTGTTGGGGTGGTTCTCTCAGGTTTCAGACAGTCCAAATTCAGTAGTTTCAGCCTCCTTCTTAGCCTCAGCAGACTTTGCAAATGTCTTGCCTGTTTAATTATGCTTACAATAGATAATTTTCCAGAGATGATGGTCATTGTATGACTGCAGAACTGGAGGACAGATGACTATGAGAAGCCTGTGCTACAGTCTTTTCCAGTGTGGTCTGCTTAAAGCTTTTAGGAGCACTTAGATGTAGGACCCCTCATGTTTTTTGTGATGTAACACTAGTAGAATTCTTTGTGATATAACATTAGTAGAATTCTTACAGATGCCTGTGTAATCTGTGGACTTGCTTTTATACAGATACCTCAGAAGTACTTTGTGCATGTTATACTTCTTGAAAGAAACCTCATCTTGGCTTTTAGTCTTCCTTCTGTCATAATTATCCACTTTAAAACCACACTCTGTTGTGTTCTGGAAGAGTCACCTATGAGACAAACCCTAAAGCTGTATCTAGTGTTTCCTATGTTACTAATGTTCCTCCCTCCCAGTTTTCAAAGTTCAAATGTTTTATTTCACCTGCTTCTTTTAAAGAACTTCTTACTTGCTCGTACAGGTACTCTTTCAAATTAGTTTTCTAGGGCAATGCTGTGTTTGGTGTAGATTGGCTGCTTGAGGCAAGTATGATTTGAGGGAATCCCCAAACCAAATAATCAGTTATCCTCATTACAGTCCAGTTTTCTGGACATAGGATGCACAGCTCCACTGTTCAGCTCTATACACATACACTGCAGCTGCCTTCTAAGCCCTCTCTATCTGCAGTATTATGTGAAGTCTGAATGAGGAGAGCCCACTGGTGAGTACCTTCTCCCAAATCGAAGTCTATACCTTTTTTTCCTCAGTAAGTATGATCTGGCATGTAATTTTCTGCGTGGACTGAAGTGGTCACTGGTTTTTGTGGCATCTGTCCACTTTATGTTTTTACAATGTGAAACATCAGAGGCCTAGATTGGTTGCCTGGAGAGTGGTGGATGCCCTGTGGGCGAGCTGATGTACCTGTGAAAACTGTTCCTTCTCAAGGTGTCAGTACTGGACAGGAGGGAGCAGCCTGGGGAGCAGCCCATCTACGCTGCTGTCAGAAAGGAGGTAGTCAATCCTTTCTCTCCCATCGAAAGCTGCCTCACAGCTTGCTTTCCCTTGGGTGGTTGAAATAGTGATCTAGCATGACATGGCTAGCACATGGTGGGGTGTCACAGTCCACCCTGTGCATGGAAGAGGAAGAGCTCCTTTGGGAACCTGACATTGATTTACTACGAGGTTTGCAGGGTTCACTTCACAGTGCTGCCATAGTTGGCTGCCATTCTCCCACAGTTTAGCAGCATTCCTGGTACTCTTGTTGCCCCTGCAATATGTATATGTACAAATTGTTTCAGGGGTTGTAATCTTTAAATCCACAATAGCCTTCCACCATCTCAGCAAGCTGATTCAAAGTTATGTGTGGGATCTCCTCATCTGACCTGCTCGTAGAGAGAGATTAATGCTTTTCTGAAGACTTCATACCTGCTGGATGAGTGACAAGATAGTGTTGAGGCTTGGAAATAATGGGCTTCCCACTCTTGCCCCTAAAGAGCATTTGGCAGATACACATCACAGGAAAATTACCATCTCAGACAGTTCAAATTTGCAAAATGAAAATCATATGGAAATGGGAGCTTTAAAGAGTATATTTGGATATTCAGGTTACACTGTCTTTGCTTCTAATGTTACAGGCATTACAGCTCCATTGCTATGTAGGATGTAAGGTGTGCTCTCAGATGTTTGATACCAGTAATGTTCAACCAGCTTGCAACTAACCCTTGTACAATTCTCATTTTGCATCTGAAATAGCCATACTGTGTATTGCTTTCCTCAATTTGTTTTGTGATCCTTAGGAGAATTTGTAATAAAGCAGCTCTCTAAGAGAGAAAACATACAAGAAAATATCCAAAGCGAGGCCTCACATGTGTAACAAAAAAACCACTAAAATGTCTAGTAGTCCTGTGCAGTGCATTTAACTGTCAAGACATTATTGTTAGATTTGAAAATGCGTATGTCACCTTCTGCCTGCTGTGTGTTTCTTCATTTTCTTTTTTTCACTTAAGGAATTTCTGCTAATTTCGTGAGGAACATCATCTATTTCAAATTATTTTTGGCAATTAAATGCTTGAGATGCCAGAAGGAACATGTCCACATTCTGTACTTGTTGTGCACACACAGCTTGCATGTACAAAGACAATTCATCTTAATACAAAAAGGCTGGAACTGGTAGAACTCTGTGTTTTTCAGTTGAAATGGAGTGCCTGTGCTTCTTAAAATCTATTGTGTTGGTTTTAAAAAAAAACACTGTTATGATGGACATAAAATAATTTTATTTTTAAATTATGTTGCATATAAAATAAAAGCAAAGGATTTTTCTTATTGATAATTCATTTTCTGTAATGTTATTCTAATTACAGTGCTGATGTAATTAGAACAAAGCATGTAATGTGGTTGTGCTTGACAGTTCTGCAGCGCGAACGGAAGATGCATTAACTGAATGTTTGAAGAATCTCTTCCTAACACCCCTCACTCCCCTCCCCAGCTCTTCTTTCTCCCTTTTGCTTAAATACTACAGTTGTTTCATGTTCATTAAACATTCTTGCCTTTCAGCCGCGCGGTAGGTTAACAGCCACAAGAGAAAACAATTGATGCTTTTAATTTGAACCATTGTAAACCAGTGGTGTATCTTACTTTTTCATTTCTAAGCACTTTCTGTTCATTGTTTGCAGCCTCACAGAGGAGGTCTTTTGGGTGGAGAGGTAGAAATGCTTCACTTCTTGTACTGGCTAGAACTAGTCTAGCAGTTAGATATCGAGTTAAATGTTGTTTAGCATATAGCTTTTTGTCAGTGGTCAAGTCCACAAAATGGCTTTTGCAGTGAGCAAAGGTACACCAAAGGACTTTTATAAGGAAAGCTTTTCATTCTGTTTAATGCTGACTTAAAGGTCAACTGGACTGGAATTCAGTTAAGGGTTGGATTTTAATTTTTTTTTGTCTGTATGCATCACTGAGCATACATTGATGGTTGAAAAAACTCACATTCTCTCTTCCCTATAAAATAAAAACGTGAGTCATGCCCCTCTATCCTGCCACTTTTAAATTTTCAAGAGTTTACACGCTCATCATTCAGTAGGACTGATGTCTTGCAAGTAGTGAAGTGTAATTATTAGACTGATCTTTATAGTAGGTCCTGGTTGGCTGTCACTTAAATGGAAGGCAGTACTGGCTCCCTATTGTATCTAAGCCTTCTTAATTTTAATAAAGAAGCAGATTAAAATTTATGCCATGTTAATCTAAGGCAGTTCTACATCTGGTAGTTTAGCATGACACATAAATATAGAAAAAATTAAATATTTTAAATTATAAACCTGTAATGTTTGGTGTCCTTAGTGACAGTCAGGTTGAAGAATAACCAGCATCTTTTTGTCTTAAATACATATGATTTTCAATACTGAGCTAGTTGGAACATCTCAGCTGCTGTGTGGGGTTTTTTTTTTTACTGGGAGGCACATGAACAATCCATGGTAATACAGTGTCTTTCAAAAACGACATGAACTGAGCTAAACATAAATCTGAATTTCACACTCAGTGGAAGACAAAGCAGCTAACTGGAAGGGGAGCTCTAAATTGCCTCACCTGAAGACTGAAGCATCATAAAATAAAGATACTGTAGAACACTGACTGCTAGAGCTCTTTGAAAGCTGTCGTTATCTGCTCTTTTAAAGCACTCTTAATTTGGGGAATATTAAGGTGCCTGAAAGCAACATTTTCCAGCTACTGGCATCTGTCCTTTTTTTTTGTTTGTTTGTTTGCTTATTTGTTTCCTCTTTGGTTTTTTCTTTTTCTTTATCCCTAAAAATCCATCCAAGAGAACTGCCTGAATTTCAGAGGATGGTAGTACACATTTCTATTTTTAAAAAACTTTTATGAGAATCCAGTTGACTTTTAAAATCCTTGTATTTTTAAACTCTGTCACATGTCATTTAAATGTCTTCCATAACCATAACATTCTGGTGATGTTTACTTGGAAAACACAGTTTTATCTTTAAGATGTCTTATCCCTTTGCAAACCATCTGCTGCACGTTGGACTTTCCAGCATTCTAACATATTCTTTGAACATCTAAACATTGTCTTTAAAAAACGTACTTAAGCTTGTTCTTTGACTTAAGTCTTTGCAAGCTGTATCTGAGTATTTGTGAGTTTGGAGTTGAAACTTTAGCCTATGTTGTGCTAATATTTTAGTTATTGATTGAGCTATTATTTCAAGTGGAGTGGTGTTTTAAAAAACACTATGGAAAATTTGTTACCATGATTCCTAGTAATTCACAAAAGGTACGCTTGTTTATTGTTAACCAGACTGGCAAAATATCAAAGAGAAGAGAGGGAGAAGCTAAGCTTCTCTGAGCTGCACACCTAACATGAGTACAAAATCTGTGGAGTTTAGTCTTCTATAATATTTTTTGTGGGTGTTTCATTGTGCTGTTTTGTTTTTTTTTAATGTAAGCAGAACTCAATTTTTTCAAACAACCCAAGACAGTAGGAAAGATAGTACATCAGGTTCTTTATCAGTTCATCAATGCTCTGTTTTTAAAATGCAGATCTATAAATGCTATAAGCAGAAGGCATTCTAATTCTTTCTGCATATTGATATTCTAACACTGGCTGGGCAAAAATTGAACACTTCTGTACTTTAAATATTGAAGTGGCAGGGCACACCAAAAGGCTTAGTGGGTAAACTTCCAGGGTATAAAATGGGGAAAACCCCAATCCTGGTCTCTTGAGTGTTGTCAGTGAAAAGGGATGAGACATCTGAAGGTGCCTTCCTTGATACTGGATTGTTTTCCGTGATCAGAATGTCACCAGTCTTTGCAGAGCATGGCTCATGTCTCGTTTTGGTCCACCATGGGCAGAATGAAAGGCCTCCATTGGGTTTCAGCTGAGTTCACCTTCGAGTTGCACAAACACCTCCTCCACATTTGAGCCACTTAGGCCAGACTTCAAAAGCATGCTACTAGATATGAATTTCAGACTGTATGTTGAAACTTGACCACTGCACCATGTTTGTTTTTTCTTGAGTTATCTTGTGTTGTCATTGCTTGCTCTCTGCTGCACTGTACTGCTGCCTGTAGGCAGTCCCTGTACATACACTGTATCTCTGTTTTCATAGTTTAGGAGACTGAAGTGCTCTAGATTCTTTTCTGTAGCTGTTGACTGCATGGCACTGCATGCAAAATCATCTTTTTGTTTAGGCTGTTGTAGAAGTCTGTGTAGAAGACCTGTGTTCTGTGTGCAGTGCTAGCTTGGAGTGTACATTGGAAATGCAGTTTGTGTTTCACTGCTGCTGCTGCTGTACATTGCATGTGTATGTTGCTCTGTATGCCAAGTTACAGGTGCTGCAGGATATGCAGTTTAGGTAATAATTCACTTCAAGTAAGTACTAAAAAAATATACAATAAGGAAAAAAAATCTGTGCTTCCCTTAGCCAGAGAGTTGTATACCTGTGCCCTGTATCACCCATACTGTTCTGTAAATGTAGTTATTTGTTCTGCTCACAAACTACAGAAAGGCATGAGAGCAGCTGCATTTGAGACTGTCACATTGCACTCAGTCATGCTTAGCTGATAGTCATGTGTACCATGGGGCACATTTCAAAGATTTTTAAAAGTAGTAAGTCCTTATGGAAGTGTTGCTTTGGGTTTCTTTTGAGACTGGAAAGGGCATGATAGGAAGGAAGGTTTTGGTTTGTTGGGAGATGCAGGGCAAGTGTCTTTCAGAGAGCATCAAAGGACACTTTAAAAAGAAGTGAAACATCAACATTTCTGATGGAAAATGCTGTATAAATACAGATGAGAAAAAAATTTTTGAAGAGGAACCCATTACAGTAATAAGAATTCAGTTTTAAGTTGTAATTCCATTTGCAAATTTGTTAGTTATATCTACAGGCAGTCTCCCCAAATGGATCTTAAAACCATACTCCAGATATAGAGGATTGTTTTTTTGTTTCTTTGTAAGGGAAAGCTGAAAGGATACATACTAAGCTTAAACACTGGCTTAACTTGCTTCAGAAATACGTAAAGGACTGTTTTTAGATAGCTGTGCCCTGTGGCTCCATGAGTGAGACGTGGGGGTGCCCTCCCTGTTTGGTATCTTCAAGAGCATACCTTCAAGGGCCTATGTGAGCTGTCCTCTTGAACAGGCTCCTTAGGCTGACAGCTTTTCTGGAGCCTTCGGTCACTATTTTTGGGAAGGAAAATTTGTGCATATCTGTGTGATAGGAGTACAGCTTCTCAGTTGTCCTCTTTTGAAGTGAAAACAGATACCTGTACCCTGTGTGACAGTGCTGATCTGTTGTACCCTGATTCACAGTAGAGGAACCTCTCAGACATAACCATCTTAACATCCCCTTTGGAGGGCTTACTTAGCAGCCCCCCTTTATCAACACTAAGCAAAGGTTGAGTCAGCCTCAAATGACTAAATGATTTGGCTGAGATTTAATACTGGAAATGTGTAGTTTTTTTGTTTTTCTCTATGTTGTTTTATGTTCCCTCTTGGGATGAGCCAAATAAGTTTGACTATGGCACAGCAAATTTCAGGGAACTTGAACTTGGCTATCTTCATCTGGCAGTAACTGCTCTCAGTCTGGGAATAAGCATCTTCAATATATTTTGAAGCTGTTGATCTCTATCTGGGCAACCAGTTAGCCTGAACCTATTGGGTTTCTGGAAGGTTTTGTGTTTAGTGTTTCAAAAGACTGAAGCTTGAGTGCATCCAAAACTAGATGAAGAAGATAGGATCAGAATAGCTAAATTCATATCAATATAGGATTGAATTTTAGAGTAGTAGTTTGTAATGTTCCCTGGACTCAGACATTACACTACCTTGTCATGGCAAATATATTTTCTTTGGCTTGGCAGACT
This sequence comes from Florisuga fusca, assembly GCA_038090715.1. Taxonomy (NCBI): domain Eukaryota; kingdom Metazoa; phylum Chordata; class Aves; order Apodiformes; family Trochilidae; genus Florisuga; species Florisuga fusca. The sequence goes on from JAAWXA010000012.1 coordinate 10,934,159, forward strand.
GCTTATGAATTGGTATTGTACTGGTCTGGATGATGTGCTACCATAGTTTGGAACTCACTCATGCTGTGCTTCTACCTTTAAAATCTAAACATATGTTTATGCTCCTCCTAAATCAGGGTTTGTGTCTTCACAGGCAGAAAACGCAATTCACTGACTCCTAGATCAAGTCTGTTTCCTTGTCCGGGTTGCCAGCGGGATATTGATCTTGGAGAACGTGGCATCAATGGCTTATTTCGCAACTTTACTTTGGAAACCATTGTGGAAAGATACAGACAGGCAGCCAGGGCAGCCATTGCCATTATGTGTGATTTCTGCAAACCTCCACCTCAAGAGTCCACAAAGAGCTGCATGGATTGCAGTGCAAGCTATTGCAATGAATGTTTCAAAATACACCATCCTTGGGGCACTGTGAAAGCCCAGCATGAGTATGTAGGACCAACCACTAACTTCAGACCCAAGGTAAGTATACTGCACCTTACAGAAGCTGGATTGCAGTATTCACATATAGCTTCAGACATACCTGTGCAATGATAGTTGCTTTTTAGGACCATTATTGCTTTATCAACTTTTGCTGTTTTTTATTGAGTGAACCAAAAGCTTGTTTTCTTGGTGATGCTGAAGTCGTTGTTACCGAGGAGGACATTGAGGACATGTGAAGAAGATCCTAAAAATAAGGATTTTTTACTTTAGGGAATAGATTGTGTTATTTGTAATTTTGGTAATCTTTTTTTTGGGTAACACTTCATGATCTTAAACATCTGGAATGGCAGTGCATTTCTCCAAAAGCTGGGTCAAGGAGGATGCCAGTGTGCTGTAAACTTTTATCTCAACACAGTTGGTCTCCCCCCAACTCCTTTCTTTTGGGTATTTTGTGGCTGACCTTGATTGATGGCAAAACATGTTTCTCTCCTCCCTTGACTCTAGCAGAAGCAAAAGCTGGAGTTCAGTTGGTACTACACAGTGCTTAAAAATGGTGTCTTTGTGAAATGTCCCTTTATTAGATAAACAAGTGAGGTAAAAGTTTGCCTGCTGTCTTCCAGCTCTTGATCTAAAATGTTGAACATCTTCTTAAAAACTTTGCTTCTGTGGTATCTAAACCTTCACTGCTGCAATGTTGCTACATAAAAATACTGAAGGCATCTTGTGATGTCGTGTACTCTGAAAGGTAGCCTGTACACTTCAAGCAGACTGCATTTGGGTTTGAAAGTCATTGCAGTTCTGCTAAAGCAGAACAAAAAGGGGAGAAGTAGTTTAAATCATCCAGACCTTGATATATCAAATGTGTGTGTCATTTAGTTTTGTTTTAATTACATGTGAAGACATATTTATTGTTAAAAAAAAAAGAAAAACAGAAAACATAATATTTTTAGATCAACTGTTGATGCATCTACTTTGTAGAAAAACTTCCCATCAGTGGTAAATCAGTCTTTACTCTGCTTTTAGAAAGACTTTTTGAGCATTATTTGAGCTTAATGTAAAGAAGTAGGGGCTCATTTCTCATTGCACTGCATTGTTAAGACCTGAACTAAATGCACAGAGTATTTGCTGATCTCCTAAACAATGTTCTCAGTCATCACTTCAATTTACAACCAGTCTGAAGAGCACTTTGTAACGTGTGTAGTGGGGATGGGAGAAGTACATACTGGGCTGATTGTTCTTGACTTTTCAGAGAACTAGACAAGGTAATCTGCTGACCTCTTCTGTCTCTAGCTTGCAGGCTGCAATTCTTGCTTATATGAGAGAATGAATACAAATATGTGATTTCTGTTAGGTGTGATTGTGCACTGGTGTGGAAAAATTGCTTCCATAGACTAGCAGAAGGACTGCAGATGTCTGCTTGCCTAGTTGGTCCTAGTTGGTTTTCTTGAAAGTTTACTTCTTTTTTTTTTTTTTCCCTGCCCTCCTTTTCCCTCCAAAATCTGACAGGCAATGTTAACAGGATAATTTATCACATGTCATGATTAATGGTCATGTACCAAGGCACTAGGTGAGACTGGTGTCTTGGGGCTTTGTATCATAGCCTAAGATGACGTCTGACATTTGGTGAGTGTGAACTGGTTTCAGAGATGTTCTGCAATTTTAGCTTTGTGTGTCCCTATTTATGCTAATCACAATTTGCTATTTTTGTGCCCCTTCCTGTCCTTTTTTTTTTTTTTTTTTTTTGTGTGTGTATGTTAAAAGGTGATACTTCCAAAGGTTTGCTGTAAACACTGCGGTCTAGTTCTTGACATGAAGCTGATAAGCTTTCTCAGGAGGTCTTCTTTAGTAACATAGAGTAGACAGACTAATATGTTGTCTTTCAGTGCTCTGGAATGAGGAAAACCATTTATGTATTTTTTTTTAAACACCTTCCCTCCACTCCTCCTTTTAGATGGTTGCTTGAGCCCAGAGTTGACCAGCAGCTTCTTTTTCTCTTCAGGCAGTTATTTCAACATGTTCAGTTTTTGAAAGATGATTTCTTGTGAACACCAGCTTTTTCATAATACTGTTTAAGCTGATGCTAGAATTAGTGCTCACAATGAACAACTTATAATTTGAGTCAGACAGAAAAACTGAGATGAGCCTTTTGTCTTTAAGGGGACAGTGACTGGTGGTGGAGGCTGCATTTTCTTTGCTGCTTAAAGAGCGGTGGCTTTGTGGCTGATCAGAGGCTAGCTTGGACTTAAATCATTACACTGTTATGTCAACTTTTGTGTTAAGAAACAGTTCATACCTGTTTTCAAGAGCTGCCAACACGGACACGTAAATTTGATAGAGTGTGTGTTACATATTGCATTTAGAACTCTTAATAGGGGTGTGTGGAGCTGGATGGATGCAAACATCTTCAGGTATTAGCGAAATGGTGATTGCAGTATGGAGGCTGCATGTTGTGTATACAGACATTACACTGTAATCCTTGTGACACAGTGTGTGTTCATATGCTGGCTTTTACTGGTGTGCAAAAATATAACAAGTGGAAGTTAAACTGAACATAAAAATTCCACTGATGAAGTAAGTGCTGTGAGATGATTGGGTGTTTTGATGGTTTGTTGAGCACCTCAGTTTTTCTAAGTAACCTGCGTCCTCTCTGCTCCTTTTTTTTTTCCAGATTTTGATGTGTCCTGAACATGAAATGGAGAGGGTAAACATGTACTGTGAAATCTGCAGAAGGCCTGTTTGTCATCTTTGTAAACTAAGTGGATGTCATGCAAACCATAGAGTGACAACCATGAGCACTGCCTATAAAACCCTTAAGGTAAAAATAAATATTGCTGGGCTGGCCTTAAGAGGGGTAAAAGAACTGAGCTGCTGGTGTAAGGGCAGACACCCTCTGGCAGGAGGCCAGGATGTGTGTGTGGAAGACAGTGAAGGAGGCAAGGCTGTTGTGCAGCATTTGTTAATGTATATATTAATGTGACATGGTGCACAGCTGAGAATCTAAACTGTATTTTCTCTGAGGCTTGAAACATAACTGTTTATAAGTGTTTCCACCTTATATTAGCCAACTGTACAGCAGTACTGACCAGTGCAGAAGGTTTAGGCGTGTAACACTTCGCAATCTATCTTTTACTCTGGATAAGTGTACATGTCCTGTGTGATAACGTAAGTGTCCCATGTTTTGGGGTAGCTCATGCTTTACATCTTTTGAGACCTTTTATATTTCTGAAGTTGTATAGCTGTTGATTCCCACAGTACAACAGGGAAGTCTTTCAAACATTTCTTTGTTATTAAAGAACAATTGCTGCTACCTTCTCTTCTTCCTTTCTTTCCTCTTTTGCTTACATGGGGAAAAAAAAAAAAAAAAAAAAAGACCAGACCAACCTACCTGGTGCTCTTTGGCCTCCTTGCCTGTTTGCAAGGCTTTTCCTGTATCGCTATTGACTCTTGCAACTAAGTAAGTGCAGACACTCATCAGATCATGCTTCAAACCACTCATTTTTCTAGCAAATCTTACTACAAATGAGCTAATGACCAACAAGGCATCTCTGTAAGTGGCAGTAACCTCCTCAAGCCTCACATTCCCAGCCTAAAAGTGGGTAAGCCCTGTGGCTGGGGAAGAATGAGCTAGCTGAGGCTGTTACCTCTTGTACCTATAAGCTGTGCCCCCAGTCCTGCCGAGAGCAGTGATGTGGTGTCCCTGTGCAGTCACTGCACGTCACCAAAGCAGTTCTCTGCAGGGCTGCTGTTCCTAATTGGTGGCAGGCTCTTGTCCTTGTACATAGATCAACTGAGTGGTAGCTGCTGGATCACCTGCCTGTGCTCGTTGTTGGGTTGGGTGGGTACCCTTCTTCTGCCAGCCTGCTGTTTTATTTTAACAGGAGAAGCTTTCGAAAGATATTGCATACCTCATCAGCAAGGAAAGCCAGGTGAAAGGTCACATCACACAGCTGGGTCTGCTGCTGAAAGAAACAGAGGTAACAGGGACTTGCGGGTCATTTCGGGAGAGCCCTTGCAGGGACATGGCAGGGACTCCACTTGTTTTCAGTGGAGCATTTCAAAGCCTCTTGGGTTTTTTTCAGTCTGTCAGTAACACAATTTCTGTACAATTTGTATTTGTGTTAATCCTGAATCACACACAGTAAGCCCTAGACCTGACAACGTGGGAAATATGGGCAACGTACAGGGTGAAGTTATGTTTTGGGTGCCGCTGTAAATTTAATGGAAACAAAACATATTTGATACTTTAACCAAAGAGGGGTTAGTTAGACTTACAGCTCTTGTGTATTAATGGTGCTGCACTATTTACACTGTCTGTTTACCTTGTGGTTGTTGCAGCAGAGTCAGAACTAAGGGCAAAAGCTCCCTGAAGAGGGTTCAGAACTGGAGGCAGGGTCACATACAATCTGAAAAATGCAATGACAGAAGCTGCAGGAGCTTCTGGCCCTGCACATATCTTGATATGGTCTCCTTAGTTTGTAGTTCCTTTTACCCAGAGCGCTAATCAGAGATAACACTATGGTTCTGAGAGCATGTGAGAAACTGGGCTGGAGCCCCAGTTCCAGGTGATTGGACAGGTTGGAAGAGCACCTACCTCTTGGGCTTGCAGACGTCAGACTCACCTGCTTTTATGGTGTTTTTCCATGAGCTGTACCCTGAGGTGTAATCAGAGGAGTAACTTCCTGCTCTTTGTTCTCTGTGTTAAGATACTAGTTTGGGTGCAGTGCTGATCCTACTTTCAGTGCTGAAGAGCTCTAAAATAAAGCTCATTAGCCTTCTCTGTCAAGTGGATGACTAAATCACTATTATCTTCAACAACCTTAACCATGTTCATGTGCAAAAGTCACAGTGCTGTGGAATCTATCTAAAATGTCTTTTGTTCTTTCTTAGTGTAACAGTGAAAGAGCTAAAGAAGCAGCATTGCACAGTTTTGAGAAATTATATCATGTCCTGGAAGAGAAGAAATCTGCAGCTCTTAGGGCTATTGAAGTTTCTAAGAATTTAAGGCTGGAAAAATTGCAAACACAAGCAGAAGAATATCAAGGGCTCCTGGAAAATAATGGCCTTGTAGGATATGCACAAGAAGTGCTTAAGGAAACCGATCCCTCTTGTTTTGTTCAAACAGCAAAACAACTTCATGTCAGGTATCTTCTGAATATTATGAATATTGTGTTCTGTTCAAGGTACAGCTATTGTTCCAGGATGTCTGGTCAGTCATATTCTCTTGACGCTTGTTGTCAAAGTACCGAACGTGGTACTTTCTGTTGCAGAGTCTCAGTGGTGGTCCTGGTACCATTCAGTAGAAATTACTATGCCACAGTGTGCCTTGAAACATCAGGGAGGGGGCTGTGTCCTGTGACAGTGCCCACCCTTGTTCAGTAGGACTGCAGTGGAAGGGTGGCCCATTCAGCTCACTGACACATTCCTTTGCTCAAAGGCTGTATCAGGTATTTGCAAGTTAGTCTTATAGGTCTCTTCTGGTTTTGATCTTAATAGTTGTTTTCAATTAGTGCTTCACACCTACTTTTTATTTCTTTGAACATAATGCTCCAAACTGTTAAAATTCTCTGCCAGCTGAAGTATTACCAGTTAGTTGTGCTTACACTGATGTACAAAAGGATTTTATATTTTGCATTTAAATTCTTTCTAGAGAGACAAATTTTTGGGAGACATCAGTAAGTAGATGAAAATGTGTTTTTTTTTAAAGAAAAAGCATTTTTACTTTAAGGAACGAATGTATGTGAATTACTCCTTCTCTCTCCTGCCACCCTTCTGCTTCTGTGTTTTCAGAATCCAAAAAGCTACTGAATCACTGAAGAGCTTCACACCAGCAGCTGAAACTACCTTTGAAGACTTTGTGGTGGACATAGCCAAACAAGAAGAAGCTCTTGGTGACCTGTCCTTCCATTCCAATGGTAAATTGTGAGCTTCAAAGGCTTCTCTGGAAAGAGGCAAAACTTAGTCAGGGCTTCAGTTGCAGAACTCAGTCTCATTGCATTTTCCCTTCCCTGTGATCCACAAGGCATTACCTGGCAGCAATCCTACCTTTTGTTTTGATTAAGAAGCTAAGATGCCATTGCATTCAGTACCAGTTCACACTGGCTTCCAAAATACTGTAGTCTATTCCAAAATACTAGGTCTTCCTAGAAGCCTTTTTTTTTTTTTTTTTTTTTTTTAAATAACAGAAAGGTGTCATTTTTTCTTTATCTGCCAAAAAAAACCCCCGAATTATAATGTTCAAAATAAAAACAGAGAATAAGAGATTTATTTAAGTGCATGAATAGAACCATCCTCATCTGCACTCTTTACCTGTCTACCTGAGTGGGTCAGGTGGCTCCCTCCCCCAGACACTGTGCTCCACCCACTTGACAAAGGTATAGTTATTTCTAAAACAATGTGTATCTAAATATGAGGGTTTTTTTCCCTCTATGATATTCCAGGTCTAGAAATACCAGAAATCAATGAAGGGCAGAGCAGAATGTACAACAAAGCTCTTATAAGTTGGGAATCCCCTGGGAAGACAGGATCAGCTGATATCTATGTTCTTGAGTATCGGAAGCTTTATAGAGAAGAGGAGAATTCAGTGTGGCAGGAGATTGAAGTTTGCAGCAAGAGCAAAGTAATATCTGATCTTGATGAAGACAGCAGCTATGCCTTTAGAGTTCGTGGATATAAAGGATCCATCTGTAGCCCTTGGAGCCGAGAAGTTATTTTGCGAACACCTCCAGCCCCAGGTATTGGTTCTTATGTCTGCAAGGTGCTGAATCTGTGTCTGCTGGTGTTAAGAGGTGCAGGTGGTTTCCAGTCGCTCCTAGATTTCTACTGGTTGCATAAATGTTTAGAAGGGCTATTAACAAACAGGTTAATTAAGTAGCATGCTGAGCCTATGTTACCTTGCATGGTGTTCCTGACAGCCTTTAAAAGTGAGAAATTCTAATGCCAGTGTGACATAAATGTAGTTTGTAAGCACAGAAGGCCAAATATTTAACTAAGGAAATTTTTGGGGAATCTGTTTTTCAGTTTTCAGTTTCCTTTTTGATGACAAATGTGGGTACAACAGTGACCATCTCCTGCTGAACTCAAGAAGAACCTCTGTGGAAAGTAGGGCTGGGTTTCCTCTGCTGCTGGGATCTGAGCGCATGCAGATTGGATGCTACACAACCCTGGATTACATCATTGGTGACACTGGGATTGCCAAAGGGAAGCACTTCTGGGCTTTTCATGTGGAAGCCTATTCATACCTGGTGAAAGTGGGAGTTGTTTCTAGCAACAAGATACAGAAATTGTTCCATAATACCCATGATGTGACAAGCCCAAGGTAAATTGCAGATTTTTGCTTAATAATATATTTTATACGTGGAAACGGCTTTTTAAAAAATAAATGAAGGGCGAGTATGGTCTCAAATAGGAAACGAGAACATAACCAGTGGAAAGTGGCTTAAAGGATGTAAAGGGTTTGTCCTGTCCTTCCCTTACTATTAGCAAAAAGATGTTCTTCTTATCCCAAGTTCCATTTATTCTTTCTTTTTGGGAAAGAAACTGGGTTCCCATACATGTCAAGAAATGTCATTTAAAGCAAGAAGGTAAAAAAAAGTCATTGGTGGCAATACTGAAGCAGTGCTTAGTCATCAGTAGTACGACTGCCTGAGTTCCCTTGTGGTATCATTTGGCAGCCAGTCAGAGGTGCAATGTTCACTGTGCATATCTATGTATCTTTGCTGTTAATTGTGTCACTGTGGACTCCCAAGTCTGGCTACACATCTGTGTGTGGTACTGGAGTGCTGCTGAGCACAAGCCAAAGTTCAGTGGATGAACCAGGAGAAAGAGTTCCAGCTGTCAAATTACACTTGTAGGAAGTCTGGATGCATTTGGGAACTGCAGTCTGGAGGCTGTCTCCCGGGGACTCAACTTCTGCAAGGTTCTAACATATGTATTGGATTTCTTCTGTATAGCATAATGAAAGTGTAAAAATACCAGTGTCTTGAGTTGCTTAAAGTCAGATGGAGACTTCTTGCAAAGTGAGAAATTGGATCCTGCTTTCTCCTTCTCCACACAAATACCTGGAATACTTTAGTTGACAGACATCCAGCCTCTTGCCAAACTCCCTAAAAACACAAACTTAGCTAGGGACTAAGGGACTAAGAAGTATGTGTGCTTCTCTGGTCTGTCTTCATCTGGGGACAGAATTAGGGCAAAAAGCATGTAGACTGTACAAATCTGCCTACAAACTTTCCCCATTAACCAGGTGGGAAACAGAGGTTCAGGGAGGCATCCACGCAGAGCAATCAAAAAACCCAAAGCCAACAAAAAACCCCAGCAACCTAAAACCCCAGGAAATACAAACAAACTTAAAACACCGCTTTTTATGTTGTGACAAGTAAAGACAATGCAAGTCAGCAGTGGCATGGAAAACTCCTAAGACAGCAGTAATGTTACATTTATTTACTGTTTTCTTTGAACCCCTTTACTCTTGTTAGACGCCGCCTGAAGTACTGTGTCCAGTTCTGGGGTCCTCTCCATAAGGAGGACATGGAGCTGTTTAAGCATGTCCACAGGAGGGCCATGAAAATGATCGGAGGGGTGGAACACCTCTCCTCTGAAGACAGGCTGAGAGTTGAGGCTTTTCAGTCTGGAGAAGAGAAGGGTCTGGGAGACTAACCTAAAGTGACCTGAAGGGGCATGTAGTGAGAGGGTGTGGGGCAATGGCTTTAAACTAGAAGAGGGTAGATTTAGGTTAGACATTAGAAAGAAATTCTTTAGTGTGAGGGTGATGCGACACTGGCACAGATTGACCGGGGAAGCTGGGGCTGTTCCCTCCCTGGAAGTGTTCAAGGCCAGATTGGATGGGGGCTTTGAGCAGCCTGGTCTAGGGGGAGGAGTCCCGGCCCATGCAGGGAGGTTGGCACTAGAAAAGACTTGGGGTGCTATTGTGTGGGAAGCTCAACATGAGCCATCAAGCATACACTTGCAGCCCAGAAAGCCAACAGTATCATGTGCTGCATCAAAAGAAGTGTGCCCCACAAGTCAAGGGAAGTGATTCTCCCTGTCTCCTCCACTCTCGTGAGACCCCACCTGGAGTACTGGATCCAGTTCTGGAGCCCCTTTTATGGGAGGGACATGGATATGCTGGAGTGTGTCCAGAGAAGGACCATGAGGGTGATCAGAGGGCTGGAGCACCTCTCCTGTGAAGGCATACTGAGAGAGTGGGGGTTATTCAATCTGGAGAAGACTCTGAGGAGACCTTATTGTAGCCTGCCAGTATCTGAAGGGAGCCTACAAGAAATCTGGTGAGGGACTTTTTAGGATCTCGGGTAGTGGTAGGACTAGGGGGATGGACTGAAGCCAGAGTTAGGTAGATTCAGATTAGACATTAGGAAAGTGTTCTTTGTCATGAGGGTGGTGAGACACTGGAACAGGTTGCCCAGAGAGGTGGTGGGAGTCCCATCCCTCAAAGTTTTTAAGGCCAGGCTGGGTGAGGCTCTGAGCAACCTGATCTAGTGGGAGGTGTCCCTGCCCATGGCAGGAGGTTGGACCTGGATGATCTTTAAGGTCCCTTGCAAGCCTGACAGTTCTATGATTCTGTGATCTCTAAGGTCTCTCGCAACCCAAGCCGTTCCATGATTCTCTGCGTATGTTTAAATGTATCTTTGTAGTGCTAGGTATAACAGCTGTACTTGATCTTAAAGGTCTTTTCCAACTAGAACTACTCTGACTCTATGAATTCACTAAATTACTTCTCGCAGGTTCATTCATGATTGCCTATCATGAGGACATCTAGTTACATCCACTCCTCAGTGAGGCCTTCTGCTGCCTTTTCCAAATCAGTTTAGCTGTTAGTAATTGTTTGAAGTGTCACGAGTTCTCCACTTACTAAATGCTTCATCCCTCCTGGCTTAGGTTTATTTTCATCTCACAAGGCTTCATGGGTGATTGTGTGGTATTACCTATCTATCTTACAAAAGATGTTTTCTCCAGTTCACCTCACTAGTCCCACTTCAGAAACTGAACAAAGAAAATGACTGGGGTTTTTTTGTTCTAGGTATGAACAAGACAGTGGTCATGACAGCGGGAGTGAAGATGCCTTCTTTGATTCATCACAGCCTTTCACACTAGTCACAGTAGGCATGAAGAAATTCTTTATCCCCACGACACCTGGTGCCCCCAAGGATCCAGAAAGCAGAATCCTTCCCCTGCCATCATGCTTGGGCATCTGCCTTGACTGTGACAAAGGCAAGGTGGGGTTTTATGATGCAGGCCCTATGAAATGCCTGTATGAGTGTGAGGTGGACTGCTCTGGCATAATGTACCCAGCATTTGCCTTAATGGGTGGTGCAGCAGTTCATCTTCAGGAAGCCATCACAGCAAAATACGGAGAATACCATGAAGACATATAGTCCATCAGTCTCTTCCCATTGCTGTTCCAAGATGGAGAGTGAGAGCAGAAGAATTCTGCCTTAGTTTTCAATCCTGATTATTCACATTCTGTCTAAGCATTGCTCTTACGCCTCTGGGCCACACTTTTTTTAAACGAATGGTCCAGATGCTTCCCACACCAGTGGGAAATGTTCTTCAGTAACTCTTCTGCCTTTCTTGTGATCTGTGCAATGCTGTTCTCTACAGACTTTCTTTCTGGGGAAAGCAAGAAAGAAGTTTGACTAGCAACCAAAATTAACTCTTCAGGGCTGGAAGCCTGCCTTTATTAACTTAAATCCTTACATAGTCAGTTTGGCATTTAATTAAGTCAAAGCTGACAGCTTGTTATTACCATTGTCCTTTGAAGAAGTCTGCCTGAGTGCCTCTGAGGGATCAAATGCTTTCCAGTTAAATCCCTGAGCACCAGGGGTTGCACCTTTGAGCATGAAACAGCATTTGCAAAAATGCAACATAAAGCAGAGAGAAGCAGCTGAACATTTTGGTTGTGTTGGGAAAGACAAGGGTGAAGTAGAATGTGATTTCATGTCATTTACCTTTAATGTGACTATAAGCTAAAACTAATTCTGACAGCTGGTGTTACAGAGTTGGTGGCATAATGGTAATGTTCTGTACTCTTCCAGGCTTTTACTATAGGTTATATAAAATATATAAATTGCAATTTGGCCTTACGCATCAGACTTGAGAGTCCAAAATCAGAAGTGTTTGCATGTGTGAATAAAGAGTACCTGTTATTTATGTTTATAAAAAGCAGTTATTGATGTGTGTAATAACATTTGAACTTTAAAAAAACCAATCAGGTTATTTCTTTTCATACTTGTTTCTTCATGGTTTTTTTGTTTGTTTGTTTTCTTATAGCAGCAGCTTGTTTTTCAGTAAGAATGTTGAAAATGCACAAGGTTTTGAGACCCAATTTCTGCCTTAAAGGATCTCGCCTCAAATTTCTGTTCCTCTTGTGTAAGAGACCGTACTACATAGTAATGTTTTTTCATAGACTCACAGAACCACAGAGTAATTTGGGTTAAAGATACCTAGCTCCAACACCCTACTATGGGCAGGGACACCTGACACTAGACCAGGTTACTCCAAGACCCATCCAGCCTGGCCCTGAATGCTTCCAGGGAGGGGGCATCCACAACTTCCCTGGGCAACCTGTGCCGGTGTCTCACCACTCTCATAGTTAGAAATTTCTTCCATTAATATAATCTAAATCAACATTCTCTCATTTTAAAACTTCTGCTGCTTGTCCTGTCACTACATGTCTTCGTAAGAACTCCCTCTCCATCATTTTTCGTTGGTGAACCCATGTTTGCTGTCTCTAATCACCTCCCTGTCTTCCCTATGTTTTGACATGCCTTCCAGGAGGATCTGTTACATGGGAGGTGGACTGCATCTGTTTATAGAAATGTAGGTAAAAGAAAATTGGGTACTTGCACTGTGGACTTGTGTTGTGGAAAAATAAGGATCTAAAGTGAAGGATGTTTCTAATACATACTTGGTGCTTTCTAATTTGGGGATATGCTTTCTAATTTGGGGATATGCTTTCTAATTTGGGGATGGTGTTGTATCTTGATGAATGTGTGTGAAGTATGCTTACTATGTACATGTATACAGCTGTAGAGCTATGAAATGGGACCTGAAAATCAAAATATGCTTAAATGAATGTAGGTCATAATGCGAAAGTTTTGTGTGCTTTGCTGTCTGAACTGTTGTACTTACCTGACCTGCACGAGTCCAGTGACCTTTCTCCTAAGCCTCTGCCCAGTGGACACTATCAGAAGAAACTGGCAGAAATGTCATCTGTGCCAAGGTGAGCATGAGAGCCCCCTGGGGGCTAGAAAGGCCCAGCAAAGGCAACCTCTGGTCTGAGTCTCACTTGCAGATGTTTCTGCCGTGGTAAGGCTGTGTGAAAGTATGTTCCACAGCTTTGTTCTCTGCTTGCATGAGAAACATTTTGATCTCCCAGGCAGCAGGTGTGAAGCAGTGTCTTCTGGAACGTTTCCTGCAGGAAAAATAGAAAGTTGCCCCTCAATAGTTATCCTTTAAATCATTTGGCTTTGTACTAGATGGTTACTGTAGTCTTTCTTTCCCATTATATCCTCCCCTTTGTGTTTTCTCTTGCTGGGTGGGAGCCATTTTATATTTGTGAGCATCCTGCTGTGCCCCTTTCTCTTCCTCACTTCCTGAGGCTGCCTGAAGGACTTTGTCATACAGAAACTTATCTGCTGTGAAGGTTGACAAAATTCTGTGTTTTCCTCCTTTCCGTAGTCCTAAAACCGTATTTGCCTTTTTGGTCAATACCAAATACTAAGCTTATATTTACAAAATTTCTTCTGCAGTGCTGAAGAACCATCATAGTCCTGATGGTTTATTGTAAACAAGTTGTGCACATTCAGGGTTTCCCCACCTTGTGTGTTATTATGCATTTGTTAATTGAGTTTCATCAGCTTGTTTCAGGGTTTCCCCACCTTGTGTGTTATTATGCGTTTGTTAATTGAGTTTCGTCAGCTCATTTACCTCATAACTCAGTGCTGAGGGCCTCCTGCAGCCCTTAAGTTACTTTTAGTCTTCAGTGTTCCTAGGTAGCTTCATGGGTAACAGAAACATGATTTTTTTGTAATTTTTGCTTGCTTTTCCAGATCTTGGAGCAACTGAAGTTGTAGTAAGATGCAGCAAATCTCTTTCTACTGTTAGAATTCGTAGTTCCTTTCACTTTTTTTCCCCCCCGGTCATTCATTAAACCATGATAAGCTGGTCAAGCATGGAAAACTTCTATGTGGTTGTACACTCTGTTGAGTACATGACCCTTGCTCTTCTATGAGCCCATAGACATGTCTGCAAACAGACCCAGGATTCTCTCTTCAGTGTCTGTGACTTCCCCCACTGCATAATTTACAATTGTCCATTTATCTACCAAATCTAATGTCTTCTTAAAGCTATAGGTTATAGGGCTGAACTTTCTGGTTTGTTGTGCCCTGACCAAATTACCTTCCATAGACAAATATATCATTTTTTACTCCTGTTTCAGAAACTGATCTAAATTAGAGGTCTTATGGCTGGATTATCACTCCACATTTCCACATTTGGATTTTTTATAAGCATCTGGACCAATACCACCAGGCTTTGGCCTTTCCTTTACGAAAATACTCAAAAATTGAATACCCTATCTTAGATAAGAAGACATGTCTCTCAGTCTCACTGTATTAAATTTTTAAAAAGACTGAATTCTACTAGTTTGAGAATATAGAAGGAAATATGAAATTAAAAATTAAGGGTTTTTTCTATTATGGCTTTATTTTACATTCATTTATTATGCTCTCTGCTATGCAATTACTCTACTGGATAGAGACCAACAGTACTTTAAACATTTATCTGCCTTTTGATATGTCTGTATTTATCTCGTTCTGAGTTTAAAAATTGATTTAGCTTTCGGTGTTACTTGAATATTTAGGATGCATTCATTACAGTATTCTATGGTGCTTACTCCAGCTTATTAAGTAAAAAAATAATTAACCCATTAATTAAATGGGTTTAAATAAATTAATAAAATAAATAAATAAAAATTAAATAAAAAACCCCACACTGATAGAGGCACTGACAACACACCATCATGGTTTTTTTTCACTGCAATGAAGTGTCACGTTTCAGAAATACAGTTCAGCAGCACTTGCCTGTCCAGATACTTATTTTTTCTAGAACAAGTTTCTTCCTATGAAACAGCACTTTACAATCTTGACTAAGCTAATAATGGTGTGTTATTGTGTGGATCTTTGTGCAATATAGCTGTTCGGTGACTACTGTGATTTGCAAAGCTCCATGCAGGTGTAAATCATGTAGACACTTATAGAGATCTAAAGCTTTAACAAAAGGGCCTTGTTTAAAAATTTTTTTTTTTTTTTTTTTTTTTTTTTTTTTTAATAAATGCTGAAAATACAGTAGCTTGGCCATTTGCATTATTACATACCAGCTCCAAAGTACTCCAGTTGAAATCGTATTTTGTACAAGAGGTGACAACAGGTGAATTGTGGGGAGAAAGCACTGCTACTGGACTAACTCACACATCAGGCTTTTAAGATGCTGTTGTTAGGAACTTGGCTGCCTGAAGCCTCCTCTCCAGGAAGGGGAGGAAAATGAGTATCCAGAAGGAATTAATCTCTTGGGCATTTTCAAGGGAACCTACACATTCCTTAATGGAAGAAGCAGGTGGTGCTGAGCTCTCCAACCCAAGCAGCCCAGTCAAGAGACCTGAGTTAGGTTGGGTGGATGTGCCTTGCTTTGCTGTTAGGAAAATTGCTGCTACTGGTTAAATCTGTGTCTCTTTGGGATTCAGCGTTTGCATTTGTCAAAGCTTATGCTTTCAGGATGTTTGAAGTTCCAGCTTATGCTGGTGGTGGTTGCTGCCTTCAGGACTAATACCTGCAAGTGCTGAAGGCTGTATCCAAAACGATCATCCTGTGAGCTCTGCTGGTGCAGGTAAAGTAGCCACACAATCAATAGATACATATATGTATAAACTTTAGGAGAGAAGGGCTGATACTCCTGGGAAAGCAGGAGGTTTGAAACTACAGTATTCTCCTGTATTTTCTCAACTTTCACTTGACTGCCGTCTTCCAGGGTGTATTTCAAAGATGTAAGTGACAGGTTCGTTTACTGAAGAAGTAAAACACTGTAGAGCCAAAAGAGCAGTTGAGGAAATATTTGAAAAGGGCCTAGGGCTGAAGAATATTCTTGTGCCACATCAGCAACTGAATGCAGAGCTGACTGGCACTTCCTCAGATGCTTGCCATCAGGGAAAGGCGGAGATGGTTCCTGGTCTTCGGTAACAACTGTATGAAAGCTTATTTTGAGGTTCAGAAAAACAAACTGTACATCTGTGTGACAGAGAACTTCAGTTTAAACTGGAGTCCCAAATTAGAAAGAAGCAGATTTGACTTGGCATGAAGGATATTTCTAGTTCCTTGGCAAAATAATAAGGCTTTTTTTGTGTATTTACTGCAGAACCATAAACATAGTGCTGAGCAAATCCAACTTAGCCTGAAAGGATCCATTTGTTTTAGCTAGCCTGCCTGGTTTGACAGGCTTAGTCCTTTTTCTTAACCCTTTTAACCCTGACTCAAATCTGCCATAACACATTTGTAAGGGACAAACGGGAGGATAAAACACTATCCAAAACATTTCCATTTATTTCTGTGCTTGCTTATTAAATTCTGGTTTGTTTTTGTTGTTTTTTTGTTTTTTTGTTTTTTTTTTTTCCCTTTGCTTTGCTTTTTTTTTTTCCCCTATATCATGCCTGTATCGGCTCTGCTTTGGTGCAGTTACTGGATTTCCTGCTCTTCTAATACCTGGAAATAACAGCAGCAGTATCATCTCCTCTTCTATACAATGTAACTGATACAGAAAGGAGGAGAAAAAAAACCTTTCAGAGATTGAAAATGCCCTAGGTAGAAAGAAACTTTAAGCTAGGAAGAAAGTAATTGCCGTATAAACAGGTCATCATAGTTACGCAGTATGCCACTAACCCACCATAACTAAACCTGTGGAATGAAAGAAAAATCCTTCAAGAAATAATCTTTTCTTCATAAACCAAGTTAAGTGATGATGAATATTAATGAATTCACGCAAAGTCTTTTTTATATGAAAATTGCAGGGATCTGAACTAACTGTGGGTATGGAAAACAAGCAGTACTTCATTCATCACTGAACCTGCCCATTTTAAACATGACTCTATGCATTTATGTTTTGTGCATGCATCCACGTCTATTCAGGAAAAGTTATGTGGCTACTCATGAAATTATTAGGAAGGTCATAAAACACTGAGACTCATTCAAATAATGTTGATAGTTTTTCTTAGGGTCATCTTTTTAAAGATTTTCCATATGACTGGTCCAAATGCGTTCAGTGTATCTGGGTATTTAACCTACGCAAGATAATGATCCTTTCCTATGCACCTGGGGGTGTATGGGGTGATGGGACTACATTTACCACAGGGCAGATGGACCTGAGATGGTGCTGGTGGTGCATCTCCAGTACATGTGAAGATGATGTGAAGGAGTCGAACTGCACCCTAGCAGAGCTGATGGGATCATTTTTCCTTAAACTTAAGAGGCACCACACACGCTTATTAACTCTCTCCCTGCTGTTTCCCGGAATGTGTAAGAATACTCTGGAACTGAGAATGATGTTGGCACTGTTCAAGACTGATTCCTGCATCTCTGGCTTGCAGAAACACATCCCAAACGTCTGCCTGTGGGGACGAAGCTTTTTCTGCTGACTGCCTGTATAAAGCCAGTTTCATGTGTTGGTGAGAAGGGAACATTAGCAGGGTTGCAAGGACATATGATGAAATATTCTTAAGAACACTTAGGGCATATTGGCTGATAAGTAGAAACCAAAATAGTCAGGAGAAAAAGGCCATGTGGTTTCAGTTTCACAGCAGCCACTGGCACTATTTCCTGGGGGACAGGCCGAGCCTGCTTTGTTCATCTGAAGTCTAGTCAATGTGTGCTTTGCTTTCTACAATCTGCAATCTCAAAAATACCCATTTATTTCTCAAGGGAGAGGCACAACGTTTGAATTTTTGTGAGGTGCTATTTGACATGGGACCAACCCAAGCTTTTAATGTATTTTCCAGTACTGCTGGTAGCATTGTGCTGTCCTCCACAGAACATTTATCAAATGCAAAGGCACAGGGGCTGGCTACTTTGAAGTAAATGTCTCTACTCTTCTGAAATGCAAACCTGGTGGTGAAGCCACTGCTGCAGTGACTAGGTACCCTTTGATATGGCACACACAATGCAAATGAGTGCTAGCGAGTGACAATCCAAAGTCTTTGAGAAGCAAAGACCAGAGAAAACATTTTCTTATTCTCAACAGCTTCTGTGCTAAGCAATACTCAGCCTGTTGAAATGAAGTTCAACAAGTCTGTCTGCAGAGACCAACTTGCTGGAAATTAAGTTAAAAGCTTGCAACTCCCCAGTGTGACTCAGTGGGTGATTATACTGTGGTTTCACTGTTGAGATCAATTTTGCTCATGCTTGTGATGTGTAACACAAAATTTAGTTTTGGCTTTGCCAATTTCTACATAGCTTGCTGAAAAATCTTCTTCAAGTTCTTAAGCTCTCATTGGGGTGAGCTCTGATTTAAGAAGAATGTTTGTTATCTATATGAGAAATATGTCTTAGTCACTAGTTGATGTTTCTTCCTTTGTGGAAGTAGCAAAACGTGACCTTCTTACACCTGGTTAATTACTTTCAAAATTACATAAAACTTTCTTTCATTCCCTGTGATTCCATTATTTGCTGGTGATACCAAAATCAAAAGCAGGTTCTATGGAGGGGGAAAAAAAAGTGTAAACATTTTCTGTTTTCAAATGGTATTAAATTTTCTTAAAAAAGACAAAAGTCTAAGAAGCAAACACAGTATCTTATGGGTGGCATCTTCCTGAACTGAGACATCTCTAAGCAAGTGTATCACACCTTAGCAGTTTGGGCACACCAAAAAACAAAGGACAAAATTAAAGACTGGAGACTTAAAAGTTGGAAATTAAAAAACCAAAACAAACCAAAACAAACAACTGGAAAAAGATCTACTAGCACAGGAGAAAGGATTTAACGTAAGGGGTAAGGAAAAAAAACCAAGTGTATACAAACTTATCCATTCAGCCCGCTCTCAATGGTGTCAGGGACAGGTGGCTGAGGGCCCCTTGCTGCAGGGCCGGCTCAGGAGAGGGCTCCAGGGCTCTTCCCAGCACCCGAGGGATGTGGATTCTGCAGAGCAGTGTCGAGCTGGGGGTAAAGGAGCGCAGGGGAACAGCAGCGGAGCACAGAGCGGGCCAAAGAGAGGAGGGGCTGGGGTCTGCCTGAGCTTTCTAGAGTCTGGGCAGGGAGTGGGAGGGAAGGGACCCCGCTGGCTGCCGACCCTCTCTGAGTCTGAACACCCTCCTGCTCCAGTTCCTCAAACTATTACAATGTCCGATCCAGGCATGTTTCCTTTTCAGTGCAGAGAAGATGTTTAATGATGTTCTTTAACCAAACATGGTTATTGTTATGATCCATATTTATCAATTTTTAAAAGAATGCTTAGGTTTCATTTGCACCTGTTTAAATCATGTTTGAATAAACTAAAACATATTGAGGGCAAAATCTTTGAAATTATGAAGTGGGCTTTCTTCCAAGGCTTCCTGAAACAAGTAATTTTTAACCTTTCAGATTCTGGCTTTGGTCAGTTAGCTTGGTGGGCTCTGCTTCTACTTACACACTTGGATTCAGTTTGAAATAGGAATTTCACCATCTGAAAAGGCAGGCTCCTGTGGCACTGTGCTGTCTGCTGCCCTCCAGATCTGTCAATTAATACAATCAACTGATGAGCTTAGTCCCATTAAATTGCTGCTGTTAAACTATGCAGCAGTGAATTGCTGTGGGTACAGTGCAGTCAGATCCCTTCTTAAACAAAATTTCCAGTGAAGCAAAGCATTCAACCATTTATTCTTTAAAGCCATTATATTTTCATTACATACTGGAAGGCAATAGCTAAAAGATGTAAGTTAGTGCCTTGCTTATTTTCAAGAGAAAATATTTTCAAGCAGCAAAGTCTGCTACAGGAGCAGGACCAGAGCCCATTTTCTAGGCAGCGTTTGTACTCGCTGTATGTTGCACACAGAAGTCACACACTTTCACCTGGCTGGGGTTTTATTACCATTTCTACTGCCAGTCTGAAGGTTAGAAGAAAGCTGTGCTGTCCAGTCATACTCGGAAACGGGAATTACACTGGGTGCCCTCCTAGCATGACTACAAGGCAAGATGTCTGGGATGCATTATTAGGGAATGATTAGGTGAGACCACATGGAGAAATATCAGGACCCTGCCATCACCTGGCATGGCTGGCTGGAAGCTGGGATGGAGATGGTGCCCCATTGCAGCTCACCAAGTGCCCCCCACCAGGGGCCATTCCATGTCTGCCACCTGGAAATCCAGGAGAAGGCTGTGGATTTATGCTGACAGGCAAGCAAGTTTTAGATTTGTCTCATTTTTGGGGGGATCTGATTACAGACCATAATGCCATAAGGAAAAATCTAATAAGATCATGTAAAAAGCTAAGGAACATACGTTTCTACTTGGAGTGCCATGACAGGCAAGGAAGATGGGATAAGAAAAGGGAAAATAGAAAGTTAAATATGCTTAATATCTACCTACATGTATTGCACTTGTCAAAGTCAATTACTGAACTGCTGCTTCTGGTACACGTATAGATATAATAATCTGTGATAAAAGAACAGATTAAGGTCACTGTTAGGGTGTATTTCAATGCAAGAAAACAATCTGGCTACTAGAAAGGCAAAGCATTTCTAAATGTCTTGAGGGGGAAAAGGAACAAATACTTCGAAGACTGAAGCCTACTAATATCCGAATCGTCTGTTCCAGGGGTATCTGGTCTCACACAGCCACAGCACAGTCGTTTAAAAACCCCGTTCCTCCAGAGAAAGGTATTTATTTGGTTGGTGGCTGTGCTTTCCGCGGTGGTGCCGGGAGAGGGCAGCCCTGGACCGAGCTATGGGACCGGCGCCGATGTCCCGGCGGCTGCCACCTTTGAATCTGAACTACATCACTGTCAGACAAAGCATCATACTGGTGTGGCTGTCTGCAAGTCCTCGAGTTGTGGTTTGTAATTCCTGTCTGCTTTGGTTGCACCGGAGCTCAGAAGACTGGCTCAGAAAACTGTGCAAGGAAAAATTGCAGGATAGACACCCAAGGCATGCAGGATGTACTAGAGAGGATGTGCCTGTAGGGGATACATTTGCACAGGAGTAAAAATTGTCCTGTCCTCTAGTTCATTTAACTAAGAGAGATTTTAAAGGCTATCCAGCAGGTGAACACGTCAGATGGATGCAGAGGAGACAGGTACAATGGAGGAAAAGCATATGCACTCCCCTGTCAGTGTGCAGGAGCAGGCCTACTGACAGCAGAACCTGCATTTGGTTAATGCATCTACAAAACACACATCAGGCCTACAGTTCAATTCTTTAGAAATGCCAGAAGCACTCAGCTTTCTGCCACCATATGCAGGAACAACAAAAAAGGGGTGCTGCAATGTGCAATAGGTCTGCATTCTCCACTGCTGGATCAGTCAGTGATCAGGGGTTGTTCTTGTGAGTTACACAAACCAGCCCAAAAGGATGTTGCTTGCTGCAAGACCGCTGGGTTCTGAGCATGCTTTTGAAGCCCCCTGGCTGACTGAGAAACTTGCTGTTAATTTCAGCAAGTGCAGCTACTTACAAGAAACTTAGCTAAAAGCAAAATTACAAGACAGAAAATTACCTTTATCCTGGCCCAAACCGGGATACTCCCCAAGCTCCATGCTTGCTGAACACAAAGGGAACAATAAGCTCTGTGTGGGCAACAGGCACCTTAGGTGAGATGAAGCAGAGCTGCCTTCTGGAAGAGCAAGCAGGGATTGTGCTCCAGTTGTCTCAGCTGGAAGCTGTTCTTGGCATACGTTCTTTACATTTCCAGAAGGACAGGCAGCTTGGTATAATACTAAACATTCAAGTTGATGTCACTGAGTGCTTGGGACAATAAATAACTGTAAAGCTGAAGAATCTGGAGAAGATCACATTACCATTTCTTAAACTGCTAATGAAAATATAGGTCAAAAGGAGGCATAATCATAGTATCGTAGAATATTCCAAGTTGGAAAGGATCCATAAAGTCCAAGGGATCATCAAATCCAACTCCTGTCCCTGTGTAGGGCACTGCTATGATCACACAGTGTTCCTGAGAGCATCATCCAAACCCTTCTTGAACTCAGGCAGGCTTCGTGCTGTGACCACCTCCCTGGGGAGCTTGTCCCAGTGCTCAACTGCCTCACTGCCCTCTGGGTGGAAAAACTTTTCCTGGTATCTACCTTAAGCCTCCCCTGATTTATCTTCCTACCATTTCCCTGAGTCCTGTCTTTGGTCACAGGTGTGAATAAATCAGTGCCAGTCCCATCTCTTACTGTCATTACATTGGTTGCCCTCCTAGCATGTCTTGGGGAAGCCACAGACTTCAACGAGGTCACCCCTCAGTCTCCTTTTCTCCAAACTGAAAGATCCAAGTGATCTCAGCCACAAGTCATCCCCTCCAGAGCTTTCACCATCCTTGTTGCTCTCCTTTGGATGCTCTCCAACACCTTGATGTCCTTTCTATAGTGCAGTGCCCAGAACTGCACACAGTACTCAAGGTGAGGCTGCACCAGTGCAGAGCAGAGTGGGACAATCACCTCCCTTTAATGGCTGGCAATGCTGGGCTTGTTGCACCCCAGGACACAGTTGTTCCCTCCTGGCTGCCAGGGCACACTGCTGGCTCGTGTTCACTTCTCCATCAACCAGGACACCCCCGCAGGCTCCTCAGTTGAGAGGACAAGTTCTCAGTTTGTTGTCTTGATGGGCCTGTAGTCATCTAAAGCAGTTCCTTGGGTATCTGTGGATCTCCTACTAATCAATACAACCTTTTAAGTTTGGAAAGGAGACACGCAGGGTGCTGCTGGCCTTGTACAGCAAGTGTACAAGTAAGTGTCTCTATGAAATTTTTCCTTTTTTTTTTCACAACACAAGGAAGATAATTTTTTCCATTGTCGTCTCAGAAAAATTTTTTTCATAAGAGGCAAGTATCAAAATAATTGATCCAGAAGTGTACCAGCCATGCTGTGAGATGGGACCACCGATAATTATGTCCTGACAAAGAGATTTTTAACATATCCTAAATTCTCCCCAGCACTGTTTCCACAGGCTCCCTAGATAGTCTTTGTAGTGTCTCCCTCTCCTGCAGCAGCATGGTTTGTCCGATTAAGTTTTATGTATGATAGCCTTCACCAAATAATCTCTTTTTCTATGCAAATGTCTTCTGAATGTTTTAAGAGATTTATCACATCCCTTCCTCCTTTGTCATTTCTTGTTAACCCCTCCAAGTTCTTTAATCTGTTTCCAAAAGTCATGCTTTCCAGATTGCTGATGGCTTTCCCCACCCTCATCCTATTTCTAGATTTGCTCAAGCAGCTCATATTTTTATGGAAAGACACCTCTAAAACTGAATCCGGAGCTGGGGAAAGCAGACAAGGTCTCATTCATGCAAGCCTGTGGGGTAGAGTTTGTATTGCTGGTCTCTTTTTCTATACTCTTAATGAATACTTGCCAGTAAATTTCAACAGATATATGTATTTTTTTCTTAAACACGAAATAAAATGAATTATAGAAGGAAACATTCTCTGGGGGCAGACTGGAAACCTTCTGGTTAGTTAGACACATGGAAGTTATTAAACTAGAGTTTTTTAAGCAATTGACCAGAAGTCTCTTGTTTCACCTGGCTTTGCCAAGCCAGTCTCTCAATACGTAGGACTTGGCAGCCCTGGTTTTCTAAACTGTGTGCTTGAAGAGGGCAGAGGGAGAAGATTGGATTGGTTTTGACAAGTGCAACCACTGAATTGTCCTTGAGTCCTCTGTAGCTCACACTACCAAGGGATCCAGCGTGCTGACTGTATTTCCCTATGTGTTTCATCTGCATTTCCTGTCTTTGCAATTTTTTTGTGGCTTATTTCCTTACCCTCATTCAGGACCATCACAAGTCTACCCTAAAATTAGCACAGAAATTGTTTTAATCATCTCTTCCTCTCTGACATGTGCGTGCTCATTTCTCTGAAGTATCTGTGTCTTATTCAAGGACTGTGCCATCAACACTGACATGATGAAGGGAAGAAGGAATCTGCTTCAGGTCAAGGCTGCTAATTCATATTTTTTGAAAAGAATAATGTGATTCTGAATTATAATTTCCAGCAGCAGATATGGTTTAAGATGTTTCTGACCACACTCCCACCAGCTGTCTGTTCCTCATTCCCCCAGCCTATTGTTTTTAACAGGACGGTGACTTATGCAGCATGGTTGAGAATGAGCAATGTGCAATAAGAAAGGAGTAATCTCTTTTGTAATGAAACCACATTATGAGAATGAAGGATGGAATTACATGTTACATGCTCTATAACCATCTACTGATAGAGGCATACGGTGATGTCTTCTTTCTGATTTGTTTTTTCTTGAAAGATTTATTTTAATCCTGGCCTTTCCTGCTGGCATTGACTATAAACAATGTTGCCAGGTTTATGGGATTCAGTCTGTTATTAATCTGTAAATTAAAAAGATAGGCAATTTTCTAATAGCCACACTAAGCAGCCTACTGGGAGTCTGAGTACTGGTGATCAGCACTGACCTCCAGAGTGAAGTCTCCTCTAGCAGTCTGAAAGACCATCTAATTCAAAATAGGTATTTATATAATGTGTAACAGAACAGGAATTGATTTTAGTCCCTAGGCTGTTTTTATAGATGTTTTAAAAATCTCTTCTGGTAGTGATTTTCAGCACTGTATTGGTTACTCATCAAATAATGGAGAGCTTTTTCATCTGCTTCTGAATCAGAATGCAGCAAAGGTTTTCCTCCACAGATGGATGTATAGTTATTTTATGTTGGGAGGTATAACTAAAATACTCCTGATGGGGTAGAAAAGAGAGCACACAACCCCTTGAAGGCTCCTTCCTAGGGGGTCCTGCTTGCCCGTGCATGTCAAAGTCGACTGGAGCAGCAGTGGCAGGGAGGCTGGATGGGTGCTGGCTGGCCAAGGGAGAATGCAGGAGGGCACTTTGTCTGAGAACATTGCTGGGGCACAAAGCAGGGACAGCCATGGAAAAGGGCTCTGTGGAACTGGGCAGCTACAGTAGTGCCCTGTCATGGAGCAGAGATTTTTCCACTCTCCACAGGAAGGGAATGTTCATCTATTGTGTGTATGATGGTGGGGTAAACAACAGAAAACTTCAGTGAGCTTGACCTGCAATATCTCAGGATGGGACTTCACATAGAAATGCAGGGTTTGTTTTTCTGGACAGTTCTGACATCCAGGCTCCCGTACGCATGAATCATAAATAGGACCTTACAGCTAGATAGCAGCAGCAGGAAAACAACAAAATATTTGCCTGGTTCCATTTGCCAGCTTTGCCTACACAGTTGCAGAGATTGCACATAAACGCGGATGTTCAATGTTGTGTATGCTTTTGTGTGAGAACAAGGAGGTATCCCTTTTAAAAAGTGCTCAGTGACATCTGTTTCCTCCTGGATATTTATAAAGATACTGGTCTTTAGTTTAAAAATTGCTTCCTTTAGTAACTGAGGTTATTTGCTATCATTCAGGTAGCTCAGGAAAATTCTCTCTAATTGCAGGACATCAGTGAAAGAAGACCTAACAAACATTGCATTATTTTCCTGCCTCAGGGCTTGCTGTTATCACAGTTACTGCTGTGTGAAGGTAGATGGTAAAAGGAATAAAAAATAATTATCTTTTTAAAAAAATCTCCTTCTTAAATTCATTTCAGTCTTTGTTTTGAATTGCAACAGTGTTCCAACCTCAGTCAGTGTAGTGCTTCCACAAAGGAAGATTTCATGAGGATGTTCCTTTTTTTTGAAGGACAAACATACAACGGTTTCCAATCAGTTTCTTCGTAAGTATAGTCAGAGCTCAGATAAAAGAGATTGTATTTCAGACTACACAAACACCTGACTGTAGTCAAATAAATGATCAAATAAATACCTGTGTATACCAAGAACCTGTCCACTTGTGCTCAGAAATGGGTTGCTGCAGTGCTTCTCAGTCACTGCTTATCAGCCACTTAGTGCTTTGGTGATGAGCTTAGCAAAGTATCAAGGTTGGGGCATTTTTAGCAAGGTGAATATTTTGGGGATAGACCTAGATTCATGGTATGATGACACTTGATTTGCTGAGATGCCTTTTAAGTGTTCAGTGTCCGAGGAGGATTTTTCATTCTTCAAAAAGCTGCTCTGGAGGCTTAAGTCCTTCCTCATCATGTGAGCTTTCCTGTTAGTTTTTCCATCCCTAACTAATACACTCTGCATGAGGAATGACAGAAAATTTTGTTGTACTTTCATGTTCATGCAAAGGAGGTTTCTCTTGGATGGTCCCTTGATATAATTCCACAGAAAGTTTCCCTTGGTAGTGAACGTGATGTGAAATCCTCCTTCCTTGTTGCTCATTTCTACTAGTTTCATAGCTAGTTTCTACATTGTGCTATAATGTACTGCATAGCTGTGTCTTTGTGCAGTTATGTTGAGGACTCACTCAGACTTCCAACTGATCTACTAAGCTTTCTATGAAGTTCCAAATATGCCTAAAATTCTATACCTGCAATAATAATTGCCAACAAAACTCCAATTGGTGATGGAGTTGCTGCAAAACTGCTAGTGAGGGTAAAATCATTGCATGGAAGTGGAGAGTGCTGTGGTGATGGTAGGGAATGCATTCAGATTCTCTTGACCTAGTCCATGAGTCCCAGCAAGCTTAGGGCTTATTTGCTCCCATGTTAGGTCTGTGAAGGATATGGTTCAACAGTCCTATTAGAGAAGACAAATACTTTCAGTGCACCAAGTTTTACACCCTCCCCATTTGAGGAAGGTGCTTGGTTTTTAAACTTCAATTACTCTGAAAACTGATGCACACATAAGGGGTGGTTTTATGAGCAGATTATTCATCCGTGACTCTGAGAACACTTTTCTCATGAAATGAGAAGTTCCTTAGATACAAAGGGCTGTGTTCACCTACATCAACAGTGAATGTGACCCTGTTTTGTTAATGACTGTAGGCCTCTGTGTGGAACGTCCTCAGTTCAGATGCTGATGTCCTCTCTAGATTTGGCAGTACTCTGGGGCTCCTTTTAAGTATAGGAGAAATTAGGTTCTGTTCTGCCTAAAGTGAAATTATCTGCTGATGTATTCTATTTCCTGATTTCCCAAGCAATTATCATCAAATGTCATTTCCCTACAATAACCTTGCTCTCCCTGACCAGGACAGTGATGTTTTGTCTGAATACCCCATGTGATCAACTTCAACCGTTGGCCAAGCAGTTCATATTTTTATGGAAAGACACCCCTAAAACTGAATCCAGAGCTGGGGAAAGCAGACAACTGCTTCACATGTGTTGCCCATTAGTTCAATATTGCTCTTTAGTTTGCTTTCTGGCACAGCCTGGATGTGTGAAATTCATCTTCTGGCAGTCCCTATATTCCCTCGCTAATTGCAATCACAGGAATGGATATTAATAAAAGAAGAAGCCCTTCCACAGCCAGGACCACAGTCATCAAACAAGCAGGCAGAACCAGTTTCTACCATCTTACCTTTCAGCTCTCCCTGTATAGTTAAATCTTTTGCAAGACAGAAAAAAAAAATCTGTGCCCTTCCAGTATCCAGCCCTGGTGCACATCTGACTAATGTCTTCCACTACTTTTGCTATTGAATCTCCAGCCTGGATGAAGGACATAGTGCCCCAGTAGATAAGCTAAAAAGAAAAAGTTAAAAAATGGATTGCAGGTCACCTCAAGAGAGAACTTCCTCATCTGAAAGGCTACGTGTCATTTAAATACATATTTAAAAGTGTAGAACAGTCAATTCTGTTCATGCTTTTAACTAGAGATTGAATATTAAACCCATCATACTAGCTGCTTTCTGCAATGGATACCATTGGTTAGAAGGATGAAGCATGGAAGAGAAAGTGCTGACCTTTTTTACATTTTACTGGAAGCTACTGGCAAAATAAACATGAAGTATGGACCTCACAGACTTCATCAGAGAGCTTCACCTCTGACTTTAATGTGGCAAGGATGCTACTCACCGTTAATTCCTCTGGCCACACAGGGTGCAATGGGCCACATGATACCAGGGCCTTGTGACCTTGGTGCCTGATTTCATTTATTTCTTAGTGTGCCTTCACTGGAAATACTACATGACTTCGTGCATTTTTGCTTTCATGTTGCATAACAAGGTGTGTCTGGCTTCTGAAGACTGCCTCTGAAGATGTCAGTAACATGCTCAGTTTGCTGGATCACCCTGAAGGTAGAGATAAGGCTGTTATACAAGGAACGACTGCATACAGAAACATGCCAGCAGTGCTGTTTTGAGGATATCTACATCTCTGACTTTCAGTCACTTGCATTTAGTGATTGGGATGTTCAAGCATTCTACCTGTTTGACATGTATTTTGTCATAAGTACTAATTACTTTATAGCAAATGATCAATGATTAGTATTCCAGTCTATTCTCCCCTTCCTAATACTCTTTTCTGATTCATTGGATTTTAAAATGATTATCATCATCATCACCAACTCCAGAGAAAGAAGGGTTTTCACAGGTGTGGTTGATAAGGCATTCATGGTGAAGAGGGCTCTGCTGAAAGCAATGAGATGATGCATGGAATGAAGAGGAGACAAAGCCCACAGACCCAAAAGGAAACTTAGAAGAAGTCAGAAGTTTAGGACTATTATTTTGGTCAGAAGGAAGATGTACAGAGAGGGGTAAATTCAAAACCAGACACCCTGCTAATGCTATAAAATACAAATATGCAGGCTTTGGTTCAGGAGAGAAACATGATGTAAGCAGTGTATAAACCAGAGACAGGACAAATAATGTTTGAAAGGGACTAGCTTATTTAGCTCCATTATCTTTCATTCCCCCTCATCTGCAGCACATCCTAAGGGGCAAGTTCTTTTCCCTCCCCTTCCCTTCCCTATGGGATGTGTCATGATGCTTTCTCAATATCCAGGCTTCTCTTCAAAGGGAAAAGTGACAAGCCTAAGGAATTCTGCAGAAGTGCCTATTTCAAATTTCTCAGCATAGGACTGATTGCACCCTAATATGCTTTAAGGTTTAGAGAACAGCCAAGAGGATTGTATGAGAGGCATTACTGAGATACCACCTCCAGCCCTGGGGCTAGAGTAGGCAAACACCCTCAGGTAGGGAAACGCACAGATCTGAACACACATTCCTCCATCCTTTTCTATCCTCTTTACTCAAACAAGGCTATCAAGATGAGTGAAAAATGTTTGTATTTGTAGTAGGCATCTCTGGGACTGTGTGTAATGTAAATATATAACTGCGTATATATACATACGTATAACTGCCTATGTTTCAGGGGACTAGGAACAGTATGAAAGTCATGACAATATTTTTAGAAAGGCAAGTAAAATGACCTGAGTGATTTTAGGACAATGTTGCATTGATTTGTGGCCAAAAGATGGAAGGGTTAAAAGATGGAAGTAGAATTAATGTCAGTCAATAAGGCTTAGAAGAAAACAGATCTTGTCAAATATACTTAATCTAATTGCTTCTTCTCACAGGTTTGGTTGATTGAAGTATAATGGTTTTCTTGGGCTTCAATTTACTGGACATTTTCCAGTCCTCTATATTGCTTCCACAGCCTTGGCCATTGTCTGTTTAAGGATTTGGAGGAGATTTCAGATGTTGTCCCCGATTTGGAGGTCACCATTCTCACCTGCTTGACCCTTAGTTTGCAGGTGACCAGGCAGTCTTGTCTGTAAGTCACAGATGCCTTCTCTGAGAACCCCAGCTAGCTGAGTGGAGTACAGCAGTTCCTGCTGTGTCTGAAGCATAGACATGTAGTTTTTTTCCTTAGAAACTACTATTAATGAAATTGCCACTGCCAATTCATCTGTCGTCTACTGTTGATGAAGTTACTCATGTGAGTGGTTCTGATGATTTACGTCAAACTGTGTTTCTCTGATATCTATATTGAGTACCAAATGGAAAATTTTAACCAAAGCAGACATGTAATTTTCTTGGAAACAAAGAGAATTCTTGACTTCTCTCTGACTCCACTAAACTTTTCACTTACTGTTTCATAACATGGATGACTAGGTTCACTTACCAGAGTGCCCCTGTAATTTGATGTTCAAATCCAGCCATTACAAAAGGGAAATAAATAATGAATCCTTCTTACACCCAAGACCTCCAATGTGTTTTAAACCATTACTTTGACTATACCTACTGCTTTATTTTACAATAAAACCAAAGATACATGAACATAGTCAAGCTGTTCTGTCAGCTTTATGCGGCCAATATTTGAAATAGCCAGAGAGTACCAATATACAGAAAGTTCAAACAGTTGAAAGAATAGTTCTTTTGAAAGTGCAACTTGCAACATCTATCTAGGGCATGAAAAACACTGTAGTGAGATTCCCGCAGAGATACTGAGCCAAAATAAGATTCACTGCAGGTTTTAAGGCAGTGAGAATTAAGTACATGCTTAAAAGTTTTACTGACTTCATGGGTACTTGAAAACTTACCTGAATAGAAATGTCCAACTAAGTCAGGGACCTATAAGATTTCTGCTAGTATTGCACCCACAGCAAGATGTATTCTATGAAAAAACCCCCACACCTACTATCCCTTTCAGTCTTCAGCATCTCTAAATCCTCATGTGTTTTTACTCCTGTCATTTGATATTGCATCAATAAAAACAACTGGTAGCAAGTCTGTTTAATAAATAATAGTCTGGCTATCTTACCTGTGTTGAGTAGACATGCTGGATGTCTATTTCTTTAAATAGGAAGGATTTCAAATTTAGAAAGTTATGTGTAATTACACTACCATGAAATTTATTAATGGTTTATTAAAAAGTTAAAATTGTATACTCTTAAGATCATCTGATCTATTATTACTACACAATCATGCAAGGTGTGTCTGCATTCAGTGTACTCAGAAGAGTGCCCAGCTTCATTATGGTAATTGTGTAATGCAAACCAAATTCTGAGTATTTTCTGTGAATAACTATAGTATCTAGTCAGCCACCTGAATGGCTGAATTTATAGTGATAATAGGACACCAGAGATATAAAAGATCTATCGTTCTGCACCTGAAAGTGTGATTGTGTATAACTTCTGTACTCTCTTTCCTTGCAAATAGGTATGCCCATTTGTCACGGGTAGTCCTCAGCCCGAGGGCGATGCAGAGGCAGCAGCAAGCCGTGACTCCAGGCAGGAGAAGCGATCCGGGAGCTGCGGCAGGGAGGCTGATGCCCGGCAGGGAGGCTGATGCCCCGCAGCCCCGCTGGGCAGGAGGGCAGAGCCCCGGGAAGAGCCTCCCCCCAGCCGCCACCCTGCGGCATGGCTGCAAGGCGGTCTCCCTGACCAGCCTCTCAGTGGCACCCGGGCACTCCCTGTCTCTCAAGTCTCTGCTGGGCAGTCGTGGCCAGGGGCCAGCCCGGGCAGGGCACTGAGAGGAACCTGCCTGTGCCCTTCCCCAGCCCGCCTCCTGCTCTCTCCTGAGCACAGTGTGGGCCGGTTGGACGTCACTGGGGAAGTGGTTGTGCCACCCTTCTGAGTGCTTCTTTGGTGGACTTGGAGAGAGCACTTTCACTCGGTGAAAGGCAGGGTCTTGGTGTCCCCACAGCCTGTGCCACATGCCACTCTAGCCACAGCTCAAGCTGCAGCCTTCCAGGGCGGAGTCCCTCTATAGATCCGCACAAACCATAGGAAGTGCCACCTCTTCTGCAGCCAGCGTATTTTCTCCTTGGGATTGTTACTTAAGAGCAAATTATGTCCGTGTAACACGATTTTCATAGAAACAAAGAGACAGGAGGAAAAATAGTTGGATACAACCTTCTGCCTCTTTCCTTCAGGAGGACCATGACACTTGGGTGAAAAAAGAAAGTTATTGGAACATAGCTAAAAGTTTCAGCTAAAGGATCACAAAGAATTGCCCTATACCCAAGAAATGCTAAGAGGAAAAGAAGGCTGAGCGAGGCACTCAGTGACTGCTTTGCCTCAGTCGCCACCGGCAAGGACTCTGCTCCCGCCCTCCGTCTGGAGATGTTCAACATGAGCCCTGCGGAGCCGAGCGCTGCCGAAAAGAATCGAGCGCTGCCGAGACGAAGTCGAGCGTCGCCGAGCGTTGCCGAAAAGACCCGAGCGCTGCCGAGACGACCCGAGCGCTGCCGAGCGGTGCCGACGGCCGCCACCGGTCCGTTGTCAGGGCAACGAGGACGCTTTCACAACGCTGTAACCGCCCGGAGCGTCCCTCGCCG